>SKCR01028627.1:0-359348 GCA_019454045.1 Zanthoxylum bungeanum
ATAAGAACAGACCGGTAAAAGTATTAAAAACATTACGGTTGGCCCATACTGTAAAAAATACTTAAACATATGAGTTTCAAGATTACCAGAAAGAGTATGGTATTCTTTCACAATGGACTCCTCCCCGGACACCTCAATTTGATGGTGTGTCCAAACGGAGAAACCGAATTTTATTGGACATGATAAGGTTAATGATGAGTCTCTCTGAGCTACCAATTTCCTTCACGGGATACACATTAAACAGTGTAATACTTATTTTGAATAAGGTTCCATGAAAATCTGTTAGATGGACTTCATATTAGATATGAACAGGAAAGAAACCGGGTTTTCTCATTCCTGAAGATTTGGGAATGTTAGGCATATATTTGGATGATACCAAACTAAAACCCAAATCGGATAAGTGCATAATTTGTGGGTTATCCTAGGGAAACCAAAGTATAGTACTTATACAACTCATAAGAGAATAATGTAATTGTTGCTCTCCATGCGGTTTTCCTAAGAGGAATACCTATATGCAGTGGTAAGTGGGAGGAAAGTAAAACTCGATGAAAATCGGAGTAATACTGTTCCAGGCACTGATTCTTTAATGGAACATAAACAGTTCATCAGGGATGAAACTGTACCATAATCTTCGAATACACAAGAACCGCGTAATTCGGAGAGAGTCAGAAAACAACCTGGTAGGTATGGGTTTCTGATCTCACCTCATAAAGATGTCAATCTTATTTAGGAAGACAAACTGACTACGTATGAGGAAGTGGACTCCCTATTATGGCAAAGTGCCATGATGTCCGAAATGGATTCCATGTATACCAACCATGTTTGGATACTGGTTGATGTACCGGAAGATATTGTGCCTATTGGTACTATATGAGTCTTCAAGGAAGACATACATGGATGGAAACATACAAATGTACACAGCTAGGCTTGTACAGAAAAGGTATCGTCATCAACATAGTGTCGATTACGAAGAAAACTTTTATCTGTTGCCATGATTAAATCCATTTGGATAATGCCTGCTAATGCTGCATGTTTCATTTATGAAATATGGTAGTTGAACGCCAATACCGCTTTCCTTAACGGAAACCTTTTGGAGGATGTTTATCAACATCCTGACGGTTTTGTCATACCAAACATGCAAACAAGGTTTACAAGTTAAATCGATCCATTTATGGATTGAAGCAAGCATTATGTTCTTGGAACTAACGTTTTGATAAGATCATAATGGTATATGATTTAATTCAAAACGAATATAATTCTTGTGTATATAAGAAGGTTAGTGGGAAGCACAGACAATAATTATCCTATATAATGATGACATATCATTTCTTGGAAATGAGATTCCCATAATACAATCGTGTGAAAGCTTGGCTTTCATGAAAATTCTCCATAGAATATTTGAGAGAGGCAACCTTTATTTAGGAATAAGGATCTACTGGGATAGATCTAAAATTGTTGGCACTCTCCGAGAACTCGTACATTGAAAGATGTACGTGACCTGGGTGTCTCATCGGTTGAGCATAAAGAGTCACAATCAGGCCAATCCAAGGATAGTCCTGGATTGATGTTAAGAACATCCTTAAGTATCTTAGATGATCTAAGGATGCTTTCTTAAGCTATGAAGGAACAGAACTTGAAGTGACTGGGTTCACCGCTGCAAGTTCCAAACCGACAAAAAATGACTATAAATCGTAATAAGGGTACTAATAGTTTGAATAACAGAACAGTGAGCTGGAAATCTTCCAAAAAGATATTGTTGCCGAATAAAATAAACAACAAAAGCGGAATATTGCTGCAGCTGAGGCAGGAATAGAAGCAATTTTGGATCTGTAAAATTCCTAATTAGATTAGGAGTAGTTTCTTTAGCAGCTGAGATAGGCTACAGCTTAGGCTAAAGAATTAATGGTCTCATCAACGATCCAAGTATATACTTCAACTATTTATCTGATTCGTCGGATCATACATCGTGGCGATGATGTTATAATCGAATAATAAATCACATCAGATGATAACAATATAAATCCGCTGACGAAAGTAGTTTCTCCAGTAGAGTGTTGAAGCGAATCATACATAGTTCAAGTGTAGGACACTTGAGTGATTGGCTATACGCCAAGTGGGAGATGGTTGGACAATTATGACCCATAGCATCACTATTTGTACATAAATGGTGTTGTTTGTACAAATTAACTATATGACAAAGGAAATTGCTCTTTTTTCATTTGTAATTGGATTACCGGGATAGATAAATGATAAGATCAATATGATAGTCCGGATTAATATTCTCATAGCTTATAATCCGGACTAATAAATATTGTCTCATCCAACCGGAACAAAAATATCCCTAGTCGTAGTATTATCAAGACTGGACATCGATAATGCGGAGGATAGACTAGTATTGCACTTGGCGTGTTATGAGAGCATAACGTATATAGTTCTCATATATTTAAGTACTGGATAATTATGCCAAGTGTGCTGATAGGAGGTTGTGTTTACCGATGGTACGGGAACAGCTTCGCTGGATAGAACCCTCGGAATCCCATTGGTAGTATGAATATGTGTCTATGGGAGTCCGAATCAGGGTAGGTGTATTTAGTCTTAACCTGAGACTTGCATCGCTAATACTTGCGACAATCAATATACTTTGGTTTTGGTCGTCCCGGGCTTTAACAGGTTGTGTACGCCTCTTCTGGGTATTCTGAGAATCGTAGTGTATTGGGTGTGATGTCAAGATGGAAGTATCACTCCAGTCATATGGAGTGGATGATGATCACCCAGGATACGGAACTAGTACTCTATAGTACTGCAGTCATCGGGATAATATGACTAGGTCATGATTATCCGATTATAGAGACTAGTTACCAGAGATCTGATATATGCTTCGTACGGGGCAGAATAATCAGTCTCAGGCCTAACATGTGACATCCGATACTGGATCGTAATACGTACTACTACGTATACTACGCCTGAACATATTACATATTCCTTAAAAGAATAATTCTGGAGATTGGGTAGGCACGGTGCTTTGCTAGAAGCCAACCATTCTTGTAAATCGGTAAGAACGTGGTACTAGGTACGCACGTATTCAGATACTCCGATGACCGAATTTACTGCCAATATATCCAGGGATCTCATGGGTCACTTCCCGAGATTCACCGATGACGTATGACTCGGACAAAATTAATCTAAGATTAATTGGAAGAGAGAGAAAATTAATCTAGGATAATTACAGAGAGATTTTATCTAGGATAAAATTCTATTATAAGAGAGAGAACGATTAATTTGGAATTTATCGATAAAATAATATATTCGATATATTAAATGAAATTAGATTTCATAACGGAAATTAAAATTGGATTTTAATTCGGGCAAACAAATTAATTGAATTATTCGCCAGCGACGTGAATAGTAATTTTGCTTGGCATAATTATTTAATTAAATTTGATTTAATTACTTCGCAACGGAAAATGCATTAATTCAGAATTAACGAACCCGAGCCCGGAATGTGTTTTGCGGGCCCACTCAGATTTTGAATTCAAGTGGGGCCCAGCAAGTCACATCACCTGTCACTTTACTCACTTTTTGGTTGATGGAATTTGGTGAGTTGTTGATATGACTTACAAAACACTCAACTTGATTGACTTGAGTGAATTTTACCAATATGGATGGTATATAACATTTAATTTTTGGAAAATCAAATGCAAGTCACACAATTCTTTTTCACACTCTCTCTCCAAAACCGAAAACCCTCTCTCTCTCTTTATTCTCTCAATTTCCAAGAGTTACAAGGAGGAACAAGGTGAATTTTGTTGTAATTTTCTCCATTTCTAGCACACAAAGGAGTCATAAAAATGTGTTAGGGACACTAATCCATGAGTTTCGAATTCAAGGACATGCTTGGAAGCTCAACATACATCAAATGAGAAGCTTGAAGCAACTTCTCAAAGGCAAACATTTTTAACTCTCCGCCAAGATCCAAGCCGATCAAAGTGAGTATTTCCGCTACTCTTCTTTGTGTATTCACATGCTTTTATGCTTAATATGATCTTGGTTTGACCTAGAAACCACAACAGCTGGAGGATTTTAATTGATGATAATTTGAGTGTTTGTTATGTTTATAGCTTGTGAAGTGTTGTGAAGTTTAAGAGTGAAGATGGGGCTAAATTTGGGTCCTGAGAACAGCCTATCGTCGCGACGCACACACCCGGCGTCGCGACGCGTACTGGGGAATTTCCCATGATGTGGCTGTGGTTTTGGAGCATCGCGACGCCAAAGGGTAAGTGTCGCGACGCCAAAGGGTAAGTGTCGCGACGCGGAAAGTAGGGAAAGTAGATGAGGCTTACTACCTCGTTGTTGTTGGTGGTGGAGTTGCGACGCTCAGATCTTAACATCGCGATACGTGAGAGAGTCACGACACCCAACACTTGTGTCACGATGTGAAGAACAAAGGTTGCTCACTGCCTCACCTGAGGAGGTAAGCGTCGCGACGCCCATGTTCACTGTCGCGACGCGCGACCAGATTTTCAGGATCAGTTTTTATCAATTTCAGTTTTGTCCTAAGATGTTAGGGGACACTCTAACGATCGTATAAGTGTGTAAACACACAATAAGTCGTATCATAAGCATACAACATCAATTATGTATTGCATATGCTTTTTTATTTATTACAGAAAACTAACGATTTCTTTGGCCATAGATCGACGTCAAAGCACTCGGAGATCACCCACATCGTGCACCGCACCCACCTGTAGTAGCACAGTGAGTGGAGTATTTACTCAGAATTTTGTTGAGATTTTTTATTATTTTTTTTTATTAAAGCTTATTGAACTTCGATTTCATTTACTTTGAGATAATTTCATACTGAAATAAGAGTTATTAATAAACAGAAACAGATTTAGTACATATATTATCATATACACATTTTGAGTATGAAAATATTTTCTAAACATGTTTTTCATGATTTTTCGGGAGGATTGGGAAAAAAACCCACCTCATATGTAACTTGTATAACTATGGAATTGACATACAGTTGCCGTGTGCACACATAGATCAGGATTATGATGGTTGATGCCCTAGACCCAGACATTTGAGTCATTGCATTTTCGCATGTGAAACCCGATGATGAGTCTCAGTTGGAGGCACTACCTTTTTAGCTAAGGATATTACGGGAAACGGAGGTCGGAAGGGGAAATTCAGAATAAGTACGTCATCAAATTCATTTCACAAGTTCACTGTCTTCGTTAGTGCTGCGTTCGTTACTTCGTTCGAACGTCAGGCAGATTGCGGACGTTCGTGTAGCATTCGAATGGGCGTTCGAACGGAGTCGGTATTTCTGGTTTTGCTGCTAGCCTCGGACCCCAGCGCAATTAGCCCCCCAAATCCCATAAAACACATCCCAATTAATAAAACACATGGGAAATTAAATTAAATATTAAATGAAATAATTAAACCATTTACCAATTAATAAAACATAAAATATAATCATGCCTAATTAAAATCAATCATAACAATTAAATATTTTGCATTCCTAATCTAGCCAGATTTGTCCCCCCTCAATCTAATCCTTTCCTTGTTGAATACCAAATCAAATCCTCCTTTTAATGCCAAATCCCTTCCTTGTGAGACAAGGTGAAGCCCTAGCCTTTCTCTATATAAACACACCTCTCCAAGGCATTCACCTCTCCGAATTTACGCCCATCACAAGAAAAAAGAAGCAAAGAATTTCCAACCCCCCTCTCCAAGCTCTCCATTCACGCATATCACATAAAAAAATATAACAAATTTCTCTTCATCTCATTCCCTCACATCACCGAAAAATACACCAATACAGCAGCCCTTCGCACGTCAAAAACACAGCCCCATAAGCCTTTCTATATCACCGAAACAACAACCACGAAAATCCTCAAAACAGTAACATAAAAACTGCATTCATAATCCTTAAAATAATCACACAAGACTACACTAAAAACCCACAAAAAACTCGGAACAGTCCGTGGAAACGTCAAAATAGGTGACCTGAACAGTGAGCAGCAAAACAGAGGCCAAACAGTAGCAGAACGGAGTTCGAACAGTAAGCAAAATAGCAAAACAGTGAGCTAGGATGCTAAACCAGTGAACCGGAGAAGTTGAGGAGCTGTACCCTTTTCGACGTCCGTGAAACGCAAGCCTGAAAGTTTGCAAAAAGGTTAGACCTGAGGGTATTTTTCACACTCGTTTTTTTGTTTTTTTATTTGTATTATTTATTGAGTATTGCTTGCATGATTGTCATGTTGAAATGCATGTTGTGGCCCTTGAGTAGATAAATATGCATGAATTATGAGATGTTGTGTGTTGTGGCTGTGGAATAAAATGAGAGATGTGTCAACTCTCGCGGTATATCGGATGGAAACCCGGACATAAATTTCATAGCCGATTCCGAATGGACGGTAGTATGATCTGTACTCGGGATACAACTCCACGTACCGCTTGAGTAAACGGCACCCTCTTTTATTTTGTGTTGCTTTGGTTTATTTATTTTTCGTCACTTGAATTCTGCATGTTGCTTATTTATGTATGATTCAATCGAGCGCATGGGCTTAGTAAGTGGAATGAAAGATCCCCTATGGGGAGGGGTTAAAGCCTTTTACCACGATGCTTTGCCGCGCCGGTTGATGTGTGTTCGGTTGAATGCAAGATACGTTCAATCGGGCATACTACGTTTGATATTATTGCTTTTAATTCTTTGTATGCATGATTCAATCAAGCGCATGGGCTTAGTAAGTGCAATGAAAGATCCCATATAGGGAGGGGTTAAAGCCCTTTACCACGATGCGCCGGTTGATGTGTGTTCGGTTGAATGCAAGATACGTTCAATCGGCATACTAAGTCTGATATTATTGTTTTTAATTCTTTGTTTGCAGATTCAATCTAGCGCATGGGCTTAGTAAGTGCAATGTAAGATCCCCTATGGGGAGGGGTTAAAGCCCTTTACCATGATGTTTTGCCGCGCCGGTTGATGTGTGTTCGGTTGAATGTAAGATACGTTTAATCGGACATACTGAGCTTGACATTGTTGTCTTTATTCTTTGTGTTGCATGCATCAGGTCTGGTTTCGTTCGAACGCGTTCTCGAACGCTACATGAACGTGAACCTTCTGTTTACAGTTCGAACGCGTTCTCGAACGCTACGCGAATGCACACACATTTTCTTAGTCTCATCATGCATCAGGTCTGGTTCCATTCAAACGCGTTCTCGAACGCTATACGAACGCGAACCTCTGTTTACCATTCGAACGCGTTTTCAAACGCTACGCGAACACACACGTACTTTCTTAGTCTCATCATGCATCAGGTCTGGTTCCGTTTGAACGCGTTCTCGAACGCTATATGAACGCGAAACTTCTGTTTACCGTTCGAACGCGATCTCGAACGCTACGCGAATGCACACGCACTTTCTTAGTCTTATCATGCATCAGGTCTGGTTCCGTTCGAACGCGGTCTCGAACGCTATACGAACGCTAACCTTCTGTTTACCGTTCGAACGCATTTTCAAAAGCTACATGAACGTGAACCTTCTGTTTACAGTTCGAACGCGTTCTCGAATGCTACATGAACGCACACGCACTTTCTTAGTCTTATTATGCATTAGGTCTGGTTCCGTTCGAACGCGTTCTCGAACGCTATACGAACGCGAACCTTCTGTTTACCGTTCGAACGTGTTTTCAAACGCTACGCGAACGCGCACCCACTGAAATAAGTCATTTTCATCAGATTTCATACATAGTTTCCTAGTAGCTATCCCCACATGTATGAATACAATGTGTTTAATATATTACAATTCATATACCTATGTCATGATAACATTTGAGTATTATTTCTTGTGGTATATCGGATGGAAACCCAGACATAAATTCTGTAGCCGATTCCGAATGGACGGTAGTACGGTCTGTACTTGGGATACAATTCCACGTACTACTTGAGAAGGTTCTCACATGTGTGCTTGTGTGGTTAGTATGTGTGCTTGTGTTTTCTTGAATATAATATGCCAGTGAAGTTGTATGTTTGTCGCTCCTTTGATGTACTTTCAAGCATGCAATCTTAGATGTGAAATATATGTAAACTTAGGTGTAAGTTTTATTTTGTACATGTGAATTTAGAAGCATGATACTCTTGGAATAAGTGCTACTTAAGCCTGATTAAATTATTACATAAATCCTTTCATTACAAGTGGCATAAGTAAGGGACCATTCTGAACCCAACGGTTTGAGGTCTTCCATTGCGAGGGGTGAGTGCGGCCTTAATCTCATTTTCCCGATTCACACCGGGTGGCGACTCCATTATTCTCCGGTTTAGTCCCCCGTGGCTACTCCGTACTCCCGACCGGGCCGCGAGCCCGGGACAGCATGCGTCGTCCAGTTTATGTGTCCCACAGTCTGGCGACTCCACTGGGGATAGAGAATCGGCCCCGAATATTGTCTTGTAATGTTTGGATTTATATTTTAATTGACCGTGTCTATAGTGGATAAAATGGGGGTTTAATCAAAGGCATTTCAAGGCTAGGTAATGGTTGGGTGTCTTCCTTCATTTACTACCTTTCTAGAAGGAAAAGCTGTGAAGGCACCTATATAGCCATCTACCCGTAGCCTATTGTGATGGACTAATTTGGAGGACTCGTTGTTTATTCCTGAGAACAATCGATAAGAGCCTAAGAGCCTTGGGTATTTAAGTGAGCCTCGCTCCACCTTCCCTCTGGGGAATCTACAATGGGAAATCCATTTGACAGCCTGTCACACACCATAGCTCATTGGCACGTACCTTAGTGTATAAAAAAAGGTGCGCTCACTTGGTTGCTCGAACCCTTGATTGGGGAGACCTAGTTGTGGGCTATCCTTCGCCGATGAGAGCCTTTGTCTATACTCTTGTGAACCCCCACCCATAGACCGGGTTTGTATGGTTAAGTAACAATTATTTCCTTGAGTATGTGCTAGTGGACCATCCTCATTTGGATGCAGTTGGACCATTGTCAGAAATGCGGACTTGCTGGGCCATTTAAACTGGGGCGAGTTCGTACCTTATGTCCATTGGGCCCAAAGCTCCTGAAATGTTGATGGGCCATTCTGTAGAAATTATTACGTTATGTTTGCATTATCTTTCTTCTATGTTTGTGTTTGGGAACATTTTCGTTTGGATCCATTTGGACCACTTGTCATGGGATATGGGCTTGTTGGGCCATTTAAACTGGGACAAGAACGTATTTCATTATGATTGGGCCAAAGGCGTCTAAGTGTTGATGGGCCACTTTGTGCTTGTGTTCGGAACATTACCATTTGGATTAGTTGGGCTCCTTGTCATGAGATGTGAACTCTTTGGGCCATTTAAACTGGGATGGGTTCACTCCTATGAAAATTAGCCCGAAAGGTTCTAAAATGATAACGGGCCAATTTGTCTGACTACTGATGTGGCTGGCATAGCCGGGTCTCGTGCTGGGGTAGTTCTGGGGATGTAAGACAAGAGGAACCTCCGAACATATTGGGGGATGATATCCCCACTTTTGATGATGATATGGCAGAGTATGCAGCAGGCAGAGTATCTGGGTCTCAGGCAGAGTTACAGAAGCTCCGGGATCAGGTTGAGTCGGTTACCCGCAAGATGAGGGGTAAGAATGAGGATTTGCTAGATTATGACACACTGACTTTCGAGGAACAGTTGCCGGCACAGTTCAAGATGCCTGATATGGCTAAGTTTAAAGGGAATGGGGATCCAAGGGTGCATCTCCGACAGTTTGTATCAGTCATGAGTTCAGTTGGCTTATCTCAGCGCCAAGTGCAGAAAATGTTTGGAATGTCGCATGAAGGAGCTCCCGTGGTGTGGTACCACAGTTTGGAGAAGTGAAGGAAGATTGGAGGGAGTTGGCTGATGCTTTCCTGAAGCAGTATGTCACTGACCTAGAGATCGATCTGTCACTCCGTGATCTGGAAAATGTTAGGCAGAAATCGGAGGAGAGTTTTAAGGAGTATGTGGACCGATGGAGGGGTCAGTTGTTGAAGATGCAGACTAGGCCTTCGGAGAAGGATCAGATTAAGATGATTATCAAGGGCACCAAGCCCTCCATTTACAGCAAGTTGAGGAGGATGACCTCCATGATTACAGACTTTCGGCAGTTGAGGGAAACTGTCATGGATATTGAAGAGGAAGAGGCCGAGAATAGAAAGTTCTATGGTCTGAATAGGAGGCCCATTGGGGGAACATCGGGAACAAAGCCCGTTTCTGCTGAGATTGCTGCTATCCGGAACCGGAGCTTTTCCAACTTAGGAAGACCCCTGTCAAATGTGCTTGAGAAACTGAAGAGGCAAGGGCTTTTAAAACCCTTGGAATCCAAACCATTACCCAATCCCCTACCATCACATTATAACCTAAGCCTTTACTGTCACTTTCACCAACAAAAGGGCCATGACACTGACAATTGTGCCCGACTCCGCCATGAAATCCAAGACCTTATAGACTCCAAGAAAATACCTGACCCAGAAACAGAACAACCCGATACACACAGAAACCCCTTACCCAATTACCGTGCCGTACCACCACCAGCCTACATGAAAAAATTCTGGCCTCCCAGAAGACTTTGTCCTAAAATCCTTTCACCCTCTAGCCTTTTGCCTGGGAATCTGGGATAGTACTAGTGAAGATGAAATTGAGCAAGAAAAAAACTTTTGGCTTGATTTCTCTAGCAATGACGAGGAAGAAGTAAGGGGAATGACGCGCAGTGGTCGTTTTTTACAATGATATGGCAGATAAGGGTAAGGAAGTTTTGACAGATGGTAGATAAGTGGTTGAGACTGCAGAAAACACTGAGGGGGATAGGTGTTGAGGCAATTGAGGAAGACTAGAGCACAAGTGAGTATCTGGGAATTGTTATGTGCATCTCGGGAGCATAGGCAGGCTATGGTTGAAGCCTTCAGCAAGATTGTGGTACCGGAAGACGCCAACCCTGCAATTTTTGTTGGCTCAGTTCAGAAAGAAGCTTTGCAGATATCTTTTTCTGAGGATGAACTCCCAGCAGAGGGGAGAAATCATAACAGGCCTCTATTTATCAGGGCCGAGGTGAGGGGCAAGAGAACTTCATGTGTGATGGTGGATGACGGTTCGGCCATCAATGTGTGCCCGCTGAAAATTTTGGCGAGATTGGGTATGAAAGCAACAGACTTGGACCCCTCCAGTATGACTATTAAGGCTTATGATGACAGTAAAAGGGGAGTTGAGGGTACCTTTGTGGTTGTGGTCAAGGTAGGACCGATTGAAGATGAGGTTGAGTTCACGGTACTAGACATCCCGGCTACTTTCGCCTTATTGTTGGGAAGGCCTTGGTTTCACAAACTTGGGGGCGTGCCTTCCACTTTGCATCAGATGATCAAGTTCCTGTATGAGAGGAGAAGTTGTTACCATCCGGGCTGAGTTAGATAATGTCGTGGCTGCCTTGGAGATACAACCTTTCACGAGGTTTCAGGTCAGCAACTTTTGAGGAGTGGGTGGATCCTAGGGTGGCTAGGATTATGGAGAAAATGAAGTTTGAGCCGGTAAGGGTTCAAAATTACCAGATTTCAGAGGACAGACTACTCGGAAGGGTTTGGGGTACAAGTCTGATGAAGAAAAGCCAAAGGTCAAGAAAAAGGGCCTGAAACTGATGGAATGTTTTGTGAAAGCTTCAGGATATCAAGGGGAGCCAGAACCTGTGGAAGTTAATGGAATTGTGGTACCTGGGTTTGAGATCTTCCAGGATATGTTGGGTAAGAAGCTGATAGTTGAAGAAAATGGAAAGAAAAAGAAAGAGAAATAAAGAAAAAAATACCCTGGGGTAGAACATGCAGTCTATTATCTGAGTAAGAAGATGCTCCTGTATGAGGCTCGGTATCAAGAAGTTGAGAAGATCTGTCTTGCCGTGGTATGGGCTTCCAGAAAGTTGCGACATTACTTCCAGTCATACAAGATCCAGGTAGTGGCAAAGGAGAATCCTCTGAAGTATCTTCATTCGGTGCCTTCACTAGTGGGAAAATTGGGCAGATGATTGGTATTGCTGACAGAGTTTGACATTGAGTATCTCACCTCCAAAGTGATCAAAGGGTGAGCAGTAGCAGAGTTTCTGGCATTGCAACCTGTTGAGGGGGATCAGTATAAGTTTGAATTTCCAGACGAAGAGATCCAAGCAATAACAGTTCAGAGATGGAAGATGTATTTTGACGGAGCGGTGAATTAAAAGGGAGCCGGAATTGGGATCGTGATAGTGACCCCCGAGGGAGAGACTTTTCCTTTAGCCAAGAGGTTGACATTCAGAGTGACTAATAACATGGCCGAGTATGAAGCATGTGTTTTTGGTTTGACAGCATTGATAGCCTTGAAGGCCGGGAGTGTGGAAGTCTACGGAGATTCTATGTTGGTAGTCCAATAGATGCGAGGAGAGTGGGAATTGAAAGAAGAACGGTTGAAACCTTACCTTTTTCACCTCAGAAAGTTGGCACAGGTTATCTCCGAGTGTAAGTTTCAGCACTTACAGAGAGAAGAGAATCAGATGGCAGACGCATTGGCTACACTTGCAGCAACTTGGGAGAATCCAGAAAAGTTAGTGATGAGACCGTTGATACTGACAACAGCGAGCAGACCTGTTTATAAGATAGAAAGAATTCTGGAAGTTGAGGTCGATGACGGTAAACCTTGGTATTATGACATTCAGAGGTATCTGGAACATGGCGAACTCCCGGAAGGGGCAGGCAGAAAAGACAGAATAGCCATTCAGAAGTTGGCTTCCCAGTATGTGATTTTGAAAGGGAGACTGTACAAGAGGCAAGCAAACGGTATTCAGTTGAAGTGTTTGAGAAAAGAAGAAGCTCAACATGTAATGGAAGAAATACACGCCGGGGTATGTGGTCCGCACATGAACGGGTTGAATCTGTCCTGCAAGATAGTGAGACAAGGTTTTTATTGGTCAACCATGGAAACAGACTGCGCGAAGATGGTAAAGCACTGTCATGATTGTCAAGCACATGGTAATTTGAATCACTTACCACACACAGAGTTACACGGGCTGTCAGAGCCGTGGCCTTTCTCAGCATGGGGAATTGATATGATTGGAGAAATTCGACCGAATGCATCGAATGGGCATCGTTTTATAGTAGTGGCAGTAGATTACTTCTCGAAGTGGGTGGAAGCCGAATCATTCCGCAATGTTACAGAAAAACAGATGGCAAAGTTTATAGCTCGGAACCTCATTTGTCAGTATGGTATGCCGCATCATGTAGTGACAGACAACGGAGTTCAGTTTCAAGGAGAGACGAAGGCAATGTTGCAGAGGTATGGGATAGGCCACCACAAGTCATCACCGTACAGGCCGCAGGCAAATGGGGCAGTTGAGGCAGCCAACAAGACCATAAAGACGATTTTAGCCAAGATGACAGAGAACTGTAGAGATTGGGCCGAGAAACTACCATATGCTCTGTGGGGGTACAGAACATCAGTAAAGACAGCAACAGGGGCCACACCTTACTCTTTGGTCTATGGAATGGAAGCAGTGTTACCAGTAGAAGTGGAAATACAGTCTATGAGGGTATTAGCAGAGGCAGAATTACCGGAACAGGAGTGGGTCGCACAGAGGTTTGATCAGTTAGCACTATTGGATGAGAAGAAAACTAAGTCTTTGTATCACATGCAGTTGTATCAGAAGAGACTAACCCGAGCATTCAACAAGAAAGTACGTCCCACCAAGATCAGAAAAGGTGATTTAGTACTTAAGCAGTCGAGGCCGTCGACGACAGATCCGAGAGGAAAATTCAGACCAAACTGGGAAGGACCTTACATAGTGCAGAAGGTAATGGGAAATGGAGCAGTGAAGCTATCAGACTTGGAGGGGAACGAGTTCACCGAGCCGATCAACGTAGACAGATTGAAGCAATACTTTGCCTGAGGGAGAGAAGATCGAGCAGTCACCACGGGAATTAGCCGAAGACCTAACCCAACGGAATAAGAAAATCATTCATGCATACACGTAACATTGCATTCTCTTCGTGTTTGTTTTTGTTTTGTGTTCGCAGGTTCGAAGAAAGGAGAAAACGGCAGAAATGAGCCAAGCAGCGTCAGTGCAATTTCAGTTTTTGGGATGAGTCCCAAGGCCGAGGCCCATATCAGCTTGGGGGCGAGGCCCATATCATGTCGGCTCGGGGGCGAGGCCCATATCAGCTTGAGGGCGAGGCCCCCGTTGTCAGTTGTAGTTCCGGGTCGAGGTGCCCAGGGTCGAGGTACCCACTACATCATCAGTTCGAGGGCGAGGTCCCTATGGTCAGCGGTGTTGGGTGGAGGTGCCCAGGGTCGAGGTGCCCCCGTTTCAGTTGTAGTTCCAGGTCGAGGTGCCAAGGGTCGAGGTACCCACTACATCATCAGTTCGAGGGCGAGGTCCCTATGGTCAGCGGTGTTGGGTCGAGGTGCCCAGGGTCGAGGTGCCCCCGTTGTCAGTTGTAGTTCCGGGTCGAGGTGCCCAGGGTCGAGGTGCCCACTACATCATCAGTTCGAGGGCGAGGTCCCTATAGTCAGCGGTGTTGGGTCGAGGTACCCAGGGTCGAGGTGCCCCCGTTGTCAGTTGTAGTTCCGGGTCGAGGTGCCCAGGGTCGAGGTGCCCACTACATCATCAGTTCGAGGGCGAGATCCCTATTGTCAGCGGTATTGGGTCGAGGTGCCCAGGGTCGAGGTGATCCCGTTGTCGGTTGCAGTTATTGGGATGCATCGCAGGATCGAGGTCCACTGCAGCACCAACTCAGCTCGAGGCAGCAGCCGAGCCAGGTAAGTGAAAATGCATTGCATAACTTTGATAGGATTGTTCAAAGCCACACACTGCACAAGTCCCATCAAAGTGGGGGTGACTGTAGGCATTGCATTTTCGCATGTGAAACCTGATAATGAGTCTCAGTTGGAGGCACTACCTTTTTAGCTAAGGATATTGCGGGAAACGGAGGTCGGAAGGGGAAATTCAGAATAAGTACGTCATCAAGTTCATTTCACAAGTTCACTGTCTTCGTTAGTGCTGCGTTCGTTACTTCGTTCGAACGTCAGGCAGATTGCGGATGTTCGTGTAGCTTTCGAATGGGCGTTCGAACGGAGTCGGTATTTCTGGTTTTGCTGCTAGCCTCGCACCTCAGCCCAATTAGCCCCCCCAAAGCCCATAAAAGACATCCCAATTAATAAAACACATTTAAAACACATGGGAAATTAAATTAAATATTAAATGAAATAATTAAACCATTTACCAATTAAATAAAACATAAAATATAATCATGCCTAATTAAAATCAATCATAACAAATTAAATATTTTGCATTCCTAATCTAGCCAAGATTTGTCCCCCCTCAATCTAATCCTTTCCTTGTTGAATACCAAATCAAATCCTCCTTTTAATGCCAAAATCCCTTCCTTGTGAGACAAGGTGAAGCCCTAGCCTTTCTCTATATAAACCACACCTCTCCAAGGCATTCACCTCTCCGAATTTACGCCCATCACAAGAAAAAAGAAGGAAAGAATTTCCAACCCCCCACTCCAAGCTCTCCATTCACGCATATAACACAAAAAAATATAACAAATTTCTCTTCATATCTTTCCCTCACATCACCGAAAAATACACCAATACAGCAGCCCTTCGCACGTCAAAAACACAGCCCCATAAGCCTTTCTATATCACCGAAACAACAACCCGCAAAAATCCTCAAAACAGTAACATAAAAACTGCATTCATAATCCTTAAAATAATCACACAAGACTACACTAAAAACCCATAAAAAACTCGGAACAGTCCGTGGAAACGACAAAACAGAGGCCAAACAGTAGCAGAACGGAGTTCGGACAGCAAGCAAAATAGCAAAAAATGAGCTAGGACGCTAAACCAGTGAACCGGAGAAGTTGAGGAGTTGTACCCTTTCCGACGTCCGTGAAACGCAAGCCTGAAAGTTGGCAAAAAGGTTAGACCTGAGGGTATTTTTCACACTCGTTTTTTTGTTTTTTTTATTTGTATTATTTATTGAGTATTGCTTGCATGATTGTCATGTTGAAATGCATGTTGTGGCCCTTGAGTAGATAAATATGCATGAATTATGAGATATTGTATGTTGTGGCTGTGGAATAAAATGAGAGATGTGTCAACTCTCGCGGTATATCGGATGGAAACCCAGACATAAATTTCATAGCCGATTCCGAATGGACAGTAGTATGATCTTTACTCGGGATACAACTCCACGTACCACTTGAGTAAACGGCACCCTCTTTTGTTTTGTGTTGCTTTGGTTTATTTATTTTTCGTCACTTGAATTCTGCATGTTGCTTATTTATGTATGATTCAATCGAGCGCATGGGCTTAGTAAGTGGAATGAAAGATCCCCTATGGGGAGGGGTTAAAGCCATTTACCACGATGCTTTGCCGCGCCGGTTGATGTGTGTTCGGTTGAATGCAAGATACGTTCAATCGTGCATACTACGTTTGATATTATTGCTTTTAATTCTTTGTATGCATGATTTAATCGAGCGCATGGGCTTAGTAAGTGCAATGAAAGATCCCCTATGGGGAGGGGTTAAAGCCCTTTACCACGATGCTTTGCCGCGCCGGTTGATGTGTGTTCGGTTGAATGCAAGATACGTTCAATCGGGCATACTAAGTCTGATATTATTGTTTTTAATTCTTTGTTTACATGATTCAATCGAGCGCATGGGCTTAGTAAGTGCAATGTAAGATCCCCTATTGGGAGGGGTTAAAGCCTTTTTACCACGATGCTTTGCCGCGCCGGTTGATGTGTGTTCGGTTGAATGTAAGATACGTTTAATCGGACATACTGAGCTTGACATTGTTGTCTTTATTCTTTGTGTTGCATGCATCAGGTCTGGTTCCGTTCGAACGCGTTCTCGAACGCTACACGAACGCGAACCTTCTGTTTACAGTTCGAACGTGTTCTCGAACGCTACGCGAACGCACATGTACTTTCTTAGTCTCATCATGCATCAGGTCTGGTTCCGTTCAAACGTGTTCTCGAACGCTATACGAACGCGAACCTTCTGTTTACCATTCGAACGCATTTTCAAACGCTACGTGAACGCACACGCACTTTCTTAGTCTCATCATGCATCAGGTCTGGTTCCGTTCGAATGCGTTCTCGAACGCTATACGAACGCGAACCTTCTGTTTACAGTTCGAACGCGTTCTCGAATGCTACGCGAACGCACACGCACTTTCTTAGTCTTATCATACATTAGGTCTAGTTCCGTTCGAACACGTTCTCGAACGCTATACGAATCCGAACCTTCTGTTTACCGTTCGAACGCGTTTTCAAACGCTACGCGAACGCGCACCCACTGAAATAAGTCATTTTCATCAAATTTCATACATAGTTTTCCTAGTAGCTATCCCCACATGTATGAATACAATGTGTTTAATGTATTACAATTCATATACCTATGTCATGATAACATTTGAGTATTATTTCTTGTGGTATATCGGATGGAAACCCAGACATAAATTCCGTAGCCGATTCCGAATGGACGGTAGTACGGTCTATACTTAGGATACAATTCCACGTACCACTTGAGAAGGTTCTCACATGTGTGCTTGTGTGGTTAGTATGTGTGCTTGTATTTTCTTGAATATAATATGCCAGTGAAGTTGTATGTTTGTCGCTCCTTTGATGTACTTTCAAGCATGCAATCTTAGATGTGAAATATATGTAAACTTAGGTGTAAGTTTTATTTTGTACATGTGAATTTAGAAGCATGATACTCTTGGAAATAAGTGCTACTTAAGCCTGATTAAATTATTACATAAATCCTTTCATTACAAGTGGCATAAGTAAGGGACCATTCCGAACCCAACGGTTTGAGGTCTTCCATTGCGAGGGGTGAGTGCGGCCTTAAATCTCATTTTCCCGGTTCACACCGGGTGGCGACTCCATTATTCTCCGGTTTAGTCCCCCGTGGCTACTCCGTACTCCCGACCGGGCCGCAAGCCCGGGACAGCATGCGTCGTCCAGTTTCTGTGTCCCATAGTAACCCAGTCGGGGCGTAATTGCCCAACGTGCATGACATGTGGACGACCTCATTCAGGAACTTGTAGGTTATGGAATATAGGGTGTTGCCGGTGTGGGTAGATGGTCATCTGAAGAAGGATTGTTCAGTACCAGCAGACCAGTTTCCACCTTCCAGTACTACTCCATTTACACCCCAGCCACAGCCTAGTATGAGTATGGCAGAAGGAAAGCAAAGATCAGTAGATTGGGTCATACGACTGGGGGTAGAGGTCAATCAGTAGGTGACCGATGACACTCTTCTTCTAATAAAGCTCAGGGTAGTGTGTATACTTTTACGCCTCAGGATGCTCAAGAATCTAATGTAGTCGTCACAGGTACACTACCAATTGGTTCAGTGTATGCTATAGTATTATTTGATTCGGGTGCCACTCATTCCTTCATATCACTGTATTTTATGACCTACCTGGGTAGAGAGACCGAGCTGTTAGATTCACCCCTCATTATAGCCACACCAGTATGGGATCCTATAGAGGCTACCCAGTGAGTGAGGGTTTTTCCAATTGAGGTTGATGGATATACATATTTCATCGATTTAGTGGTGTTAAGCATCTTGAGATTTGATGTTATTGTAGGACACAGAAACTGGGCGACGCTGTTCTAGGCTAGCAGCCTTGTTGGGAGTACGGAATAGTCCGCGGGGGAACTAAACCGGAGATATAACATGGAGTCGCTAGCCGGTGTGAACCAGGACAAAGATTTAAGGCCGCACTCACCCCTCGCAAGGGAAGACCTCAAATCGTTGGGTTCGGAATGGTCCCTTACTTATGTCACTTGTGATGATATGATTTGTGCAATAAACTAACCGAATCTATTCAACATTCATGCTCAATGGTAATCTATGTCTAGTATGCATTCATCAAAATAACTCCTAATCTAAGTTTGCATGCTCGAAAATAAGTTTTTAAACGGCGAACACGCAATATCACACAATGAGCATATTAAGCCATTAAACCAAAATAAACAAATAACTATTTAAACATAATCATAAACTAAACAAAATACCATGCATAAAATAACATAATCATGCTTGAAAATAAACAATAAACTAGACTACATCATGTTTTAAATAATAACTAAAAAATCTACGAACTACATTATGCTCAAACACAAGTTTGGATGAGACGAAATACGTGTCTCCTAAGTGGTACGTGGCGTTGTATCCCGAGTACAAACCGCACTACCGTCCATTCAGATTCGGCTACGGAATTTACGTCCGGGTTTCCATCCTATATACCACAAAAGGGAACACATATTCCGCTCATCCAACAATCACATCATGCCTCAAACGACTCTCATGCGATAATATTAAAATAAATAAAAGAAACGAAAGATAATAAGTAAAAAGGGTGCCCTCAGGTCTAACCTCTTTTGTCGTCTCTCGAAAGCGCGTTACACGGCCGTCGGAAGGGAGAATGCTCTGCAACTTTTCTGGTTCACTAATCCAACATTTCTCCTCGATGTTTCACTGTTTAGGCTGCTGTTTTCACTCCATTTCGCTGCTATTTTTGCGGTGTTTTCTGGTCACTGTTTTGGGTTAATTCGGGGACTGTTTTGGGGGAATTTCTGGGTAGATTTCAGTGTAGTTTTAGGGCTGTTCGGGGGCTGTCAATGGGGCTGATTTGCGACAGTGAGTGAGGGTTTGTGTGTGATTATTTGAGTAGTGAAGGGACAATGTGAGTGAGCTACGAGTGGTAACAAATTGAAGGGCTTATGGTGCGTTGTTACGGCTTGCGTGAAGGGAGCAATGTGAGTGAGCTACTTGAATTGGGCTGTGGCGTTGTCGTTTAATGAGAATTGTGTAGAGGGGGCAGGTGGCAGTGAAGGGACTTGGCGTGAAGTAGAGTTGAGGCTAGTTGAAGTAATAGGCGTGAGTGAGACCAGGTGGCGTTTAAGGGATCTTGGTGCGTGATAGTGGGCGTGAAGAGAGGGTTTTGTGCTTGAAGAATGGGCGTGGGGGCAGTTGTCTGGATTTTGAGTGAGGCGGGCCGAGAGACTGAAGAGAGTTGATGAGAGAGGGGGTTAGCCGAATGAGTGAAGATGTGTTTTTTTTTTGTGAGAATCAGTCAGTGTTTGAAAGGTTGGGTTAAGGGTTCTTTCTTATAGGCAAAGTGAGGGGGGATTCCTTGTTTGAATAGGGAAAGGATTTGTTTATTAAAGGGATATCTTTTTTAAATTAGTATGGGATAAGGAAATATTTTAATTAGGGAAGTGATTTGATTTAATTTAATTTATTCTTCTTTAGTTAAGGATATGATTTGGTTTCTTTAGGAAGGTGAATTATTTAGATTTATTTAATTTAGGCATGTGATTTATTTTAATTTGGAAGGTGATTTATTTTAATTTAATTGGATTTAATTAATTTGATTTGATTTAATTGTGACATGTATTTTAAATGTTTTAATTATTTGGATTGGGCTTTAATGGGCGTGTGGTTTTGGTTTTGGGCTAAGGATGTGTTTTAAAACGGAGGTCCAACAAGCGAACCCGCAGCTACTCCAGCGAATTAAATCCAACAATGTGTCAATTCTTGACTCTTCCACTCCAACGTCCGTTTCTCGCGGCTTCCACAATTAAAGAGGTAGTGTCTCCATATGAGACTCATCATCGGGACTTATATGCAAAAATGAAGTGCCTACATTCGCCCCCACTTTGATGGGACTTGTGCAGTGTGTGACAATGACAATCCTATCACTTTACGTGCAATGCATTTTTACTTACCTGGCTCGCCAGCTGCCACCTGGTCTACCTGCTGTGTTGAGTTGATAGTGCTAAGCCCCGTACCTAGGGCATCGCGGTTGCGTCTCCGTACCTAGAGTGCCGCAGTGATGATGTTGGTTGTCTGAATGCTAACCCCATACCTAGGGTGTCGCGGTGACGTCTTCGTACCTAGAGAGCCATAAATGTCTGAATGTTAACCTCGTACCTAGGGTGTCGCAGTGACGTCTCCGTACCTAGAGAGCCATAAATGTCTGAGTGCTAACCCCGTACCTAGGGTGTCGTGGTGATGCCTCCGTACCTAGAGTGCCACAAATGTCTGAGTGCTAACCCCGTACCTAGGGTCTCGCGGTGACACCTCCGTACCTAGAGTGACACAAATGTCTGAATGCTAACCCCGTACCTAGGGTGTCGCAGTAACGCCTCCGTACCTAGAGTGCCACAAATGTCTGAGTGCTAACCCCGTACCTAGGGTGTCGCGGTGACGCCTCCGTACCTAGAGTACCACAAATGTCTAAATGCTAACCATGTACATAGGGTGTCGCGGTGACTTCTGCGTACCTAGAGAGCCACAAATGTCTGAATGATAACCCCATATCTAGGGTGTCGCGGTGACGCCTCCGTACCTAGAGTGCCACAAATGTCTGAATACTAACCCCATACCTAGGGTGTCGCGGTGACATCTCCATACCGAGAGAGCCACAAATGTGTGAGTGCTAACCCCGTACCTAGGGTGTCAGGGTGACGCCTCCGTACTTAGAGTGCCACAAATGTCTGAGTGATAACCCCGTACCTAGGGTGTCGCGATGACGCCTCCATACCTAGAGTGCCACAAATGTCTGAGTGATAACCCCGTACCTAGGGTGTCGCGGTGACGCCTCCGTACCTAGAGTGCCACAAATGTCTGAATGCTAACCCCGTACCTAGGGTGTCGCAGTAGTCTGAATAGTCCACATGCCGTACCTGACGTGCTAACCCCGTACCTAGGGCTTCGCTGTGGTCTGAATGCTAACCCTGTACCTAGGGTGTCGTAGTGTGATATCTCCATACCCAGAGTGCCGTACCTGGCTGATCTGATATCTCCATACCCGGAGTGTCGTACCTGGCAAAACTGATCTGAACCAATATGGGCCTCGCCCCCAGAATGCCATACCCGCCAGAACTGATACTGAACCATTGTGGGCCTCGCCCCCAGAATGCCATACCCGGTAGAACTGATACTGAACCATTGTGGGCTTCACCCCCAGAATGCCATACCCGGCAGAACTGATACTGAACCGTTATGGGCTTCGCCCCTAGAATGCCATACCCGGCAAGACTAATACTGATGATGTGATGGTTCGTTCTCGAACCATGTTGTAAGGTGGTCCATTCCCGAACCATTATTGAGTTGAGATGAGGGTCTTGTTCCCAAATTGTGATGATGGTCTTGTTCCCTAATTGAGTTGCGGGTTTTGTTCCCGATTGTGGGCCTTGTTCCCGTGGGTCTTGTTTCCGATCTGAATGTGATGGCGAGGTGCCTCGATCTCTGGGCTTTGTTCCCGAACCACCTGTGGGCTTTGTTCCCGAACTGTTACTGTGAGGGGGTCAATTCCCGAACTATTACTGTGAGTTGGTCCATTCCCGAACCGTTTCTGTGAGGTGGTCCATTCCCGAACTGTTACTGTGAGGTGGTCCATTTCCGAACCTTGCTCCATTCTCGGAGTGCCATTTTCGGCTTGTTCATTCCCGAACCTTGCTCCATTCTCGGAGTGCCATTCCTGGCTTGTTCATTCCCGATCCGTGCTCCATTCTCGGAGTGCCATTCCTGGCTTGTTCATTCCCGAACTGTGCTCCATTCTCAGAGTGTCATTCCTGGCTTTTTCATTCTCGAATTGTGCTCCATTCTCGGAGTGTCATTCCCGGCTTGTTCATTCTCGAACTGTGATCCATTCTCAGAGCGCCATTCCTGGCTTGTTCATTCTGGAACTGTGCTCCATTCTCGGAGTGTCATTCCTGGCTTGTTCATTCTCGAACTGTGCTTCATTCTCGGAGTGCTGATGATGTGTGTCTCCATACCCAGAGTGCTGATGATGCAGTGGGCCCTCGACCCTAGGACGCATCCCAGAACTACAACTGATGTGTGGGCCCTTGACCCTGAAACACATCTTAAAAGTGCTGACAATGTAGGCCTCGCCCTCAAACTGATGATGTAGTGGGTCATCGACCCTGAACTGGTACAAATGTGGGCATCGCCCCAAACTGATACTGACGTGGGCCTCACCCCAAACTGATACTGATGTGGGCCTCGCCCCCAAACTGATACTTATGTGGGCCTCAGCCCTGGGACTCATCCCCAAACTGATGCTGATATGGGCCTCGACCCTGGGACTCATCCCCGAAGCTGCTACTGATGTACGGGCCTCGACCCTGGGACTCATCCCCAAAACTAAAACTGATGTAGGCCTCGACCCTGGGACTCATCCCCAAACTGATGCTGATATGGGCCTCGACCCTAAGACTCATCCCCAAAACTGCTAATGTGGGCCTCGACCCTGGGATTCATTCCAAAATTCTGACGATGTGGTCCTCAACCCTGGGACTCATCCTCAAAACTGATGTTGATGTGGGCCTCGACCCTGGGATTTATTCCTGAAGATTGCTGATAGTGTGGTCCTCGACCTTGGGATTCATTCCAAATTTCTGCTGATATGGGCCTCGCCCCCGGGACTCATCCCCGGATTCATTCCAAAACTTTTCTGATATGGCCTCGACCTTGGGATTCATTTCCGGAACTGAAACTGATATGGGCCTCAACCCTGGGACTCATCCCCAAAAATACTACTCATATGTTACTGATTCTAGTTGGCTTGTCTTTACCTCTTTCTCTTTTTCTTCTTTGAAACATGTGAATACAAAACAAAAAAAACACAAAAAAGAATGCAAAATATGTTACATGTATGCATGCATGCATGAATGAATTTATTATTCCGTTGAGTTAGGTCTTCCGTCAATTCTCCAATGATTGCTCAGTCTTCTCTCTGGTCTCATGACTCAATATCTTGTTATGTCCCTGATTCACGATGTGGTAGACTGGTCACCCCCAGTCTTGGTTTAGCTTTCTACTCTCTGCTGCTTGCACTTGGTTAAGATGAACCATATGGTGGGGCCTTCCATATCATCATACTATATTACATGCTACGAAATAGTCCCAATAGTTATACATATCATTGTCCTCAAAGAATACTCAGTAATGAAACCAGAGAACCTTCAAAACATTCAACGCAACTCAAATCCAAGTCTTTGAATAAATTATCTAAGCTAGACTCAAAGTGTGTGTGTGCAAAGATTCTTTCACAGATTCATCCCCAGGTGAGCCAACTCAATGATTTCGTCAAAAATTGGGATCGATGGGTCAAACCAACCTAGATGTCTCAATTATGCCAGCAGTTGCTTTTCTGTGCTCAATGTGGTATGGTTTTCTTTCTCTTTTGTCTCTTTCTTTTTTTCTTTTCATTTTGAACTTCTTTTTTTCTTTTCTTTTCTTTTTCTCTTTCTCTTTTTTTTTTCAACATACCTACTCTTTAAGGTAGCATTTCTCCTCATGATGGTCCTAATACTCGCCCATGGGTAGCTTCACGCTTATCGGTTATAGGTGGTTCAATTTTTTTCCTTAGAGACTTTTCTTTTATTTTCAACCATACAACACATCATAACATAAGCAAATCAAGATAGACATCTAAGCAAACGGTCTTTCACCGACCTACAATTTGTTCAACTAGTCACCTTGCCAACTACTCAGGTTTTCACCGCTAAGAACCTATAGTGAAGTGCTTACGAGTCTAACATAGATCAATCACTCAAAGTATCAGATAAAAGCACATCAAGAGTTTATCGTTTCTAAGGTTTCACCTAAAGCAATCAATTTCATCATCGGATTTATGTCTAACTATCAATGACTAAAAACAAATTTTTTTTTCTTTTTTCTTTTTTTCTTTTTTTTCCTGAAGGCCCCCTGATGGTCTTTCTATCCTTGCCGTAAAATTTTCTGTTTCTCGGCTTCCTTTTTCCCGATGTCCATGTTGCTAAACTCTTTTTGACAAATCTTTTTTTTCTTCTTAACCCAACGGATATCTATGATGGCTTTTAAGACACAGAGGTTAACATGATGCGTGTATGCATGAGATGCGTGCGATGTATGAGATATAATATGCATATGGTTATCAAAAGCATAAAGGGGCAACTTATATAGGATATATGACTATGGTTCACACGTGGATTTACGGGAGTGCAGACAAAGGCTCTCACTGAAAAATGATTGTCCACAACTAGGTCTCCCCACTCAAGGGTTCGAGCGACAAGTGAGCGCACCTTTTTTATACTTTATGGTACGTGCCAATGAGTTATGGTGTGTGACTGACTGTCAAACGGATTTCCCGTTGTAGATTCCCCAGAGGGAGGGTGGAGCGAGGCTCTCTTAAGTACGCAAGCCCCTTAGGCTCTTATCGCTTGGTGTCAGGAATAAACAACGAGTCCTCCAATTAGTCCATCACAGTAGGCTACAAGTAGATGATTATCTAGGTGCCTTCACAGCTTTTCCTTATAGAAAGGTAGTGAGTGAAGGAAGACACCAAACCATCACTTAGCCATAAGAATGCCTTTTACTAAACCCCTTTCAACCCACAGTAGACGCAATTAACTAAAGCACAAATCACAATCATCACAAGACATTGTTTCGGGGCCAATTCTCTTATCCCCAGTGGAGTCGCCAGACTGTAGGACACAGAACTTGACGATGATGTTCTAGACTCGCGGCCTAGTTGGGAGTACGAAGTAGTCCATGGGGGAACTAAACCGGAGAAATAACATGGAGTCGCCACCCGGTGTGAACCGGAAAAAAAATGATTTAAGGTCGCACTCACCCCTCGCAATGGAAGACCTCAAACCGCTGGGTTCGGAATGGTCCCTTACTTATGTCAGTTGTAATGATATGATTTGTGCAATAAACTAACCGAATCTACTCAACACAGATGCTCAAAGGTAACTTAGATCTAGTCCACATTCATCAAAATAAATCCTAGGACTAAGTTCGCATGCTTCAAAAGATAAGTCATTATAACGGCAAGCATACAATATCACAGAACGAGCATGTCGAATCATAAAACACAAAGAACAAATAAATAACTACTTAAACAAAACATAAACTAAATTCCTAATGCAAAATCAAAGAACTAAATCATGCATAAATAAATAACATAATCATATTTAAAGACAAACAATATACTAGACTAAATCATGCTTAAATGCTTAAATAATAAATAATGTACTAGTAACCTAGTCATGCTCAAATACAAGTTTGGATGAAACGAAATACGTGTCTCTCAAGTGGTACGTGGCGTCGTATCCCGAGTACAAACCGCACCACCGTCCATTCGGATTCGGCTACGGAATTTACGTCCGGGTTTCCATCCGAGATACTAGAAGAGGGGACACATATTCCGCTCATCCAAAATTCACATCATGCCTCAATAAACGACTCTCATGCGATAATATATTAAAATAAATAAAAATAAACGAAAGGTAATAAATACAAAGGTGCCCTCAGGTCTAACCTCTTTTGTCGTCTTTTGAAGGCGTGTTACACGGCCGTCGGAAGGGTTGATACTCCGCAACTCTTCTGGTTCACTAATCCAACATTTTCCCTTGTTGTTTCACTGTTTGGGCTGCTGTTTTCACTCCGTTTCGCTGTTGTTTTCACTGTATTTTCTGGTCACTGTTTTGAAGCAATTTAGGGACTGTTTTGGTGTCGGTTTTAGGGGCTTAAGGGCTGCGGTTTTGGTGATTTTTGATGGGTTTTCTGGACAGTTTCAAGGGCTATTTGCGTGGTAATTCACTGGCAGTGCAGTGGGCTTTTTACGGAAGTTTGAAGGGCTGAACATGGAGCAGTTTAGGCATGCAGTAGGTGGTGTTTTGTGGCAGAGCAATGTCTGTTTGTGGAGAGTAAAACGCGGCAGTGAATGAGACAATTTTAGGGCAAATTTGCGTGCAGGTCAGGGGTATTTTGAGGGAGATTAGGCGTGCAGGTCAGGGCTTGTGGCGTTGAATGGTCTGTGTACGTGGGTGCAATTTGTGTGTGTGCGTGAAGGTGAGTGACAGGGCTTGTGGCGTTGAATGGTCTGTGTACGTGGGTGCAATTTGTGTGTGTGCGTGAAGGTGAGTGACAGGGCTTGTGGCGTTGAATGGGTGGAGGGTGCAAGGCTTATGCGTGAAGTGGCAATGTGAGTGGAGAGTGAAATCACAAAAATGTATCATGATCTTAAGGATCTCTACTGGTGGGATGGTATAAAGGGAGATGTGGCTGAGTTTGTTGTAAAATATCTCACTTGTCAGCAAGTTAAAAAAAACATCAGAGGCCAGCAGGGAAACTTCAAAGTTTAGATGTTCCTGAATGGAAATGGGAGAAGATTGTTATAGATTTTGTAGTTGGGCTTCCACGCACCTCGAAAGGGTATGATTCTATTTAGGTAATTGTAGACAGATTGACCAAGTGTGCCCATTTTTTGCCCGTAAAGATTAATTATTCCGTAACTCAGTCCGACAGTCTATATTTGGATAAGATAGTGTCATTGCATGGGATACATATTTCAATAATCTCGGATCGAGGTTTCCAGTTTACATCCAAGTTTTGGTAGTCATTCCAAGAAGCATTGGGTTCCTAGTTACGTTTTATTACGTCTTTCTACCCTCAAACGGATGGTCAATTAGAATTAACTGTATAGACTCTGGAAGACATGTTACGAGCCTCTGTGATCGATTTTGAGGGAAGTTGGGACCATCATTTGCCACTTATAGAGTTTGCCTACAACAATAGTTACCAGGAAAGTATCCAGATGGCTCCTTTTAAAGCCTTGTACGGTCGGAAGTGCATATCCCCAATGGGATGGTTTGAAACTGGGGAACAAAAGTTGCTTGGACTTGATTTGTTACAAAATGCAGTGGAGAAAGTAGAGTTGATCAGAGAAAGAATGCGTATGGCTTAGAGTCGCCAGAAACGTTATGCAGATCGCTGGAGGAAAGATTTGGAGTTTCGGGTAGGAGACTCGGTGTTCTTGAAAGTATCTCATTTTAAAGGAGTTATGAGATTCAACATGAGGGGTAAGCTCAAACCTAGATATATCGGACCATTTCAGATACTTCATTGGGTTGGAGGGCAAGCATGAGCTGGCGCTTCCACCCAATATGGATAGGATACATCATGTGTTTCACGTATCTATGTTAAGTAAGTATTTGCACGATGAGTCTCATGTACTAGAGACCTAGATAGTTGATGCTAGCCAATATTTAACGTACTTGGAACTACCTATAGCTATAGTGGATAGAGAGACGAGCAAGCTACGATCTAGGTGGATTCACTCAGTCAATGTGGTATGGCAGCACTACAAGGGACAAGAATCTACTTGATGGCCTAAAGAAGCTATGAGGGAGCAATATCCTCAGCTATTCACAGACGAAGGTATGCTCTATACCTTTAAAGGTGGTGATTCGAGGACGAATCATTTTAAGGTGGGAGAATTGTAACGACACGAAATTATATAACTCAACTATAATAGTAATTTGGTGACCTAAATGATTTTTTCTCCGAACATTAACGGAAATTATCGAGACAACTTAGTGGGCCCCAACCTTAATTCAAACCCAACTAATTTTATTACATATGTAGGCTATAAATAAAATTGGAGTAAGACTAACCCAAGTCTAGGCCCAACTAGAATTCTATATTTTATCCAAAGTACCCCATTTCTAGAAAAAAAAATTAAAAATCTCAAGAATTTTCCATAATTCATTTAATTCATATAAATGAGAGTTAGAAAGGAAGAAACTTTACATCCCCCCTCTTATCGTAAGCTCCAAAAAAAGAAGAAGAGGAATTTCATTTTTTCCTAGCCAATATTCAAGAATAACCTAGAGTAATCCACCACAAATCAAACCTATGAAGGAGAGGAATAAGCTTGAAGACCCTATAGGTGAAGAAGAATTAAATTTAAGGTAAGAAGGTCTTGACCTAAATCTTGATTTGTTGAGTTTTGATGATTTGGAGATTGTGGTATTTTGTTCGCTTGAGATTGATGATGATTAGTTGATTATTGGGTTAAGAAAGTAGTGCTTGTAAGGAACCTCCAAATTATGAAAATCCTTAAGCATGAAACTAAGTTGAAGTATATGGAATGGTTATGAGATGGAGTTGGAGGATGTAATTGATGATAATTGGGTGTTTGTTAAGTTTATAGCTTGTGAAGTGTTGTGAAGGCTAAGAGTGAAAATACAGTTATGGAATTGACGGATACAGATACCGTGTGCACACACATATCAGGACTAAGGATGGTTGATGCCCTTAGATCCCAGACTTTTGAGTCAGAAGGGTAGCATAGATCCGCACCTCCGGCTCCGGATTTGTGGCTTGGGGGACAGCGAGATGTAGCGCCCCAAGACCACCATATTATGCGTAAGGGGGGACACTCCCGAGCGGCAGATCATCAGCAGATTCACAGACAGACAGATTCTTTAAAATGATTTATCACTACTGCTTTGAAAGCAAAACCTGATTTATGTTTTATAAATTCAGATGTTGATTAACTGTTTGTGAGCATTCATTAATACTTTTGTTTCTTTTCAAATTTTTTTATAGCTCCAATCACTGAGATCTTTAGAACCCACCCCCATACTCTCGAGTTCTTGCAGGATTATTTCACTGGTGAGCCACCGCCATATTTTGGAGACATGGACCAGGGACAAGAGCAGTACTGCAGTCACAAGTCTCAAAGGTCCATCATATTATATCTACATTCACTTAGAATGTAGTCCCTCTTGTTTCCTTTTGTTGCATAACATGTTTGTTTTTTGTTTAGAGTTCTCGGACTATGTATGTACTTATGGCTTATGTGATATAAATCTGTGTGCTTGCATATTGTTAAGGGAAAAAGTTACTTCAGATAAGGAAATGTCAGTATTTCTAATTAATAGTCAGTGGCTTAGGTGGCAGTGGAATCTGTCATCTACCGGTAGCTTCCCAAATCGGGGATGTTACATAACAGACTTAGAATTAAGAGATTTAGTAAAAACAGAATATACAAACTGTTATGAATGTGAAAAATGGCTACTAGAAATTAAAAATAAAATCGAAGAATTAGAAAAATTAGATATTACATGGAATAATCCAATTGACCAAATAATATGGAATTGTATAAAATAGAAATATTTAATCCACATATAACAATAAAAAAAAAAAGTATTAGCATATAATTTAGAAGATATAAAAGAATATCAAATGCATATACAATAGTTATTAGAATAAAAAGTCATTAGAAAAAGTACTAACAAACATAGAATTCTAGTATTCATAATTAATAATCATAGTGGACAAAAAAGATGTAAAAATAGAATGATTATTAATTATAAATGATTAAATGATAATGCACTAGACAATCACTATAAAATTCCAAATAAAGATGAATTGATTAATTGTATACAAAATTCTAATTTAGAAATGCAAAAGTGGGTTTTGGTAAATTAGATTGCATGTAGAGTCGATCATTTGGATAGCTTTTAGCTATTCGGAAGGACATTTTGAATTGTTAGTCATGTCTTTTGATTTAAAAATGTGTCATAAGTTTTTCAAGGTAGGATGGATAAAATATTAAAATTATTTTCAAAATTTTATATAGTTTATATCGATGATGTTTTAGGTTATAGTCAGAATAAATTTATGCACACTTATCATTTACACAAGATTTTAGATTGTTTCAAAGATAATAATATAGTTATTTCTAAAAAGAAAGTAGAAATATATAAAATAAAATTTGAATTTTTAGGATTAATAATAGATAGAGGAAAATTTAATTTGCAACCTCACATAATAACAAAGATTTTAGAATTTCTTAATAAAATTGAAGAAACAAAAAAAATTTACAGAAATTTTTAGGATTATTAAATTATAGTAGGAAATTTATACCCAATTTAAGCATATTAGTTAAACCTTTATATAATAATTTAAGTAAAAATGGACAAAAATATTTTAATAGTGAAGATATAAAATTAGTACAAAAAATTAAACAAATCGTAAAAAATTTAGGGCCGGTAGCATTACCGATAGACAGTTATTATAAGATAATCTAGACATATGCAAGTAGTTTGGGTTGGGCTGGTATATTATTACAAAAATCATCAAAAGAAAGCCAAAAAATAGAATAAGAAATAATCATGTTCACAAGTGGTAAATTAATGAGTCAAATGGTAAAAATTCAAGCACAGAGTTAGAAATTTTAGGAATTCATTTCTTTTATATATACAAAATGATTCTTTACCATTAAAACATATTGTAAAAATATTATAGAATTTTACAAAAAGGTACAAAAGAAAAATTTTGAAATGAAAAATTCTTCTATAAGTAAACGATTGATTTATTTTTTAGAAATAATAATTGTAAGAGGCTATAAAGCCAATTTTGAACATATAAACAGTATATATAATGACTTAGTTGAGATACTTTCGAGATTAATTCAATAGACAGTTAATTTAATTTAGGCAGTTACTTATAATTATTTATGGTTCAATTAACTCTATTTTACAGAGGGACTATAAGCAGTATGTTAATATTGGAGCTCCAACAGTACAGAAAAGGGAGTAATTTGCAGTTCCGATCAAAGATCCCAGTAAATAATTTAATTGAGCGGACATTTTTAGACAATTTTTGGAATATGAATGATCCAAAGCATAAATTAGACGCATTGCACATAGTTGCTACATACTTTAGACAATTAAAATCTAATATAGACAATAAGCATTTTGTAGCCTGACATTTACAATTATTGGCTAGATGTAGTTAGTGTAACACCCCGGTCAAATCGATCATATCCGGCATAATAAATCATCATATATAACATCTTATAACTCATAAAATAATATTTAAAAAGGTTTTGTACCTTAAAAATCTCGTCCGGAGATCCCAGACAAAATTTTAGACTCAGCACATTTACTATTCATCTGAGTCAACAAGCAGATCTTCTGTATTTCAGCCCTAACATTTTCATACGAACTCCGATTGTTATGAATTTTATATTGACGGAAATCTAAGATCAATACCTATAACTTCCGTGTTAAATATTTTCCCAAAATCATACCAGAACCAAGTCAAAAATCAATATATTTGTGACTGTTACAGTGGATAAAGTGACTGCCTTGAGATTTTGACACTTGGCAGAATTTTAGCCAATCCTTCTCAACAAAAATCAGCCCCTACTATATAAACCTGTCACTATTCACTCTCAAAAACTCCTCACGACATTTTCTTCTCTCCCTATTGTCTTCATTTTTCAAGTATTTTTGATCCATTCAAGCACATTTCCAAGTATGATAAGCTTCCTTTCTCATTTTCTTTTTCATTTTTCAGTTTAGAGCTTAATTAAAGAAAGCCCCAATTCTTTTAAAGAACCCTAGACCTTCACTTTTGCATATTAACTTGATTAGGGTAGTTAGCATGCATTTGTGAGCATTTTATGACATCTTAAACAAGCTTTAAGCTCATTCTATGGAAATGCCCAATTTTCCCATCTTGAGTGAGGGTTGGCCGAAATTTATAAGTAGATTGGGAATGATTATTTTTGTTTTTGGTGGTGGATAATGCTAGTTCATGCTTAGGATGAGGTATAATATGAGTTTGTATTGATTTTGGATTGAGAAATTCTAGTTCCATTTTCCTTATGTTGGCCAAATACTAACTTGTGTATAAGGACTGTTTTGTTGCTTTTGTTGGGAAAATAATGATGATTCATGTTGTGGGATAATGTATTAGTATGTGTTATATGTTTAGGAAATGAAAATTTCCAAGTGTGGTGAAATGAGGCCTTGGCCGAATAGGGACTGTTTTGTTGTTTAAGTGATGATGATGGATGATATTTTATGTTGGTAAGGTGTTATGTTGTAGATTATACATGAGTATAGTTTGAAAAACTTAAAAGGGTGGAAGTATGCTCTTGGCCGAATCCTTTATATTGCAGCGGAGTTAAGTTTCTCTTGTTTTGATAATAAAATATTATGATTCATGTGCTTTAACATCATTTAGAATGTTACATGTATATTGATATTTAGAATGTGTTATCATGGATAATGATGATTGTTATGTTTTGATATTGATTAATGATAGATTATGCACATGTAATGTTTAGCATGATGTTTAGGTTGTTGTCTGTTGGAGACTTTCAATGTTATAAATGTTTATGTGGGTCAAATTCAAGAAAGGTATGAAAGATCAGTTTATCATGCAGTTAATGGTATGTTTATGATATGCCTAAGAGTGTGAGCATGTTTGAGATAACGCCTACAAGGTAGTATGTATAAATAGAACTTAGAATGTTAATGGAGAATATATAAGGCTACGTATAAGCTTGTGTTTGGATTGTATGAATGTATGCGTGTATTGTGATAATGAGCATGAAAATGTAAATGGTTAAGTTAAAGATGTATAATATATTAGACCAAAAGACTATTTATTTAAGTTGTTGATATGTTTGATGGTTGTTTTATAAGTTCATATGTGTAAACGTGATAAGCATGAAAAATGTGACAATCGTTGATACTAATCATCATATAAAGTGAAAATCATGATGTTGGTTTAGATATTGAGTTTGTATGAGAGTATGTGTTATAAGACTTTATTAGCATGATTCAAGAAAGTTTAATGGAAAACAAGTTGTGCTAGTGATGTAGGTCCGTGCATGATGAGTAATATGAGTTGAATGATATTATGGTATGCTTGTAATGGTCAAGATGTAGTTGTTTGGAATGATAAGCTTGTTGATGGGCATGTTAAGGCAAAATTAGGCATTTGTAGATAGCCAGTATTGAGCGTTTAAAGTGGCTATATCGGCTACGCTGAAATGTCCTATCAGTATTAACATAAGCATGTCATGTAGAATTACCAGCACAGTCAGTTAAGTAGCATGTCCATGCATTTATGAATCATACATGTCCGTTTTCAGAACTCATTTTCGGTTTTCAAGATTATGACATGTTATTATGCTTTTTGATATTTTAAAATGAGTTCTTTTATGATTTTCTTTATAGATTGGGGGAAAAACCGAATCTTATAGATTTTTGAAATTGACGGATTATGGAATTGATGGATCATTGTAATTGACAGATATAGTAGACATGTGCCCATGTAGTTTCAAAACTAGGGGGACGACGATATGTAACGCCCCTAGATCTAATTTCAGGTTAGGATGACAGCATTGATTAGCGTTTCTGACTCTAATTCAGTGACTTGGGGGACGGCGATATATAACGTCCCAATGCACTAGTTTAGGCGCATGGGAGGACGGTGATATATAACGCCTACATACGTCAGATTTTCTACAGATTCTCCAGTTACTTGAGATTTCAGATTTTCACACCATGATTTTCACAGAGATTTTTGAGAATGATCCCAGTTTATGTTTTTATGAGTTCAAGCATTCTACAGATTTTCCAGTTACTTGAGATTTCAGATTTTCACATCAAGATTTCCATATAGATTTTTGAGAATTAATCAAATTTATATTTATGAGTTCAAAAGCAGTTTTTTACAACACTATTGATTTTAATGTTGATTTTCAGATATGAATTTCATGCTTTTATAATTAATTACATTCTTAAAAGTGATGCATCCACGTCATGTTACATTGCAACTTCAGCTATGCATGTCATGTTTTCCGATAGTCATGTCTACCTCATGTAGAATGTTTATTTAGGTCATTCAGACTCAGGTCAACATAGAGCATTTTAGCTCATGATAATTTCAGGGTCGTAGGTTGCGGTTCATGTAGTCAATCCCAGATTTCATGATTCATGCACGGGTTATATTAGAAACAAGCCACCACAGATTTGGGATGGATTTTGCCACGGGTATGGGTGGTTTGGTTATAGCATGCATTAGTTTCATGATCACAGCCCACATACAGTCAGCATATTAGCTCATGCATATGTAGTTCAGATAGTTAAGTGTAACTTATACATTCAGTTACATATTCATATCAGATTGTGCATTCCAGGCCAGATATTAGATCAGTACATGCATGTCTGGTAGTTAGTCTGCGTTCCAGTTCAAGTAGTTAGGCACAATTCATGTCCATCCATCTTAGACATTCAGAACAGGTATGTTCAAGTTAGATATTTGAGTTAACTTATGCACCTTCAGTTAGGTAATAAGGAATAACGCATGTATGTTAGTTAGTATTCAGATTCAGCTCATATATTTACAAATCAGATAGGCATATATGGTTTATGCATTTCATGTTTAGCTCAAGCATATTCAGTTTAAGTGTTCAGAGCATAGTCATGCAGTTTCAATTTAATCATGTATTTCATTTCAGGTTATTTTATTGGCCCTCCACTATCAACTCACCGAGTCTTTTGAAAAACCTTACTCACCCCACTTTCAGTTGTTTTACAGGCAACTGGTTCAGGCATTGCTTGGAGAAGACAGGACCCAGCGGCAGTCATTACACCTCGGGCGTCAGTTCATAATCGGGCCCAGTCGTCAGTGTCAGATGATGTCAAGATAAGCTATAAGGCCATGTATATATATCAAATATTATGTCAGTTATTTTTATGTGTGTATAAATTTATGACATGAAATAGATATGTTTTCAGGTTATGATGTGTATGTGTATATGATTGTGTGTTGTGAGTCAGTCATTTCAGTACAGCTAGCGGTGTATATCAGGGGTTCGGGTGATGGCTAAGCCGTCACCTACCCATCACATGCTCGGAAATACCGGGATGTGACAGTTAGATAATTTTCTAAAACCAAATTACAAAGGATTTCATTCTCTAGAAGAAGCATGCATGACGTTTGAGGGACCTAATGCACCATTGTATCTTATACAGCATCCACCACATGCACCACCTCACACCGGTTCATCATCCACACAATCGGCATATAATATAGCATCATCATCATCTTCTAAAATAACTTTTTGTGATCACTGCGAGTAAATGACTAAAATAGTCAGAGCTCTTAATAAACGAAAAGTTAGATTAGAAGAACATTTAGACAGTTTAAAAATTCTATTAGAACAAAAAGATAGACATATACAACATCTACAAGATCATCTTGCATCCATTGTAGGCAAACAAAAAATAATAATTAGAAATTTAGAAAAAGAAAACAAGAGATGCATGTAGAGAAAAATCAGCATGTTGATAGTAAAATTAATTCATTACATTATTTATTTACTAACACTCAAGCAGGTCAACAAGCTGAGTTTCTAAAATTAGAAGCTATACTTGGAGATTCTCTAGACATTATAAAAGATTCTAGAAGAAACACCTTAAATAAAAAATACCTAGCCATAGCCACAAAAGTCTTAAATAATCCTTTTGATATTTACTTAGAAATAGTATGATTATTCCTAGAAATTATGCAACAAGTTTCCCTTAGATACTTTTTCTCTCGCATTTCATTTTCCTCAAGAATTATTAACCAGTACCACCCAGGCTTAGCCATGTCCATAATAAAAATACAGGTATTATTCTACCAGCATATCATGTTATCCACAAGCAGTGTATCGAAATTATTCAGAAGATTAAATTCAAAAAAAAAAACTCACAGAACCTAGTCCATTAGATTTATACATAAGGACACATAAAGTAGCAGCAATTGTAGAAGACTTGAATTATTGTAATCAATATACACATTTAATAGCTCAAAGTGAGCATAGCAGTATATTTGCGAAAATGATAATTAAAAAGGAATTATTTCATAATTCTCTACCTATTAAAATCGGAAATAAAGAAAAGAGAAAAAGTGTAATGAATCCAACATGCAGAAACAACCAACCAACTTTCGGTGCCAGCAAGCAGAAGCTTCCATGCATGGACTCCAGCAACATGCATGCATTACAGCTGGCCAAGTTGGCCAATGCATATTTAGTTGGAGAAAACATGTGGCACTGTAGCACACGTTTTTTGCCCTATAAAAGGAAGCTCAAATTCATTTGTAAATCATCTCAAAGTTTGTGTATAAAGAGTGTAGTGAGATTTTTTGCTTTGTAAAGTTTAAACACTTTTGTATTCTATTATTGTGAGTAATAGAAAAGCATTCAGTTTTTCCTCAAACAAATTCTAGAGTAATCAGAGAATCACAAATGGTATCAGAGCTTTGGTTCTACTTTGGGGTCGTAAAATCGAAGAACGGAGCTCGGTTCGGAAAATTTGAGTTCCAGTAAAGTTGTCAAAAATCAAATTTGAGGGTACCATCAGCTAGTTCACATCGAGACGAGCTCGTTGGTATTTTCCGGCGATCAAACTGAGCCCCAAAGAAGCCGCACGCGCCTGCACGGGCCGGCGAGTGGATCACAGTCACAGTACGCGCTGAACCAAGGTTGAATACGACCACGTGGCACCACATCATCGCCACGCAAGCTACCACATCAACCCACCTTACCACATCATCAGACACGTCATCGTCCACGTCACCTACCACGTAATCTGCCATGTCACCCATGTCTGCCACGTCAGCACTGACATGTCAGTACTGCCACGTCATCGTGCCACGTCAGTATCCTGGTAAATTTCATTTAGCCCCATGAAGTTTTTATTGGACAATTATGACTCATAGCATCACTATTTTGTAAAGGACATGGTGTTCTTGTACAAAATTAACTATGTGACAAAGGAAATTGTTCTTTTATCATTTGTTATTGGATTACCTGGATATATAAATGATAAAAGTCCATATGATTAGTACCGGATTAATAAGATATGAGACAGTATTAATCCACAAAAGGTTTAATAATTAAATATCTCTAGTCGTAGTATTATCGAGACTGGACATCGATAATGCGGAATAGGCTAGTATTGCACTTGTGGGCGTTATGGAAGCGTAACGACATAGTTCTCATATGTGATAGGAGGTTCTATTTACCGATGGTACGAGAATAGCTTTGCTCTGGATAGACCCATCGGAATCCCATTGGTAGTACGACTATGTGTCTATGGGAATCCGAATCAGGGTAGGTGTATTTGGTATTAACCTGAGACTTGCATCGCTAATACTTGCGGCAATCAGTATACTTTGGTTTTGGTCGTCCGGGGCTTTACCAGGTTCTGTGTACGCCTCTTCTGGGTATACTGAGAATAGTAGTGTATTGGGTGTGATGTCAAGATGAAAGTATCACTTCAGTCATATGGAGATGATGATCACACATAGATACGGAACTGGTACTCTTAAGTATTGCAGTCATCGGGATAATATGACTAGGTCATGATTATCCGATTATAGAGACTAGTTGCCAGTGATCCGATACATGTTTCGTACGGGGCAGACATAATTCCAGCCCCAGGCCTAACATGTGACATCCGATACTGGATTGTAATACACAATACATTGTATACTACGCCTGATAAAGATTATATATTCCTTTAAAGAATATTTCTGGAGAATTGGGTAGGCATGGTGCTTTGCTAGAAGATAACCATGTCTTGTAAATCGGTAAGAACGTGGTACTAGGTACGCACGTATTCGGATAGTCTGATGACCGTATTTACTGCCAACATATCCAAGGATCTCTTGGGTCGCACCTCGAAGATTCACCGATGAGATTTGACTCGAACAAAATTAATCTGGGATTAATTATGAGAGAGAAAATTAATCTGGAATTAATTACGGTAATAATTAATCTGGGATTAATTAACAGAGAGAAAATTAATCTGGGATTAATTGTGTCAAAAATTTAATCTGAGATTAAATTCGTCTAGAGAAGAGAACGCGATTAATTTGGAATAAATCGGCAAAATGAATTTAATTGTGAAATTAGATTTTACTATTTAATTTATTTTAATGGGCTAAAATAATATATTAGATATATTAATTGAAATTAGATTTCAATGCGGAATTAAAATTGGATTTTAATTCGTGCGAACGAATTAATTTAGAATTAATTCATAAGCGACTTACGTAATAATTTTGCTAGGTATTATTATTAATTTGGATTTAATTATGTCGCAACGGAAAATTCATTTAATTCGGAATTAAACGAACATGGGCCCGAGCGAAGTTGCGTGTTGGATTTTCCGACTTAAATTTGGAATTTAAAGTGGGGCCCACCAACTTACATCAATATGTTTGACATTTGATGGAATTTGGTAATGGTTGAGTGAAAAAGTTTAGATTGCTTTTAAAACACTCAAGCTAATTCCAACACACAAACTTAGTATATATTAATTTGGTCAACTTTGGAAGTGAGCACAAGTTACTATTTACAGCAAACACAAAACTCTCTCTTCTCTCCCAAATCTCCCTTGGCCGAAAACTTCAAGCTCTCTCCATGGAATTTTGTTACAAAATTCTTCTAAAGCTAGCACTTAAGGAGACAAATGAGGTGATAGGGAAACCAATCCTAGAGTTTGGAATTCAATTTGAAGGCTTGGAGCTTCCATTACATCCATGAAAAACTTGATTTTCTCTACCAAGCATTGTGAGTATTTCTGCAACTCCTCCTCTTTGTTCACACACAAATGAACTTAGAGATCTTGTGGCTTGTTCTAGGAACACTAACAATGGTATCAGAGCCATCCTAAGTTTGATTTGAAAATCTTGGGTTCATAACTTTAATTTGGGATTTTTGTGAAATGCCTAAATTGATGGTTGGGTTATGTTTATATGATTTTCAATTGGATTTGTGCATCTTTGATTTTGTGAAAAATTGATAGGATTAATTTTCCCCAAAATATACCCTTTGGCCGAATATATGCCCTAGGTGATTCATGGTGATTTTTGAAATTTTAACAATTGGATATGTTAATTGCATGAAATGAATATTAATTGTTGGTTTAATTGGATTGAATTCAGAATTGAATGTTATTTCATGATGATTGCCGTGAATGGAGTATGTTAGGAAGAATTGATTTTGCTTCAATTTGTGTTGGACATGAATTGGAATTAAAGAGCATGATTAATTGAATTAACTAGTGTTTTGGAAACATTAGATTAATTAATTAATTATGTTAATTATACTTGAATTGAATTAATATGTAATTTAGAATAATGTATTAATTTAATTGTAGTAATTGGGCTTAATGGGCTTGGTTGGGCCAAGTTTGGTTTAGGACGATTGGGTTGGATCCAATTGGGCCTAAAACCATTTCAATAAAGTCCAAATATGACAATTGGGCCTTTAAACAATTTAATTGGGCTTAATGAGCCTAAATTGATTTTGGCAAAAAAAAGTGATTCCTTAATTGGGCTTTGGCATTTGGGTTTGATCCATATTGGCCAAAACCCATGCCTTAAGAATTAATTAAAAGCCCATTGGACTTTAATTAAATTGACATTTGATGTTAATTGGGCATTTGAGACTCATTAAGATTGGATTTAGAATATAAGTCTAAAAGGCACTATTAATAAGTGTAATTATTTAATTTGGAATTAAATATGAATTAGTATTGGATACAATTTAAATTGGATTTAAAATTGTAGTTCGATATAATTCAAAAATACGTACTTTGAGTATTTATTCTTAAACGAGTTGGACTCGCGCAAATCAAATCGTTATTTGAACATTGGATGGTCATTAATTCAAAGATTAATTAATTGGATTAGATTGATTGAATAACATGCTTTGCGTGAATACTTGGATGTATTGTATGAATAATGTATATCGGATGGATATTAGAAGGGTGAGGGCAATTTTGGAAATTGTTGTAATAAATTTAGAATTTATTAAATTGGACCTGCGTGTACAGCCTATTATCTCTATTCTCTTTGTATTTATCTTCTCACCAATTCCCCTCAATGCAAATGAGGTTTCTTTAGAAGTATTATGTAATTGGGTAGAAGTAAGAATAATGCTAGCGGGAGATTGGAAATGGAGAGATTTGTTCTAAGAATAAAGTTTGTTATATATCCATCTGCATATCATTATTAATTTATTCCATGCCTTATTATGCTTTTAGAATGCATTCTTAAAGGTGTATGATGAGACTTAATCAAAGATAATAAATTGTTTGCCAATTTACGCGAAAAACCCTCATCAAATATTAAGCGTTTTTCCTTCCATTGAGTGGTTCTCTCTTAAGATCCAAGATTGACATTGGTTTGTTGGCCAAAGTCAAGAGCTTTGTCTATCGCGGATGTGTTTGAACCACGTAAGCTTTGTTACATATCGCGTGTCTTGGGCAGTTCTGATTTGTTGGCCAAAGTCAATGTCACTTCTTGTTCATCGACCTCGATTACGAAGCTTTCCCACTGTCAATGGGTCGCGTTTAACTAGAATCATTAAGTTTATTGAGCCAAAGCCAATGCTTAGTTGATTTAGAGGAAAATGTTAGGAATATATTGGATATATTTATATATATTGGATATATGTTTCGGAGTTGGAGGTCCACCTACTGGATCTAGGAATTGGATGGGATCCAATTGATCTTAGAGATCTACCTAGTTAAGTTTCATACAACTTGTTGGCCAAAGTCAAAGTTGCGTGTTATTTAATGGGATCCTAGCCCACTAGGAAACTAGGTTTCCCGAGTACTCCACAGAGGGTTAGAGGCTCGCCGAAAAATAGTGGGAGGCAAGTATTAAATTTGCAATTTTGTTTAGATACTTGCCAACACGCGCTCTTTTATTTTATTTATCGTTGTTATAAATATATTAGTTGGACTAATATTAAATATTGTTTTCTTTGAACAGTTAGACTGTACAACACATTACTCAACTTGCAATTGGTTATATAGTTGGACTATAGTAACCATTACATTTTGAGTGTACCCAAAATCGTTGACTGGATAGTTAGACTATAGCAATCAATATAACTGGAAAGATTAGCGTCAAATGACATAATCCTAGGTGAAAAATGTCTTTAACGGCACAATTTTCCAGATTGGGAAATGAATCTCAGGATAGTCCTGGGAGCTGAGAAGTTACCCTATTGGATAGAGAAACCTCTCGTGCCTGAGCCCGAAGTTGAGCAAATAGTAGAGCATGAGCTTTGGAAGACTCATCGTGATGATAACTTTAGTGCTCAATCTGTTATGCTTACCGCAAAGACTCAATAATTTCGTCGTCAAAACTAAGGATTAGATCATTATACCATGATGTTGAAATTAAATGAGCTTCATAGATCTATTCTTAGATCTTAGAAGTACGAATTGCTAAAGAAGCTCTTTCACTCGCGTATGTCAGAGGGTACATCTGTCGAGCACTAGGTGTCGCATATGATTGCTGACATCGAACAACTATGTTAGCTGGGCATTACCTACAAGGCCGAGACTTCCATAGATTTGATCTTACAATCTCTACCCGAAAGCTGGGCAGGTTCATCATGAACCAAAAGAAAACTCTTGGAGAGTTAATGGCTATGCTCAAGGAGGTAGAGCCAGAGCTTCCAAACAGGCAAGACGCGTCTTACTTCGACGTCTCAGAAGGCCAAGGCTTGGCCGGAGGCTTCTGGGGTGAGAGGAAAATGGGCAAAGGCAAAATCGTCACAGTCTTCTGGGAAGACAAATGACATATCCCAAGATTTCTACTTAAATTATGGCAAACTGGGTCACTGGAAGCGTGACTGCCGTATGGACAAGGCAGACATGAAGGAAGTGAAGAAGGGCAAGGCTCCGGCTTCAGGTATGTTTGTTATAAACATGTACACTACTGGTTTTAAAATTGGATTTTTGATACTGGAAGTGGTACTCACATATGTACTGATGTGTAGCATCTGCTGATTAGCAGGATACTGGCTTCAGATGAGATTGACCTACGAGTCAAAAACGGGGCGAGAGTCGCTGTTTTGGCTGTGGGAACCTAAGTTTTGGAACTGCCCTTTGGGCATGTACTTAAACTAGAAAACTGTTATAATGTACCTAGTTTGACTAGAAACATTATTTCTATATCTAGTTTAACCCGTTGTGGGTATACCTTTATGTTCCAGAACACTGGGTGTTTTATTTATAAATATGATATTGAGATATACACATTAGATGTGAATAACAGTACTTATATTTTGAATATAAACAAATCTCAAACATATAACATGACAAACAAAAGGCTCAAACTGAATTAATCAGACGAGACTTATTTGTGGCATTGTCGTTTGGGACGCATTAACAAGACTCGTATATCCACTCTTTTGAAGAATGGATACAATGACAGATTTGGTCCTAATTCAAATGACGTCTGCGAATCTAGTTTATTAGGCAAAGTGCTTAAAACGCCTTATAACGGTAAAGGTGTACGTGCCACCGAGCTGTTAGCCCTCGTTCATGGTGACGTATGTAGGCCCATGTCTAGCTAGGCTAGAGGTGGTTATGAGTACTTCGTAACCTTTACGGATGTTGCATCGCGTTATGGTTATGTGTATCTTATGACACACAAATCGGAAACATTTGATATATTCAAAGAGTTTCGACACGAAGTAGAAAAACAGACCGGTAAAAGTATTAAAACATCACGATTGGACCGTGGTGGAAATACTTAAGCAATAAGTTTCTCGATTACTTGAAAGACTATAGTATTCTTTCACAGTGAACTCCTTCTGGAACACCTCAATTGAATGGTATGTCCGAACAGAGAAACCAAACCTTGTTGGACATAGTAAGGTCAAGGATGAGTCGCTATGAGCTACCAATTTCCTTCTAGGGATACGCATTGAATAGTGCAATACTTATTTTGAATAAGGTTCCGTCAAAGTCTGTTGGACAGACTCCGTATGAAATATGGACAGGAAAGAAACCTGGTTTCACATTCCTGAAGATTTGGGAATGCTGGGCATATGTTTGGATGGTACCGAACTAGAACCCAAATCAGATTAGTGCCTATTTGTAATTGGTTATCCTAGGGAAACCAATGGATATTACCTCTACAACTCACAAGAGAACAAAGATATTTGTTGCTCTCCATGCGGTTTTCCTAAGAGGAATTCCTAAATGCAGTGGTAAGTAGGAGGAAAGTAGAACTCGATGAAAATCAGAGTAATATTGTTCCTGGCACCGATCCCTTAACGGAACACGAACAGTTCATCAGGGATGAATCTATACCACAATCTTCTAATACACAAGAACCGCGTAGGTCAGAGAGAGTTAGGAAACAACCTAAGAGGTATGGGTTTCTGATCTCACCTCATGTAGATGTCAATCTTATTGAGGAAGACGAACGGACTACGTATGAGGAAACGATACAAGGTATCGACTCCGGTTTATGGCAAAGTACCATGAAGTTCGAAATGGATTCCATGTATACCAACCAAGTTTGGACATTGGTTGATGTACCAGAAGGCATTGTGCATATTGGTAGCAAATGGGTCTTCATGGTGAAGACAAACATGGATGACAACATAAAAATGTACAAAGCTAGGCTTGTAGCGAAAGGGTATCGTCATCAACATGGTGTCGATTACGACGAAACCTTTTACCTGTTACCATGATTAAATCCATTCGGATAATACTTGTTATTACTACATATTTCGATTAAGAAATATGGCAGATGGACGTCAAAATCGTTTTCCTTAACGGAAACCTTTTAGATGATGTTTTATACAACAGCCTGACGATTTTATCGTGCCGAAACATGCAAACAATGTTTGCAAGTTAATTCGATCCATTTATGGATTAAAGCAAACATTGTGTTCTTGGAACCAACGTTTTGATGAGATCATAATGGTATATGGTTTCATTCAAAACGAAGGTGATTTTTGTGTATATAAGAAGGTTAGTGGGAGCGCACTGACAATGAATGTCATATACATTGATGATGTATTATATCTTGGAAATAACATTCTCATATTAAAATCGGTGAAAGCTTGGTTTCGTTAAAATTTTCATGAAATACTTGGGAGAGGCAACCTTTATTCTATGAATAAGGATCTATTGGGATAAATCTAAAAGTGTTGGCACTCTCCGAGAACCCATACATTGAAAGATATGTACGCGTCTTGGTGTCTCATATGCTTTGAGCATATGGAGTCACTATCAGGCCAATCCAGGTGATGGTCACTGGATTGATGTTAAGAACATCCTTGAGTATCTTAGACGAACTAAGGATGCATTCTTAAAACATGGAGAAGGAGAAATTGAAGTGACTAGGTTCACCGTTGCAAGTTTCCAAATCGATAAAGACGATTGTAAGTCAATATAAGGGTACATATTTTGTTTGAACAACGGAACAGTGAGCTGGAAATCTTCCAAGCAAGATATTGTTGCTGATTCAACAAAAACGCAATATATTACTGCAGCTGAGGCAGCAGAAGAAGCATTTTGGATCTATAAAATTCCTAATTAGATTAGGAGTAGTTCTGTTAGCAGCTGAGCTAGGTTACAGCTCATGCTAAAGAATTACGATCTCATCAACGATCTAAGTAAGTACTTCGATAGTTTTATCTAATTCGTGAGATCATACATCGTGGCGATGTGATGATCGAATAAATCGAATCAGATTATAACCTTGTAAATCCGCTGACGAAAGCGATATCTCAGCATAAGCATGAGCGACATGTACATAGTTCAAGTGTCGGACACTTGAGTGATTGGCTATAGGCCAAGTGGGAGATTGTTGGACAATTATGACCAATAACATCTGTTGGAAATGGTGATCGAGCACCATTCACCTTTTGTATGAATATTTGATATTTATCCAATATAATATTTTTTTTATCATGGTTTTTTTTATCTATTAATATGGTAAAACTCTTACTTTATTTATATAATGTAAATCTAATTGTTAGATTACTCTAAGAGTTAAAGATTTCGAGTTACACTCGGAACCTTATATGAATTTAGTAAAGACCCGAGAGTTACTAAATATGGTGATATAGTTGCAAGAGTTGCAAATGGTGTTGAGAAATATCACGCATTCTCTCGAATATAAATTATTCATAGTCTAGATATATTGACATGGGTCGGTCATTATATTGGTAAGACTAGTGCATTGTCTATATATGTAATGGACATATAGTTTGTCTCAACAGACTGTGAGCTTAGCGGAAGTTCGTATAGAAATGCAGATATTCATTAGTTGAATGAATGTTGAATTAACTCATAAAAGATGACTAATAGATATTCCATAAAACTGTCAATAGTTATCTTTTCGAGTTGAGTAGTTATTGTGGTCATTTGACTTGAGACACCACGGTGGTCTTGTGAGTGATCCTCTGTGTCTGATACCATGCATGTCAGAGACCTTTCATGGTCTGGCCTCTGGATGACTGTTAGGTATAGACTGATGCTCACGAAGATCGGTGTGTGTTAATATGAGGATTCATCAGTCCATATGGTTGGATTTTGTTTCCAGAAATTTTTAGAACATATTTCGGAAATCTTTTGGCCAAAAGTTCGTTGAAGAAATTGTTTCTTTGACATTATAAATATTATTCAAAAAGAGTTTTGCTATATTATTTATTAATGGAATATAAGGATGAAAAATTTCATATATTGAGTAGATAAGGTTTTGACAGTATAACTATAACCTTACTCAATTGGAAACAGAAATGACGAAGGGATTATACATTAGCGTTTTAACCTCGACTTGTATGGTTCGACGTGTCGTGTTGTTTAGTCATGATTTGTAGGTGGACAGGCCTTCATGAAATATGTATACATGTATATGAGAGATATATGTATATATATAAATAACAACCAAACGTGAGCCTAGAGAGTTCCATTATATTGAGTTTACTCGTTGAGCACTAGGGCGACCTTTCGTCAAATATTGACAAAGTATTTTTTGGGTTTTAGGATTAAATTGTTTAATCCGATAATTCATGAGATGAATTAAATTAATTAATTTATATCAAGAGTTGATATAATTTTTTATTGTATAATAAATGTAAATTTGATTTACATTAAATTAGTAATTATTTTGTGAAATTAATTTAATTGTTAAATTAATATATAAAATTAGTTAATTGGTTTATACAAATAAATATTTTAATTAATTAAAGTAACTTTAGTTAATGTAATTAAATGTTTTTAGTTAAAGTAACTAATATCTTTTAATTGCAATTTAGTTACCTTGGTTGGTGAGATAATTTAACTATGGTTGAGTTATTTTTGAAACAAGTGGTGTAGATAAAAGATTCATTAAATCATGGTTATATTATATGGCTTGGGTTTAGTTTTTTCTTTTATTTTATTATTAAATCAAAGGAATAAAAAGAAAATAAAATGCTTTTCTCTTTTCACTCCATTACTGCAGTTGACCAACAAAAAGTAATATAAAAGAAAATGAGAACAACAAAGTCTAAGGGCTTTTCTTTTTCTTCTCTCTCTCTGCCGAAAAGAAAGCAATTTTCATTTTCCTTGCTTTTGCTCTCTGTTTGCCGAAAGAACAAGAGAAAAGAATTAATTTTGTTTTTCAAAATCAAGCCTATATCTCACCAAAGGTCACCCAAATAAATTATCATGAGCATAGAATTAATCCTTAAGAGTTATGGGTTGATTATTGTTCTTGAAGTTTTCTTTTCCTAGGGTTTTAAGAGTTAAAATTTGGGGAAAAATTGGTTGCTACTCTTGAGTGATCAAACCACCTTTTAAAAGGACTCAAAGCTTGGAAGAATTGGAAAAACTTTATGCAACCATTCTCAAATTGGAAAGGCTTGAAAGAAATTGTTGGTAAAATTTAATTTGTAAATTTATTGTTCAATTTCTTGATGATTATAGTTGAGAAAAATTGTTGTGGATTTGTTGGATTAATAGGAAGCATGTTAGTGAGGAATTAGAAGCATTTGAGTGTTGAAAATTAGTATATAATTGATATGTTAATTTTGAATGCTTGGATTAATTTTTTTTCAAGAGTTGGAAAATCATATTGTATGCTTGAATTAATTTTTCAAATGTTGGAAATTAATTTTAGTATGTTTGGATTATTTTCAAGTGTGGAAATAATTAGGATGCTTAGTTTTAATTTGTCAATAGTTGATAAATTGATTAAAGTGTGTTGAAATTTTTAAATGGACTTATGGTAATTTTTAATACATGAAAATGTTTTAATGCATTGGAAATTTTAAGTTTGTAATTAAAAATTTTAAACCCACTATTTTTAAGGACTGCCGAAAATTATAAAATATATATAGATATTTTTTCGCTCGCGATTTGATCTCGGCGGGTTTCCGCTGCACTCGGGTTTGTCTGTTCCTCACACAACAACATCACTATTTTGTAAAGGAAATGGTGTTCTTGTACAAAATTAACTATGTGACAAAGGAAATTGCTCTTTTATCATTTGTAATTGGATTACCTAGATATATAAATGATAAAAGTCCTTATGATTAGTACCAGAGTAATAAGATATGAGACAATATTAATCCACAAAAGGTTTAATCATTAAATATCCATAGTCGTAGAATTATCGAGACTGGACATCGATAATGCGGAATAGGCTAGTATTGCACTTGTGCGCGTTATGGAAGCGTAACGACATAGTTCTCATATATTTAAGTATTGGATACTTATGCAAGTGTGATAGGAGGTTCTATTTACCGATGGTACAGGAATAGCTTCGCTCTGGATAGACCCATCGGAATCCCATTGGTAGTATGACTATGTGTCTATGGGAATCCGAATCAGGGTAGGTGTATTTGGTCTTAACCTGAGACTTGCATCGTTAATACTTGCGACAATCAGTATACTTTGGTTTTGGTCGTCTGGGGCTTTAACCGGGTTCTGTGTACGCCTCTTCTGGGTATACTGAGAATCGTAGTGTATTGGGTGTGATGTCAAGAGGGAAGTATCACTTCAGTCATATGGAGATGATGATCACGCAGGGATACGGAACTGGTACTCTTAAGTACTGCAGTCATCGGGATAATATGACTAGGTCATGATTATCCGATTATAGAGACTAGTTGCTTGTGATCCGATACATGATTCGTACGGGGCAGACACTATTCCAGCCCCAGGCCTTGCATATGACATCTGATACTGGATCGCAATACGCAATGCTATGTATACTACACCTGATAAAGATTATATATTCCTTTAAAGAATATTTCTGGAGAATTGGGTAGGCACGACGTTTTGCTAGAAGTCAACCATGTCTTGTAAATCGGTAAGAACGTGGTACTAGGTACGCACGTATTCGAATAGTCTGATGACGGTATTTACTGCCAACATATCCAGGGATCTTTTGGGTCGCTTCCCGAAGATTCACCGATGAGATTTTACTCGAACAAAATTAATCTGGGATTAATTATGAGAGAGAAAATTAATCTGGAATTAATTACGGTAATAATTAATCTGAGATTAATTAACAGAGAGAATTAATCTGGGATTAATTGCGTCAAAAATTTAATCTGGGATTAAATTCGTCTAGAAAAGAGAACGCGATTAATTTGGAATTAATCGGTAAAATGAATTTAATTGTGAAATTAGATTTTACTATTTAATTTATTTTAATGGGCTAAATTAATATAATAGATATATTAATTGAAATTAGATTTCAATGTGGAATTAAAATTGGATTTTAATTCGTGTGAACGAATTAATTTAGAATTAATTCATAAACGACTTACGTAATAATTTTGCTAGGCATTATTATTAAATTGGATTTAATTATGTCGCAACGGAAAATTCATTTAATTCGGAATTAAACGAACCCGGGCCCGAGCGAAGTTGCGTGTTGGATTGTCTGACTTAAATTTGGAATTTAAAGTGGGGCCCACCAACTTACATCAATATGTTTGACATTTGATGGAATTTTGTAATGGTTGAGTGAAAAAGTTTAGATTGCTTTTAAAACACTCAAGCTAATTCCAACACACAAACTTAGTATATATTAATTTGGTCAACTTTAGAAGTGAGCACAAGTTACTATTCACAGCAAACACAAAACTCTCTCTTCTCTCCCTTGGCCGAAAACTTCAAGCTCTCTCCATGGAATTTTGTTGCAAAATTCTTCTAAAGCTAGCACTTAAGGAGATAAATGGGGTGATAGGGAAATCAATCCTAGAGTTTGGAATTCAATTTGAAGGCTTGGAGCTTTCATTACATCCATGAAAAACTTGATTTTCTCTACCAAGCATTGTGAGTATTTCCACAACTCCTCTTCTTTATTCACACACAAATGAACTTAGAGATCTTGTGGCTTGTTATAGGAACACTAACAGTTTTGACATTTACAGTTTTGCCCCAGAAGTTTTAGAAATTTATACAAATCAGTCCCTGAGTCGGATTTAGACCAACGAAGTGTCTATTCCACCATTTTCGACCGTTGCGGACGCAACGGTGACCTCTGATTTGTGAAATTCAGCCTCGATTTTGTTGTATTTTCATTTTAATCTTTAAAACTTAAAATGGAAATGGAAGATTCATCTTCTGGTGCAATGATTAAACTGGCTGCAACTAATTACTCCCTCTGGAGACCTCGGATGATAGATTATTTGAACTGCAAAGATCTATTCAATGTTATTGAGGCGAAGAGAGTGAAACCAGAATCTATTAAAGACTATGACTGAAACAAACTAAATAATAGAACTCTGGGTCAGATCAGATAGTGGATTGGCCACAGTGTCTTCCATCATGTGGCACATGATACAAATGCTTACGAAATATTGAGCAAATTGGAAGACATGTTCCTGGCCAAAATAACTTGGAATAAAGCCTTAATCATGAGGCGTTTGGTGAACCTGAAGCTTCAGAGTGGAACTTTCGTTGCAGAACACACCACCGAGTTCCAAAGCCTGGTGAACCAGTTGTCTGCAGTAGACATGCAAATGACAGATGAAATTCAAGCCCTCTTGCTACTCAGTTCTCTTCCTGATAACTGAGAGACACTGGTGGTTACTCTCAGCAACTCAGCTCCAGGAGGCAAACTTACCATGCCTATGATAAAAAATGCATTGTCAAATGAAGAAGCCAGAAGAAAAGACGTGGGCTCAGACCAACAGAAACCCTTGTCTCGGAGCATCGAGGAAGACAATATGAGAAAAATCAATGTAAATGGAGAGGTAGAAGCAAAATTAGGGGCAAATCCAAGGACATGAGAAAGCCTACATACAAGTGCTTCCATTGTGGCATAGAAGGCCACCTAAAGAAGAATTGATGGAAACTGCAACGAGAGCAAGGACAATGCAATAACCAGCCGAAGAAAGAATGATGTGGAGACATTAGTAGTTACCACAAAAGATGTAACTATATGCTCTGGCCAGGATGAAGCATGCCTTCATGACCGGCGTAAACACACACGTATAACGCAAGCGCACGTATCGTTCAAGTAGTATAAAAATATCGATCCCACGAGGACTTAATATCTAAACTATTAATTTTATGAGGTCAAATGATTACTAATATCTAACAAGTTGATTGATTGATTTGAAATGGTGACGATTCTAAATTTAAAAGCAAGTAAATAAAATTGTCGAAAATAGGTTTGAAGAAAATTCAATATTAAAAACTATCTAGGGTTGTGATTTCTTCCAATATCATTTTAAAGATGAAGTGGTTATCTTAAAGTTGGGTAATATATTGATTTATTAACCTGGAACACTAAATTATGTGTAAGCCTCTGTCGATGGTCAGACACAAATACCCAGTTTAACCCAATTGAACCATATGTCTATGTCAACCAAATTATCTGGATTCATTAAGTTTAAGTTCCAATTATGGCTACCCCCGCCCGCGACAGGTATATTCCTATCCTGTAATGAAATCTATTAAAGGGTTATCTATCCTCAAGGAAGATCGTGGGCTATTGAGTCTAAGGCTGAAACCTAAAATCCCTATGTCTAGTTCATTTTAGATTTACCAGATCAATTTTATTAATGGCCAGTTAATGAAAAAGCATTAAGTTTAAGACATAATAAATAAATCTTTATATTACCCAAGCTATAATCTAACCCTTATAAAACGGTGATATTGGATTTCATCACAACCCCAGATAACTAATTTAGTTACCCACATAACTAGGGCTAATAAATACTTAAAAGTAAAAGACATAAAATGAAAATGCTTGAAAGTAATTGCGATAAAGTAAACTGAAAAGTAAATTACAATAAAATAAAATGCTAAGGTAAAAGGAATTACTTTTACTACTACTAATTTATATATCTCCCATAAAATAATATATAAACTTGTGATATTATTTTACCAACCGACCAATCTGGCGGTATCCTGATTAAGTCAAATTAAGTCCAACCAGCCATATAGGCGGTAATATTTGTCCATAATCAGCCATAAAGGCGGTACCAAAATAAATTTACCAACCGACCAATCTGGCGGTATCCTTGATTAGTCAGGTTTAAACCAGATTAAATTGAATTGCCAACCGACCAATATAGCGGTATCCTTTATTAATCAGTATTTAAAATAGTGAATATATTATTTTTAAGGGAGATTAATCTAAATAGTAACAGTTTAAGAATTATCTTTCACCCTAGCTTGGGAAATTACCTCCTCATTACTGAAAAGTAAAAACTGAAAAATTAAATAAAGAAAAGTACTGTGCGTAAAAGTAAATTGCGGAAAGTAAAAACTGAAAAGCAAAGAAAAGAAAGTGCAAAACTGAAAATTAATTACTGAAAACTAAAAATAAACAAACTAGATACAATCTTCTTAAGAATTTCAAAGAAGAAAGTATGAATTTTACAAATGAAATGGATTGGTATTTATAGGCAAAATTTTGCCACCATCAAATCATCAATCAATTTCTCCACCAAATCCATTATTAATTTCTCCACTAATTACTCCACCAAATCCATAATTGCTCCACTAATTTCTTATCTTGTTTGGTGGTGATTTGATAATTTTATTAATTATTTATTAATTAATATTTTGCTTTGAAAATGATTGATAATGACTTTTAATAATTACACTCCACACACTTCTGGATGGTTCATCAATTTCGGTCATGAAATCATCAGAATTTGAAAATCTGTTCTCTTTCAAGTTGTAGATCTTTGCGTCTTCTTTAATCTGGAACTTGAATCAGCTCAATCCGATATCTGAGTAAAAAGTTATGCCCCACATATGACAGATGCGCAAAACTGGAATTTCCAAAACTGCACTTCGTCAAAAACGCCCTTTCAAGTTTCCAATCTCCAAAATTAATATATCAAGTCCAATAATTGCCCTTATTTGATCCACATTTCGTCCTAAATGATTTCATTGAGTGCCGATATTATTTTATCTGCAAAATAAAATAAAACATATCAAAACGTTCATCAAACCCGAGAAACTAAACAAAATATTAAGTAAAAGGGGCGGTAAATATTGATATATTTTCCGGTCATCACACCCCCAAACCTAACATTTTGCTAGTCCTCGAGCAAAATAATAAAATAAAATTAAAATTAAACTAAGCCACTTTCGTAGGGATCACGGTTGCATTTAGCATATGCAACAAGCCTTTAAACCCCTAGGTGTCCCTAGTGGACGAGTTGTAGTCTCGTGAGGGTTTACAGCAATGATACCCACAAACGTTTTACAAAAGTAAAAAGTTAGTTAAAACTAATGCACATAAAAGCAAAAAGACAAGCGAAAAGAGAATAAAGATGTTAGTGACTAATCAGGTGAAACTTCTACTCCAAGTTACTAGTTGTTTTGTTTTATTCTAAATTACCGAATAAGTAAATTCTCCGATTATTTTTACCATTCTCCATATACACAGCCAACAAAATATTAATCAACTCATTTTTGCCCACAACAGTCATAAGTGCAGTTGATAAGAGAGTAATATTTTTGTCCTAAAGTTCTATCAGATTTCACACCTTTTTGGAGCAATGGAATAATTTTTCTCATTTTTCTGATTTTTTCTTTGATTTTTCTCTATTTTTTATTTATATACAATATTTTCCGTCTATGTAGCGAGTGTTGGGTCGGTGACTCCCAAACCAGTTGGTTTTAGGGCACCAGGTGTTAAGACACCCCTACAGACTTAATTACTCAGACTTCAGATATATATATATTTTTTGAAGTATCTTTGATCCATGTAACGAGCTTTAGGCCAGTGACTCCCAAACCAGTTGGCTTTAGGGCACTAGGTGTTAAGACACCCTTACAGACTTAATAACTCGGATCTCAGACGTTTTTTTTTTTTTTTTTTTTTTACTCCATTGCTTTTTGGGATGTTTCCTCCAATTAAACTAGAGCACTTAATATTACAAACTTTTCAATTTTAACTCATGTCCGTATGTTACTATATATGTTGATAATATCTGTCAACTGAGCATATAAAGATTCATTTTAGTCAGTTTTATGGAGAATTCACAAATTAAATAATTTAAAATGAAATAAACAAAAATTAACTTGTTTCAAAATAGGTTTGAGATACGTATCAGGAGTGGAAACTCCTTACTCAGCTATCTTTTACCAATTTCACCTTTTTAGTCAAAAATAAAAAACACAAAAACGCAAAATATTTTTGTAATTTTTGAAAAATTTTCAATTTTTTTTGTATTTTTCGAAAAATTTTGGACTAAAAAATAAAAATAACACACAAACTAAAAACAAGGTACTGATCAACTAATTCCCTCCCCCAAACCTAAATGAGACATTGTCCCCAATGTCTTAAACAGTAGAAGAAGAGTTTAGAAGATAATACCTGGTTAACTGAAATTCTACAAGAAATTAAAGGTTAAGATCCAGATTAACACGACGCCTCTTACCACGATTGTCTTCGAACCAATTTATCTTTGAAAGGATAGGGTCAACTTGTGGTTCATAGGCTATGAGTTGGTCTATTAGATCCGGAGCAGTTCTGGCAGTGAAGAGGAGTTCTTTCATAGGTTTTGACACGAACCCATTTCTCCGGGCATCATCAAGAAACACACAAAGAAAATCATAAAATCCATCAACGTTGAGCAGTCCAAGCGGTTTCTGGTGTATGTTCAGGTTCGCCCAAGATAGCACTATAAAAATTTCCTCCAATGTGCCCAAGCCACCTGGCAAAGCAATAAAAGCATCAGCACGGTTAATCATTTCTACCAATCGTTCAGACATACCGGCACGATCAGTTCCTCTCCGTTTGACGATTAGTAGCGAAATAATATCGTGATAGTAAAAAAGGTCTGGATCCTGCCAATCGGACTCGTGCTTCAATTACCCAACGAATATCATTAGGAACACCGTGAATTGTCAGTAACCTCATCCGTTCCAAGCGAGCTTTGTAAACTTTCATCAGAGATTTTTGAGGGAGAGAAGGAAATTGCTTGCGAAGATTTGCGAGAGCATCTTCCATTTTGAAATGACTAATCCTGCAAAAATTAAACACATAAAAATAAAACACACAAAAATAAAACACACCAAATCACAATATATACACAAATTGCATGGGTTGCCTCCCTGCTACCGCTAAGTTTAAAGTCGTCAGCCAGACTTGGCTTCTCGAACGTTAAGCTGGATCTGAAAGTGTAACACTTTCTTTTTGTCGCTCAAATGATTCTCCCCAGTAGTGCTTGACACGCTTGTTTTTAACCTTGAAAGTTTTGTTAGCATCAGGATCATGTATCTCAACGGCTCTATTTGGTAAAACTTTGGTGATCACAAATGGACCTGACCACCGTGATTTTGGCTTCCATGGGAAGAATTTCACCCTTGATTTGTTTAACAGTACCTTCTGCCCTGGTTCCAGTTGTATGCGCACTAACTTCTCATCATGTCTCTTCTTGCCCTTTTCTTTGTACAATTTGGCATCCTCAAAAGGCTGATGATATGAAATTCCTCCAATTCGTTGAGTTGGTGGAACTATTTCTCTTATGTTGCTTGTAGTGCAAGAATTGGCTCCTTCAGTACAAAAGACGCTTTATCTTTAGGCTCCACAGGCAATTGACATGTTTTAAGTTTGTCAGTAGAACTTTGCATTGCATTGGAGTTCTGAATGGTACTGTGTATCACATCGAGTCTGAAACATTCCTCCTTCTTTTCATCATCTGGGAAATTCATGGCCTTGAAAACATTGAATGTTACTTCTTGGTCCTGTACCCTCATGGTTAATTCTCCTTTTTGTACATCAATAATTGTTCGACCTGTAGCCAAGAATGGTCTCCCAAGGATGATTGGTACGTCTGCGTCTTCCTCCATATCAAGGACAATAAAATCTGCTGGGAAAATGAATTTGTCAACCTTGACCAACACATCCTCAGCTACGCCTCTCGGAAATACGAGCGTTCTATCAGCAAGTTGCAGTGAGACTGAAGTTGGCATTGTTTCTCCAATCTGTAATTTCCTGAAAATAGAGAAAGGCATCAAGTTACACACTCCACCTAAATCACACAAAGCCTTACCAAAGTTATGTTCTCCTATGACGCAAGGAACAGTGAAACTGCCAGGATCTTTCAACTTCGGGGGAAGTTTCCTCTGAATGATGGCACTGCATTCTTCTGTTAATGCTACTGTCTCGTAATCTCCCAATCTCCGTTTTCGTGAAAGAATATCTTTCATGAATTTGGCATAGGTGGGCATTTGTTCCAACGCTTCTGCAAATGGAATGTTGATATGCAGCTTTTTGAAAATCTCCAGGAACCGAGAAAATTGCTTGTCCAATTTTTCTTCTGAAGACGTTGAGGAAAAGGTGGAGGTGGAGTGATCTGTTCTTTTTCCTTTTCTTCTTTTTCCTCCATCTGTTGCTTTGTTTCTTTTGGAACTTCCTCAGCAGCTGTTTTGGCTCCAACATCTTTGTTATTTCAGTACCGCTTTTTAACATGATGGCATGACATTGCTTCTCCCCATGTTCCTTGGATTTGGCTCTGTGTTGCTAGGAAGGGTACCTGACGGTCTGTAACTCTGAGCATTTGCCAGTTGTCCATTTGATTCTCCAGTGCTTTGATAGAGGCTGAATGGCTTTGAAATATAGTATCATATCTTGCTGCTTGAGAGTCGTGTTTTGCTTCCATCTTTTTCAAGTAGGTCAACACTTCTGTTATTCCTGATTCATTTGCCTGCTCCTGGCCTTTGTTCTGTTGTTGGAATTCAGGTGGTGGATAGTTCTGCTGTTGGCCTGAATTGTTGTTCCATGATAAATTAGGATGATTCCTCCACCCTGGGTTGTAGGTGTTGGAATATGGATTGTTCCCTTGTCTGTTAAAATTGTTGACATAATTCACCGTCTCTTCATGTTGGTTTGGTTCTGGTGCTCCTCCATATGGTGAACTTGTGGATCCAGCGATGTTCACAACTTGCGTGCTAAGTGTTTCTAGACATTTGCATATCTGATCCAGCCTGGTATTCACTGCTGTGTTTGCTCCAACTTCATAAATTCCTGCAATTCTTTGGATCATGCTCCTTTCTGTTGGCCACAAGGAATTGTTGTTGGCCATTTCTTCGATTAGGTCCCAGGCTTGATCTTCTCCTTTTGCCATCAAGGCTCCTCCAGCAGCAGCATCGATTGTGGTTCTCATTATTCCAGAAAGCCCATTATAGAATGTTTGGACTTGAAGCCATTTTGGAATCTCATGGTGAGGACATTTCCGAAGTAAATCTTTATACCTTTCCCAAGCTTCGCAGAGGGATTCTGAATCTTGTTGTACAAAATGTGATGTCATTCCTCAATTTTCCGGTTCTGGCTGGTGGAAAGTACTTTGCAAGAAATTTGGTGGCTAAAGTGTTCCAAGTTGTGATGGAACCTGTTGGTAGTGAATGTAGCCAAGCTTTAGCTCTGTCCTTCAGGGAATATGGAAAAACTCGCAGTCTCATTGCTTCTTCTGATGCTCTGTTGTAGTTAAAGTGCCGCAAACTTCCAGGAAGTTACTGATGTGGGAATTAGGATCTTCAGTTGCATTCCCCCCGAACTGAACTGACTGCTGAATCATCTGAATGCATGTTTTGATGTCACACGCATTTGCTGGTAAGGGAGGAAGTACAATACAGGAAATGAGTCTGTCAACCACCAGAATGGTTCTGTCTCGAATGGGAATTGGTGGTGCAACGTTCAAAGGTTCAGGTTCCATGTTGACTAAAGCTTCTTGGCCTTCTCGCCTTTCCCTTCTCAACTGTCTGATGGTTCTTTCAATTTCCGGGTCAAGCGGTCGGAGTTCAAAGCTTCTGGTTCGTCTCATGTAGTTTCTGAAAACCTGAACACAAGAAAACAAACAATAAGTAAAAAGAAATTAGATACAAGTAACGTATCTAACCCCTAAACTAATAGTAAAAGATAAATAAGTCCCCGGCAACGGCGCCAAAAACTTGACCGGCGTAACACACACGTATAACGCAAGCGCACGTATCGTTCAAGTAGTATAAAAATATCGATCCCACGAGGACTTAATATCTAAACTATTAATTTTATGAGGTCAAATGATTACTAATATCTAACAAGTTGATTGATTGATTTGAAATGGTGACGATTCTAAATTTAAAAGCAAGTAAATAAAATTGTCGAAAATAGGTTTGAAGAAAATTCAATATTAAAAACTATCTAGGGTTGTGATTTCTTCCAATATCATTTTAAAGATGAAGTGGTTATCTTAAAGTTGGGTAATATATTGATTTATTAACCTGGAACACTAAATTATGTGTAAGCCTCTGTCGATGGTCAGACACAAATACCCAGTTTAACCCAATTGAACCATATGTCTATGTCAACCAAATTATCTGGATTCATTAAGTTTAAGTTCCAATTATGGCTACCCCAGCCCGACAGGTATATTCCTATCCTGTAAGGAAATCTATTAAAGGGTTATCTATCCTCAAGGAAGATCGTGGGCTATTGAGTCTAAGGCTGAAACCTAAAATCCCTATGTCTAGTTCATTTTAGATTTACCAGATCAATTTTATTAATGGCCAGTTAATGAAAAAGCATTAAGTTTAAGACATAATAAATAAATCTTTATATTACCCAAGCTATAATCTAACCCTTATAAAACGGTGATATTGGATTTCATCACAACCCCAGATAACTAATTTAGTTACCACACATAACTAGGGCTAATAAAAACTTAAAAGTAAAAGACATAAAATGAAAATGCTTGAAAGTAATTGCGATAAAGTAAAAGCTGAAAAGTAAATTACAATAAAATAAAATGCTAAGGTAAAAGGAATTACTTTTACTACTACTAATTTAGATATCTTCCATAAAATAATATATAAACTTGTGATATTATTTTACCAACCGACCAATCTGGCGGTATCCTGATTAAGTCAAATTAAGTCCAACCAGCCATATAGGCGGTAATATTTGTCCATAATCCAGCCATAAAGGCGGTACCAAAATAAATTTACCAACCGACCAATCTGGCGGTATCCTTGATTAGTCAGGTTTAAACCAGATTAAATTGAATTGCCAACCGACCAATATAGCGGTATCCTTTATTAATCAGTATTTTAAATAGTGAATATATTATTTTTAAGGGAGATTAATCTAAATAGTAACAGTAAAAGAATTACCTTTCACCCTAGCTTGGGAATTACCTCCTCATTACTGAAAAGTAAAAACTGAAAAATTAAAGAAAGAAAAGTATTGTGCGTAAAAGTAAATTGCGGAAAGTAAAAAACTGAAAAGTAAAGAAAAGAAAGTGCGAAACTGAAAATTAATTACTGAAAACTAAAAATAAAAAACTAGATACAATCTTCTTATTTATTCATTAAGAATTTCAAAGAAGAAAGTATGAATTTTACAAATGAAATGGCTTGGTATTTATAGGCAAAATTTTGCCACCATCAAATCATCAATCAATTTCTCCACCAAATCCATTATTAATTTCTCCACTAATTACTCCACCAAATCCATAATTGCTCCACTAATTTCTTATCTTGTTTGGTGGTGATTTGATAATTTTTATTAATTATTTATTAATTAATATTTTGCTTTGAAAATGATTGATAATGACTTTTAATAATTACACTCCACACACTTCTGGATGGTTCATCAATTTCGGTCATGAAATCATCAGAATTTGAAAATAGTTCTCTTTCAAAGTTGTAGATCTTTGAGTCTTCTTTAATCTGGAACTTGAATCAGCGCAATCCGATATCTGAGTAAAAAGTTATGCCCCAATACGACAGACAGATGCGCAAAACTGGAATTTCCAAAACTGCACTTCGTCAAAAACGCCCTTTCAAGTTTCCAATCTCCAAAATTAATATATCAAGTCCAATAATTGCCCTTATTTGATCCACATTTCGTCCTAAATGATTTCATTGAGTCCCGATATTATTTTATCTGCAAAATAAAATAAAACATATCAAAACGTTCATCAAACCCGAGAAACTAAACAAAATATTAAGTAAAAGGGGCGGTAAATATTGATATATTTTCCGGTCATCACTTCACACCACAACTCAAGATGTCGAGTGGGTGGTAGATACTGTAGCATCCTACCACGTCACTCGTCACAAGGATTTCTTCACAACATACAAACCATGAGACTTTGGAGCAGTGAAGATAGGGAATACCAGTTCTTCTCAGATAGTGGGAATTGGTGAAATATAGTTGCGGAAAAATGCAGGGTATATAATAATCCTGAAGGAGGTGAGACATGTTCCAGAACTTTGGCTAAACTTACTCTCGGGGGTAGCCCTTGACAAACAGGGTTATGCTAGCCACTTCAGCAAAGGCACTTGGAGAATGATAAAATGAGCCATGGTCATCGCCCGATGACATATTTTTGGAACTCTATACAAGACTCATGTGAAAATTTGTGCAGAAAGCCTCAATGTAGCTTAACTGGAGGCTTCTCAGAATCTGTGGCACCAGAGACTCGGTCACATGAGTGAAATGGGGTTGTCTACCTTGAAAAAGAAGGATCTAATCTCTATCTCCAAAAATGCTTCCTTGGATCCTTGCAATCACTGTCTTTTTGGTAAGCAACATATAGTCTCTTTGAATTTATCTTCTACACGAAAATCGGAGTTACTCAGTCTGGTGTACTCTGATGTTTGTGGTTCCTTGGAGGTAAATTCACTAGGCAGTAATAAATACTTTCTGACTTTTATTAACGATGCTTCTCGGAAGGTATGGGTGTATTTTCTTAAATCAAAGGATCAGGTCTTGGACTATTTCAAATTGTTTCATGCCAAGGTCGAGTGTGAAACAGGGAAGAAATTGAAGTGTCTTCACATAGACAATGTAGGCGAATACACTTCCAGAGAGTTTGATGCCTACTACGGAAGCCACGGTATTCGACATGAAAGGACTGTTCCACGCACCCCACAACACAATAGTGTCGCTGAAAGGATAAACCGCACCATTACAGAGAAAGTCAGAAGCATGATCAGCATGGCTAAGCTGCCAAAGCCATTATGGGGAGAAGATGTTTGTGCCACCTGCTACCTGATCAACATATCACCATCTGTACCGTTGAAATTTGAGATTCTGGAGAAAGTGTGGTCTGGTAAGAATCCCTCTTATTCTCACCTCAGAACATTCAGATGTTTAGCCTTTCCACACATATCCAATGAGCTCAGGCAGAAGCTCAATGCAAGGACTACTCCATGCATCTTCATAGGCTATGGAGACGAGGAATTTGGATACAGGCTATGGGACCTGAAGGAGAGGAAGGTCATCAGAAGCATGGATGTAGTGTTTCTTGAAGACCAAACAATAGAAGACATTGAAAATCCCAAGATGTCTTCTAATTCCAGTGCCGATAAAGCTGATGCAAATCCAGACACAACCCCAGCACAAACACTAGTGGCCACAGATGATGATGGGGTGCAAGACATACCAGAAGCAGAACCGGATGAGGAAGGTGGTATTGAGCAATGGGAGCTGCAACCTGCTTCATCAGAGGATACAGGATCATCCACAAATCTGGATGATGACAGACCACCAGAAACCAGTGAACCTCTAGTACGAAGATCTGAGCAAGGCCGGATTCCATCATTCAGATACTCAGGATCAGGATACATTCTGCTTACTAACGAGGGGGAGCCAGAAACCTTAAACGAAACTGTATCTCATAAAGACAAAGACAAATGGCTGCACGCAATGCAAGATGAAATAGAATCTCTGCAGAAAAATAACATTTATGAGATAGTCAAGCTCCCACATGGAATGAAGACACTGAAGAACAAATGGGTGTTCAGGCTCAAGAAAGATGGTAGTGGAAAAGTGGTGAAACACAAAGCTCGGCTAGTAGTCAAAGGATTCCTACATAAAAAAAAAAAGAATTGACTTTGATGAGATCTTTTCACCAGTGGTAAAAATGGCTTCAATCCGAGTTATCCTGGGATTGGTAGCCAGTTTGAACTTGGAGCTTGAACAGATGGATGTCAAAACAACATTTCTTCATGGTGATCTGATTGAAGAAATCTACATGGAGCAGCCAGAAGGATTCAAGGTTTCAGGAAAATAAAACCTTGTTTGCAAGCTGAAAAAGAGCTTGTACGGGCTCAAACAAGCACCGAGGCAGTGGTACAAGAAGTTTGACTCATTCATGGTGGGTCAAGGCTACAAAAGAACAGCAACAATTCAGTGTGTATAGATCTGGAGGTTTCCATATGGAAATTTCGTTGCTCTTCTACTATATGTGGACGACATGTTGATTGTTAGACAAGAAGCGGTGAAGGTCAGCCAGCTGAAGAATTAACTATCTAAGTCTTTTGACATGAAAGACTTAAGACCAGCTCAACAGATTTTGGGAATGGAGATTGTTCGTGACAGACAGAACAAGAAGTTGTGGCTTTCACAGGAGAGCTATATTGAACGAATAATCAAGAGATTCGATATACAGAAAGCCAAACCAGTCAGCGTTCCGCTAGCGCACCATTTCAAACTGAGCAAGAGTTCGTGCCCCTCATCCAAGAAAGAGATAGAGGAGATGTCATCAATACCATATTATTCATCTGTTGGAAGCCTTATGTATGCAATGGTATGTACCATGCCAGATATTGCACACGCAGTGGGTGTAGTGAGCCGTTTTCTCTCTAACCCTGGAAAGCAACACTGGGAGGCAGTCAAATGGATTCTCAGGTACCTCAAGGGTACATCAAAGTTTCGTCTGTGCTATGGGGGAGCTGATCCGATCTTGGAAGGCTATACAAATTCAGATATGGCAGGAGATCTTGATGGTAGGAAATCTATATCAGGTTTCATCTACACTTTTGCAGGGGGAGTTGTGTCATATCAGTCGAGATTGCAGAGGTGTATTGCATTATCCACAACAGAAGCTGAGTACATCGCTATAGCTGAGGCAAGAAAATAAATGTTGTGGTTAAAGCGTTTTCTCCAAGAGCTAGGGATCAAGCAGACATAATACAAGATACATTGCGACATTCAGAGTGCTCTGGACTTGAGCAAGAACTCAATGTATCACTCCCGAACGAAACACATTGATATTCGCTATAATTGGATATGCGATGTGATGGATCAACAACTGCTGAGACTAGTGAAGATCCATACATATGAGAATTCAGCCGACATGTTAACGATAGTGGTTACTCGAGACAAGCTAGAGTTATGCAGAGACATAGTCGGGATAGCTGTCAGATGATAATTGTTTCAGATACAGCTAGAGGGGGAGAATTGTAATGAATCCAGCATGCAGAAACAACCAACCAACTTTCTGTAGATGATAATTATTACAATTATTAGACGGTAATTGGGAAATCCGAATATGACAAAATTACAATTATAATTATTATCCTCAAACAGACCCTAACGGCGGACCCTGAGAGTAGACCCTGACGGTAGAGGCTGAGAGCGGAGGCTGAGGGCAGAGGCAGACCCTGAGAGCGGAGGCAGAGGCTGAAGGGCAGAGGCAGACCCTGAGAGCGGAGGCAGAGGCTGAAGGGCAGAGGCTGACAGCAGAGGCTGATGGCAGAGGCTGACAGCAGAGGCTGATGGCAAAGGCTGACAGCAGAGGCTGATGGCAGAGGCTGACAGCAGAGGCTGATGGCAGAGGCAGAGGCTGACAGCAGAGGCTGATGGCAGAGGCTGACAGCAGAGGCAGAAGCTGAAGCTGAGGCAGAGGCTGTTGGCAGGCAGAGGCTGAAGCTGAGGCAGAGGCTGTTGGCAGGCAGAGGCTGAAGCTGAAGCTGAGGCAGAGGCTGTTGGCAGGCAGAGGCAGAAGCTGATGCAAATCAGAACTTTCCCGAGGCTTGTTGTAAAACAACAATATCCTTAAAACAAAATTCGTCCCCTACCGTAGGTGCAGTAGAACGTGAGACGATTGTTTCCCAGGATACAACGGAAACGTACGAGAAAGGGCACCACCAGACTCGTATCCAACGAACCACAAAGTGTTTGAACTCTCCTTTTAACAAAACAAAGAAAATGATCTTTCGTGTGTGTGCTATGTCTTTCTCTATTTTCTTTTTCATTCTCTGATTTGAAAACAAGAACTGATGTTGTTTATATAGGAAAAGAAAACACATCTCAATTAATAGAAATTAACTAGCCAATTAAATTTCATAATGGGAGATGTTACACATTGTTGTAACCACCAAGCTAATTAAATTAGCTATTATGGAAATTAAACTTTTGTAACCACCAAGCTAATTAAATTAGCTGTTATGGAAATTAAACTTTTGTAACCACCAAGCTAATTAAATTAGCTGTTATGGAAATACAAAAGGCTTGAAAATTGTGAACTTTGAGCAACAATTTCTCATTCACCCAAGCACCATTTTAAGCATATGAATATACCATTTCAAAGTACTCACGGAGGAGTATCCGAATCATTCAATAACAACCACTAACACGAAGTGGACCATGCTTAAAATTGAGCCTCAAAATGCTTATAAATAAGCATTTTTCCAACAATCCCCCACATGAATGAAATTGGCGAAAAAATTCGAATAAAATTATTTTTATAAAACATTTTATTTTGACCTAGAAGAGTTCAACGGTTCAACACCTGCATAGGATAGGTAGGCCACAGCCTTTGAACCTTCCCTTGTGAAAATATATCTCATTACTGGCTGACAGTTGACGCGATGTCATTGAACTGTACTGCCGTTCATGTAATTGGAGAACACATATCACACATATATTTTACCTACACATTTGAGTTCTCATTATTATGTTCATTTTGGCCATGAACATCTACCTGGTTCTGCAAGAGTTTCTAAAAATTGTGCCCCGTACAATTCCCTTTGAAGCGGCCCCACTTCTCTCTCACATAGGTGATTTCTTATTTAAGAGTATCTCGTAATACTCTGCTCGGATTCCCGACGCATAAGAATCATTAAAAGCTTTTGCTTAACCTCTATCCATACGAGCATCACTGTTTCATTTCATCATAGGATGGACTAGAGGGTAACCCCCACAGTGATCCAATTATGTCTTTTACGAGTAGGTTGTCCCATTGAACCTAGTTCTTGGGATCTCCAGTCAACAAGGTTGGGTTTTCCTTCGTAATAAACATTTATCTAATGGGCTTCAGTCCCATTCCCCTCGATGATTTCACAACTAACTCTCTATTTAACCCTTTGGTTAGCGGATCCGTATTGTTATCCTTTGACTTTACATAGTCAATCGAAATAACTCCAGTAGAGAGTAATTGTCTAACGGTATTGTGTCTACGACGAATATGTCTAGACTTACCATTATACATATTGTTATGTGCCATTCCAATTGCAGATTGACTATCGCAATGAATGCAAATTGCTGGCACTGGCTTAGACCAACTTGGAATATCCTCTAGAAAATTTCGAAGCCATTCTGCTTCTTCAGCACACTTGTCTAATGCAATGAATTCTGATTCCATTGTAGATCAGCTATCACAGTCTGTTTGGAGGATTTCCATGATATAGCTGCACTGCTAGTGTAAACACATAACCACTAGTAGACTTTGAGTCTTTCATGTCAGATATCCAATTAGCATCACTGTATCCTTCGACTACAGCTGGATATCTATGATAGTGCAACCCATAATTACGAGCATAAAACGTAAGTACCTAAGTACTCTCACTATTGCTTTCCAGTGATCAACCCCTGGATTACTCGTATATCTGCTGAGCTTGTTTACTGTACAGGCTATATCAGGCCTTGTACAACTCGATAGATACATCAACTCCCGATCACTCTAGAGTATTCTACTTGAGATATACCATCTCCTCTATTCTTCGATAGGTGTAAACTCACATCTAAAGGAGTTCTAGCCACAGCTGAATCATCATCGTTGAATTTACCAAGATTTTGTCCACATAGTGTGACTGATCAAGAATAAGTCCATCTGGACTTCTCGAGATCTTTATTCCCAGAATGACATCTGCAAGACCCATGTCTTTCATGTCAAACTTGGATTTTAGCATATTCTTGGTAGATTTCACCATTTTGACATTACTCCCGACAATCAGTATGTCATCAACGTAGAGACATAAAATGACATAGCCAACTTCTGTCTCTCTGACATAAATGCATTTATCACATTCATTGATTTTGAAACCATTTGCCAACATGGTGTCATCAAACTTTTTATGCCACTGTTTCGGGGCTTGTTTCAATCCATACAAGGATTTAACTAACTTACAGACTTTCTTTTCTTGTCCTGGAGCTATAAGACCTTCAGGTTGTTCCATGTAGATTTCTTCATCTAAATCTCCATTCAGAAAGGCTGTTTTCACATCCATCTGATGTACCTCAAGATTGCGCAAAGCTGCAATCGCTAGTATCATCCTTATGGAATTTATTCTCGTTACAGGAGAATAAGTATCAAAGTAATCAAGACCTTCACGTTGTCTATAACCTTTAATTACAAGTCTTGCTTTGTACTTGTCAATTGATCCATCTGCCTTTATTTTCCTTTTGAAAATCCACTTGGACCCTAAAGGTTTACATCCTGGAGGAAGATTCACTAACTCCCAGGTGTGATTTTGTAAGATGGATTCAATTTCACTATTGATGGCATCTTTCCACAAGGCACCATCAGCTGACCTTACAGCTTCGTTATAGCTTTGAGGATCATTCTCTAACAAGAATGTCAGGAAAATCTGGACCAAATGATTTTTCCGTTCTAGTTCTTTTGCTACGTCTTAGTTCAGGTTCAACAACTTGTTGATCCTCTGGAACATTAATTTGTTCTCGGTCCTGACTATCTTCAATGATAGTCTCATGTGCCCTTTTGTGCACATCTGAATTCGAATTAGTTTTACAAGGAAAAACGTATTCGAAAAAAAGGATGCATTCCTCGATTCCATTATCGTATTCTTGTGAATATTTGGTACATTAGACTCATGCACAAGAAATCGATAAGCATTACTGTTATGAGGCATATCCTATGAAAATGCAATCAACAGTTTTTGGTCCTATCTTCACCTTTTAGGGGAGGAATGACTACCTTGGCAAGACACCCCCACACTCGTAGGAATTTATAGGAAGGTACTCTTCCTTTCCACATTTCATAAGGAGTTTTCCCTGCTTCTTTCCGTGGTACCTTATTTAAAAGGTAATTAGCTGATAAGACAGCTTCTCCCCATATAATCTGAGGTAAGCCAGAGCTGATTAACATAGCGTTCATCATCTCTTTCAAGGTACGATTCTTACGTCCGCAATCCCATTGGATTGAGGCGAATAAGGAGCTGTGGTTTGATGTATGATTCCATTTTGTTCACAAAGTGATTCAAAAGGGAAAACATACTCACCACCACGATCACTTCTTAACTCCTTAATTCTTTTATTCAGTTGGTTCTCAACTACATTCTTATAGAGAACAAATTTCTCTATAGCTTCGTCCTTGCTTTTCATTAAATACACATAGCAAAAATCTTGTGCAATCATCAATAAGGTAATAAAATATTTATTACCGCCTCTCGATTGTATTGAATTAAAATCACATACATCGGTAATGAATTAGATCAAGTGGTTCAGAGTTTCTTTCAATACTATGAAAAGATGATCTTGTTAGTTTTGCCTCAACACAAGTATCACACTTATGTTTGTTATCAATTTTAAAATTGGGAATATGATTCATGTTAATTAACTTTCGCAATGAATTAAAATTAACATGTCCTAATCTACCATGCCAAAGATTAGAATACTCAACAATATAAGCAGAAGAACTAGCTTTATTGATATTTTTGGGTTTAACAACCATTACATTGAGCTTAAAAAGCCCATCAGTTACATACCCTTTTCCTACATACATCCAATTTTTAGTCAAAACTACTTTATCAGACTCGAACACCATCCGGAATCCATGCTTGTTCAGAAGCGATCCAGACACAAGATTCTTCCGTATTTCAGGTACATACATAACATTGTTCAGAGTCAACTCTTTCCCAGAGGTCATCTTCAGAATCACCTTTCCTTGACCTTCTATCTCAGATGTTGCTGAATTTCCCATGCATATCTTTTCCCCATTTTTAGCAGGCTCAAATGAAGAAAACATGCTCTTGTCTGAGCATACATGTCGAGTGGCACCAGTATCAATCCACCACTCTCTTGGGTTAGAACCCACCAGATTCACCTCAGAAACCACAGCAGAAAGGTTAATGTCTGAAACATCTTGAGTCATGTTTTCTAGCACATTAGCCTCTTGTTTCTTTTTCTTCTTCGGCAGTCTGCACTCTGAAGACTTGTGACCCATTTTGTCACAGTTGAAGCATTTTCCTTGAAATTTTGATTTCTTGGAAACTCCTCCTTTAGGGCCCATCTTTGACCCTTTGTTCTTGAGGTTCTTGTTCTTATGGCCATGTTCGACAACATTTGCTTTGGCCTCATGAGTCATTCCTCTCTTTTCAGAAACTCGGTTATCTTCCTCAATTCTTAGCTTAAGAATCAAGTCTTCAATGCTCATTTCTTTTCGCTTATGCTTTAAATAATTCTTGAAATCTTTCCAACCAGGTGGTAGTTTCTCAATTATCGAGGATACTTGGAAGGTTTCACTTAAACTCATCCCCTCAGCATGAATTTCTGCTAGAATAATCTGCAGTTCTTGTACTTGGCTTATCACAGTTTTGGAATCAATCATTTTAAACTCTAGGAAACGGCCTACGACAAATTTCTTAGTACCGGCATCCTCAGTTTTATATTTTCGATCTAAAGATTCCCAAAGCCCTTTAGCTGTTTTCATTACAGCGTACACACTGTACAAGGAATCACTTAGCCCATTCAGCACATAATTCCGACATAGGAATTCAGAATGTTTCCAAGCTTCAATGGCACTGATGACTTGGATATCAATCTCACCCTCTTTGGGTACATGAGCATCTTCCTTTAGAAACCTCGCAAGGTTCAACGTGGTCAGGTAGAAGAACATTTTCTGTTGCCACCTTTTGAAATTCTGACCACTGAATTTTTCAGGTTTTTCTGCAGCAGGATTGACATGGCTCACATGTCCAACAGGTTGTCTAGCCATTGAGGCAGAAATACCTTGGCCAGCCACAACGGCTGCCATATTAAGCCCAGAGGCTGATGCAAGTTGGCCAGCCGAAGGGGCTGCCACTGCACTTTGGTCAGCCACGGGGGCTGCCACAACATTCTGGCCAACCGAAGAGGCTGCCATATTCGGATCTACTGTGTTTGGACTGATTTCCATATCCACAGAGTCGAATTTGTTTTAAGACTGTAGATGATAATTATTACAATTATTACACGGTAATTGGGAAATCCGAATATGACAAAATTACAATTATAATTATTATCCTCAGACAGACCCTAACGGCGGACCCTGAGAGTAGACCCTGACGGTAGAGGCTGAGAGCGGAGGCTGAGGGCAGAGGCAGACCCTGAGAGCGGAGGCAGAGGCTGAAGGGCAGAGGCAGACCCTGAGAGTGGAGGCAGAGGCTGAAGGGCAGAGGCTGATGGCAGAGGCTGACAGCAGAGGCTGATGGCAGAGGCTGACAGCAGAGGCAGAAGCTGAAGCTGAGGCAGAGGCTGTTGGCAGGCAGAGCTGAAGCTGAGGGCAGGCTGTTGGCAGGCAGAGGCTGAAGCTGAAGCTGAGGCAGAGGCTGTTGGCAGGCAGAGGCAGAAGCTGAAGCTGATGCAAATCAGAACTTTCCCGAGGCTTGTTGTAAAACAACAATATCCTTAAAACAAATTCGTCCCCTACCGTAGGTGCAGTAGAACGTGAGACGATTGTTTCCCAGGATACAACGGAAACGTACGAGAAAGGGCACCACCAGACTCGTATCCAACGAACCACAAAGTGTTTGAACTCTCCTTTTAACAAAACAAAGAAAATGATCTTTCGTGTGTGTGCTATGTCTTTCTCTATTTTCTTTTTCATTCTCTGATTTTGAAAACAAGAACTGATGTTGTTTATATAGGAAAAGAAAACACATCTCAATTAATAGAAATTAACTAGCCAATTAAATTTCATAATGGGAGATGTTACACATTGTTGTAACCACCAAGCTAATTAAATTAGCTATTATGGAAATTAAACTTTTGTAACCACCAAGCTAATTAAATTAGCTGTTATGGAAATTAAACTTTTGTAACCACCAAGCTAATTAAATTAGCTGTTATGGAAATACAAAAGGCTTGAAAATTGTGAACTTTGAGCAACAATTTCTCATTCACCCAAGCACCATTTTAAGCATATGAATATACCATTTCAAAGTACTTCACGGAGGAGTATCCGAATCATTCAATAACAACCACTAACACGAAGTGGACCATGCTTAAAATTGAGCCTCAAAATGCTTATAAATAAGCATTTTTCCAACACTTTCGGTGCCAGCAAGCAGAAGCTTCCATGCATGGACTCCAGCAACATGCATGCATTACAGTTGGCCAAGTTGGCCAATGCATATTTAGTTGGCAAAAACATGTGGCACTGTAGCACACGTTTTTTGCCATATAAAAGGAAGCTCGAATTCATTTGTAAATCATCCCAAAGTTTGTGTATAGAGAGTGTAGTGGGGTTTTTTACTTTGTAAAGTTTAAACACTTTTGTATTATATTCTTGTGAATAATAGAAAAACATTCGGTTTTTCCTCAAATACATTCTAGAGTGATCAAAGAATCACAACAACAAGCTATTTTATGAAGCTTGCTGAGATAGATAGAAGATATTTTTCAGAACAAGATCATGATGAAGAAATATCCCATCACTCGGTAGACACAAATACCGACAATCATGCAGCCAACGCTCTTGATGTGGACTGATGAAAAATTTTACTCTCAAGAAAGAGACAACCACTGCACCACTATCATAATTATCCAAGGAGCACACTGGAGCACTTTCAAGCTTTCAATAGCAGGAGATAGTTTTAATTAATTTTTTTCCGTAGTAAAAATATTGCTTTACTTTTAGTCAAAACTTAGAAAGAAGTAGTAAAAGTTCAAAGACTTTTTTGTACAAATAGCTAAAAAGCCACAACAAGCTTCATTTATTAAGCTTTAGGACGTTTATTTCTTTTTGTAAGAAGTCAAAGCTATAGATAAACTTGGACTTGTAAGAAAGATTTAATAACTCTATAAGCTGCGTTGAGATTAAGACATTAAATTATCCTAGCTTTGTATAAAAAGAAGGATGGATTGCATTACCATCATTCATCGACAATTATGCAGCCAACATTCTTGATGTGGATTAAAAAGAAATTTTGTTCTCAAAAAAACGACAATCATTGTACGAATCTCATAATTATCCAGGGAATACACTTTCCCTGGAATGCTTTCAAGGTTTAGCTCTTACTCTTAGGAATTATAAGGTAAGCTCTTAGTAGGGATCTATAATCATTGATGCAGGTTGTTGGAAAACCAGGACCAACAGTGAAGAAGATTAGATTTTCTGTCGATTATTAATTACGTTACAATTTATTTACTCATGGGAAGTAATATCCTCATGTCACCAAACATAATGAGAAAAAAGTGAATATCACATCACAGGTGTCCGCTTTTTAGTGCATAATCTTCTTATTGATGCTTGATTTTTAAGGGCAGCAACAACACAGCATTTCTAAGCAACACTCGCAGGTCTCATAGCAGCAGAAACAGCAGCACAACGCGAACACACTGCAAGCTCAAAATTAGAACAAAAATAATTAAAATCAATTATTATTCAGATCTGATTAGTAGTAAATTAAAAACATTTATGTGTACAAATATTAAATTAAAAAAGAAAAAAAAGGAAGAAGAAGAAACCAAATTAAAGCTACAATAGTAATAACAAAAAAATAAAATAAAAGGGACAGAGAGATAAACCAAGCGTAAAGGCAGCCTCTTTCTTCATGGCGTCTCCGGACATGGTCATAGTAATTGTCGTATGACATTTCTTGATAACCTGGTGGAGCATACATCATTACTCTCTCTCTCTTTCTTCCAAAATTGGTGAGGCAAAGAAAGATATATAAAGAAGAGCTGGAGAGTGATGATCATAGCTCAACCACTCTCAACTCTCAAGTCAAGTGAAGACAAAATGTGTGTTGTTTCATGAGGAAAAAAGATAGGAAGCCACGTGGTGCCTTCTTATTTATTTTTTTTTTTTTAAACGTCAGAAACCTCGCAGCCAAATCACCCTATACGGGTTGAAGCCGAGTAGTTAATGGAAAAAATCGAAATTTATTTAAAATTCTGACCTTGTGCGGAATTAAACGTCTCTAATATAAAACAGGTCAAAGTTAGAGCAATTATAGTATAAATCAACAAACACCTTTGATCTATGAAGTTATAAGATAAGGCAAATATATGAAAGTAATAAAAATAATCGACACCATCAATTTTGTTGACTGAGTGGAAAACTCTCGAGAGTAAAAAACCACTTCGGGTATAGGCTACCACCCGAATCCACTATAATGAGAAAACTTACAGCGATGGTATACGACTTATGGTAACAACTTCACCGACTCGAATATCTCTAGACTATAATAACTCGAAGAACTCCTCAAACCTGCACCAACCGGCCTTCTTCAAAACCTCTGAAGTCTCTGTGTGAATACTGATCAACCCTGCAAACTCGCAACGGCAGAACTCTGACTACCAATCTTCCTCTTTTAGATCTCTGAAGACTTAGGAAATTGGGTTAGGGTTGTGTTTTTGTGTTGATGATTACCAAAAAAAATCTTACAAAGGCAAAAAAAGATAAGAGAATCAATGAAATCTTTTAGGTTGATTGTCAAGAATGAAGAAACAAAGTATATAGTGGCTTTCATAATAGTGTTTCTTCACCTGGGTAAAGTGGTTATGTGTTTGCTTAAATATGTAGGGTTTTCCTTTTGTAAAACTGACTTAAAACACGTACAATTTTTTTTTCCTCCGGGCATTAGAACGCTCCGACGAACGTTACACAAACGCACGTCGCGGACTGGTTTTAAGGTACAATTTAAAAATATTATATCTTTCTCGTCCCTAGGCCAAATCATGCATTCTTTATATGTATGTGATCATTTTCGAGTCTACTTTCCAATGACACTATAATCTTATATCAATTGGAGCTCTAAATCTTATGAAATATCCAAAAGAGTGAATGTCTCTTTGATATCTCCATATGATATTGTCCAATTACTCTGAGATCTTCAAGACTCATTATAACTCAATTAAACTTGTTTTGTTACGGAAGTTGCCAACACATATGAAACTAACAGGTAAAATTCTTGATTGTCCGAGGTTCTTACAAGAAGTACATGTTAGGGTTTCGGGCGAAGGGCGCGGCGGAAGCGCGGTTCGGGCGAAATCGTAATTTAAAACTTTTTCAAATTACCGAATAAATTATTCATTAATAAATTATTCAATATCAAATATGAATAAATGAATAATTTATTCATATTTCACCTAAACCTATTTATTCTATATCAAATAACGACATAAATATAAAGGAAACGTCGCGAAACTTTTACGAAAAATATTTTTCCGTAAAATGACGTAAAACGTATTTTTGACCGAACCGACCACCCGACACTTATGGAGACTGCCCAGGTCAGCCCCAATAGTGTTAGGGCAGTTCATGGGCTGTCCGAACAGTGACAAATTAACTGTTTGGACACCCGGTTAGCTCAAAAGTCACCCGGTAATGCCGTTTTTCACCGTTTTTGCTTATTTCAACTTCGAAACACTTTCCGGCAATTGTTCCAACTCCCAAAACACATCCAATACATTCAAAAAAATATCAATTTCATCACCAAAATAGAATAAACTCCAGGCCTGATCCAGAACAAAAAAAATGCCAAATTTAATGCTTTAAATTCAATTTTTCAAGATTAATCAAATTAGAGACTAGTTGCTTGTGATCCGATATATGCTTCGTACGTGGCAGACACTATTCCAGCCCCAGGCCTTGCATGTGACATCTGATACTGGATCGCAATAAGCAATACTACGTATAATACGTCTGTTATAGATTATATATTCCTTAAAGAATATTTCTGGAGAATTGGGTAGGCACGGCGTTTTGCTAGAAGCCAACCATGTCTTGTAAATCGGTAAGAATGTGGTACCAGGTACGCACATGTTCGGATAGTCCGACGATCGAATTTACTGTCAATATATCCAGAGATCTCATGGGCCGCTTCCTGAAGATTCACCGATGACGTATGACTCGAACAGAATTAATCTGGGATAAAATTCAATTAAAAGAGAGAGAACGATTAATTTGGAATTAATCGATTAAATAATATATTCGATATATTAAATGAAATTAGATTTCATAACGGAATTAAAATTGGATTTTAATTCGGGCGAACGAATTAATTTAGAATTAATTCAACACCGACTTTAATAGTAATTTTACTATACATAATTATTTAATTAAATTTGATTTAATTACATCGCAACAGAAAATTCATTAATTCGGAATTAACGAACCCGAGCCCAGAATGTGTTCGCGGGCCCACTCGGATTTTGAATTTAAAGTGGGGCCCACAAGTCACATCACTTGTCACTTTACTTGCTTTATGGTGATGGAAGTTACTGAAGAATTGATGGTGGCTTGTAAGACACATTTTCTTTTAATTATGAAAAACATGAGTGACATTTACCAAACATGGATTTGGTATTTCAATATTTTGATTTTTGAAAATCATAACACAACACAAAAAATCACTCATCTTTCCTCTTCTCTCTCTTTCACGGTGAATGAGCAAAACTCCCTCGCTCTTCTTGGCTTGGCCGAGACTAACAAAGACAAAGGGAAGAGTTTTGTTGCAAAATTCTTCCATTGCTAACACACAAAGAATCATACAAAGGTGATAGGGAAACCTTTCCCAAGAGTTTGGAATTCACTCATCAAAGCTTGGAGCTCAACATAAGATCAAATAGGAGCTTGGAGCAACTTCAAATGAGACAAAAGTTTTGTTCTCAACACATCCTAGAATCCGTTCAATGTGAGTATATTTCCGATATATTCCTTTGAGTATTCACGTATCAATTATGCTTAAATGATCTTGGGATTGAACTTAGAGACCCAACAATAGTATCATGAGCCTATTTAAGCATGAAATTGAATTAGGGTTCTTAATCTTGAATTTGAGTATTTTTGATTTGAGCATGATTTAATCAAATTGTTTGTTTGAGTATGCTTAGAAAATGTTAACTTAGAGTTATGCATGATCAATTTTATGAAAAATTAATTGGATTAATTTTCCACAAATTAAGAGGCTTGGCCGATTGTAACATGAACCCTTAGCTCATGGTGATTTTGTTTTTTTAGACCATTGAATGTGTTTAAAATGAATGGATAAATTGATTTGTGATTTAATTGGATTGAAATCAAAATTAATGAAAAATTACCATGATTGTCGTGAGTGTGTATGAGCATGTTGGGATTGATTTTGCTTCAATAATGTTGGGCATATATTGAAAATAATAAAGCATGATTAATTATGTAAATTGGTATTTTGGAAATGTTAATTTAAATAATTAATTATGGTTATACACTTTAATTAAATAAATTGTGATATTTGGAATATTAGAATTTAATTAATTAGGATTAATTTGGAATTGGGCTAACATTGTTGTATTTGGCCCTAATGGGCTTGGTTGGGCCAAGTTGGTTTAAGACAATTGGATTGGATCCAAATTGGGCCTAAAACCATTCCATTAAGTCCGAATATAACTAATGGGCCTTTAAATAATTAATTGGGCCTAATGGGCCAAAATTAATTTTGTGGCAAATGGTGATTCCTTATTGGGCTTTGGTTGTCAAAGCCCATGCCTTAATAAATTAATTGAAAGCACATTGGACTTTAATTAAATTGACATTGGATGTTAATTGGGCTTTGAGACCCATTAAGATTAGATTTAGAATCTAAGTCGCAAAGGCACATTAAAAGTGTAATTATTTAATTTGGAATTAAATAAATAATTAGTATTGAATACAAATTAAATTGGATTTAAAATTGTAGTTCGATATAATTCAAGAATACGCACTTTGCGTACTTATTCTCAAACGAGTTGGACTCGTGCAAATCAAACCGTTGTTTGAACATTGGATGATCACTTAATTCAAAGATTAATTAATTGGATTAGATTAGATTGAATAACATGTTTTGTGTGAATACATTGATGTATTGTATGAATAATGTATATCAGATGGATATTAGATGGGTGGGGGTAATTTTGGAAATTATTGTAATAAATTTAGAATTTATTAAATTGGACATACGTGTCCAGCATTTATCTCTCGATTCTTTGTGATTCTCTTCTCACAAATTCCCCTCAATGTAATGAGGTTTCTTTATTGTATTATGTAATTGGGTAGAAGTTAGAATAGTGCTAGCTGTGGAGAGGAAAATAGTGATTTGTTCTAGGAACATTTTTGAGATATCCATCCGTATATCATTATTAATTTATTTATCGCGCCTTATTATGCTTTTAGAATGCATGCTTAAGGGTTTATGATGAGACCTAATCAAAGATAATTAATTGGTTGCCAATTAAGCGAAAAACCCTCAACAAATATTAAGTGTTTTCCTTCCATTGAGTGATTCATTCTCAAGATCCAAGATTGGTATTGGTTTGTTGGCCAAAGTCAAGACCTTTGTCCATCGCGGATGTGTTTGAATCATGAAGGCTTGTTCCATATCGCATGTCTTGGCCAAGTTGTGATTTGTTGGCCAAAATCAAGATCACTTCTTGTTCATCGACATCGATTACGAAGCTTTCCAAAGTCAATGTGTTCCGCTTAACTGGAATCATTAAGCTTGTTGAGCCAAAGCCAAGGCTTAGTTGATTGAGAGGAAAAGGTTAGGAAAATATATTGGATATATTGGCATATATATTGTATATATGTTTCGGACTTGAGGTCCACCTACCGGATCTAGGAATTGGATGAGATCCAATTGATCTTAGAGATCTACCTAGTTAAATATCATACAGCTTGTTGGCCAAAGTCAAGGTTGTGTGTTATTTAACGGGATCCTAGCCCACTAGGAAACTAGGTTTCCCGAGTACTCAACAGAGGGTTAGAGGCTCGCCAAAAAATAGTGGGAGGCTAGTATTGAATTTGTAATTTTGTTCAAATACGTGCCAATACGCGCTTTCAAATTATTTCGTCATTATATATATTTATAGTTGGACTAATATTTTATTATTTTTTCTTGTAACAGTTGGACTGTACCAAAATATCGTTAATTGAATAGTTTGACTATTGCAATTAAGATGACTGGAAAGATCGGAGTTAGAGACATTATCATGGGCGAAAATGTCTTTAATGGCGCAAACTTTCCTGACGGGGATATGAACCTCAAGATTGTCCTGGGGGCTGAGAGGATGCTCTATACGATAGAGAGACCTCTTGGGCCTAAGCCCGGAAATGAGCAGCCGCTTGAGCTTGAGCTTTGGAAGACTCATATGGATGACAACTCAACTGTTCAATCCGTCATGCTCGCGGCGATGACCCCTCAATTTCATCGCCAAAACAAGGGATTGTATCCATATACTATGATGGCAAAATTGAAGGACCTTCATCGATCTAACCTTAGATCGCAAATGTATGAGTTGCAGAAGAAGCTCTTTCGCTTTCGAATGTCAGAGGGTACATCTGTTGAGCACCATGTGTCGCATATGATTGCTGACATTGAACAGCTGGGTCAGCTAGGCATAACCTTTGAGGCTGAGACTTCTATAGATTTGATCTTGCAGTCTCTTTCTGACAGCTGGAGCGGGTTCATCATGAACTACAATATGATGAACAAAGACCATACTCTTGGAGAGCTGATGGCAATGCTGCGTGAAGCAGAAAAAGAGCTATTGAAGGGCAAAAAGCGCGAGGCACACTTCGCTTAAACATCTCAGTCTCCCAAGGCTTGGCCGAAGGCTACTAGAGGTGTAAAGAAGAAGAAGAATAAGAAGAAAAAGGGCAAGGCCAAATCGTCAAAGTCTTCTGGGAAGGCAAAGGACAAGTCCCAATATGTATGCCTGCAGTGTGGCAAATGGGGTCACTGGAAGCGTGACTGCCGTGAGTACAAGGCGCACATGAAGGAAATCAAAGCGGGCAAGGCACCGGCTTCAGGTATGTTTGTTATAGAAATAAACATGTCTACTTCTAGTTTTAAAAATTGGATTTTTGATTCTGGTTGTGGTACTCATATATGTACTGATGTGCAAGATCTGCAGATTAGCATGAGACTGGCCTCAGGAGAGATAGACCTCTGAGTTGGAAATGAGACAAGAGTCGTCGTTTTGGCTGTTGGGACTTACATTTTGGAACTGCCCTCGGGGCATGTACTAAATATTTCAGAATGTTATTATGTACCTAGTTTGACTATGAATATTATATATGTATCTTTATTGGCCCAACGTTGCTATACTTTTGTTTTTAGAAACACTGGGTGTTTTATGTATAAAAATGATATGGAGATATGCAATGCTGATGTGAAATAAGGTCTTTATATTTTGAATATAAATCAATCTCAAACATATATGTAACAAACAAAAGGCTTACACTAAGTAACAAAGATGAAACTTATATGTGCATTGTCGTCTATGACACATTAACAAGACTCGCATATCCCACACTTCAAAGAGTGGGTACTTGGACGGATTTGATCCAAATTCATTGACGTCTGTGAATCTTGTTTATTAGGCAAAATGCTAACAACTTTTGCGGTAAAGGTGCACGTGCCACCGAACTGTTAGCCCTCATTCATAGTGACGTATGTGGGCCCATGTCTAGCCAGGCTAGAGGTGGATATGAATACTTCGTTACCTTTACGGATGATGCATCGCATTATGGTTATGTGTATCTTATGAGACACAAGTCGGAAACCTTTGAGAAATTCAAAGAGTTTCGACACGAAGTAGAAAAACAGACCGGAAAAAGTATTAAACATTACAGTCGGACCGTGGTGGAGAAAACTTAAGCAATGAGTTTCTTGATTACTTGAAAGAGTATGGTATTCTTTCACAGTGGACTCCTCCCGGAACACCGCAATTAAATGTGTGTCCGAACGGAGAAACCGAACTTTGTTAGACATGGTAAGGTCGATGATGAGTCACACAGAGCTACCTATTTCCTTATGGGGATATGCATTGAACAGTGCAATACTTATTTTGAATAAGGTTCCGTCAAAGTCTGTTCAACAGACTCTGTATGAAATATGGACAGGAAAAAAACCGGATTTCTCATTCCTGAAGATTTGGGGATGCTGGGCATACGTTAAACATTTGGAAGGTACCAAACTTGAACCAAAATCGGATAAATGCCTATTTGTAGGTTATCCTAGGGAAACCAAAAGATATTACTTCTACAACCCACAAGAGAATAAAATATTTGTTGCTCTACATGAGGTTTTCCTTGAGAAGGAATTCCTAAATGTAGTGGTTAGTGGGAGGAAAGTAGAACTCGATGAAAGTCGGAGTGATACTGTTCTTGGCATAGAATCCTTAACGGAACATGAACAGTTCATTAGGGATGAGACTGTACCACAATCTTCGAATACACAAGAACTGCGTAGGTCGGAGAGAGTCAGAAAACAACTTGAGAGGTATAGGTTTCTGATCTCACCTCATGTGGATATTAATCTTATTGAGGAAGACGAACCAGCTACGTATGAGGAAGCGATACAAAGTATCGACTCCAGTTTATGGCAAGATGCCATGAAGTCCGAAATGGATTCCATATGCACCAACCAAGTTTGGACACTGGTTGATGCACCAGAAGGCGTAAAGCCTATTGGTTGCAAATGGGTCTTCAAGAAGAAGACCGACATGAATGGCAACATACAAACGTACAAAGCTAGGCTTGTAGTTAAAGGGTATCGTCAACGACATGGTGTCAATTACGATGAAACTTTTTCACCTGTTGCCATGATTAAATCCATTCAGATAATGCTTGTTATTGCTGCATATTTCTATTACGAGATATGGCAGATGGACGTCAAAACTGCTTTCTTAACGAAACCTTTTGGAGGATGTTATATGCAATAGCCTGACGATTTTTTCATACCAAAACATGCAGACAAGGTTTGCAAGTTAAATCGATCCATTTATGGATTGAAGCAAGCATCGTGTTTTTGGAACCAACGTTTTGATGAGATCATAAAAGAATATGATTTCGTTCAAAACGAGGATGATCATTGTGTATATAAGAAGGTTAGTGGGAGCGCATTGACATTCATTGTCCTTTACGTTGATGATGTATTGCTTATTGGCAATGACATTCTCATGCTACAATCGGTGAAAGTTTGGCTTTCATTAAAATTCTCCATGAAGGATCTGGGAGAAGCAGCCTTTATTCTAGGAATAAAGATCTACATGGATAGATCTAGAAAACTGCTTGGACTCTCCCAGAGCACGTACATTGACAAAGTGTTGAAGAGATTCAACATAGAACAGTCTAAGAGGGGACTGTTGCCAGTGTCACATGGTGTCACTCTATCTAAGGACATGTGTCCTAAAACTCAAGATGAGAGAGACAATATGAGTCGGATCTTGCTCGCTTCAGCAGTCGGATTGATCATATATGCCATGATATATACGCAACCTGATGTCTCCTATGCTTTGAGCATGTGTAATTGCTATCAGGCCGATCTACGTGATGGTCACTAGATGGCGGTTAAGAACATCCTTAAGTATCTTAGATGAACTAAGGATGCTTTCTTAATCTATGGAGATGGAGAACTTGAGGTAACAGGGTATACCGATGCAAGTTTCCAAACCGATAAAGACGACTGTAAGTCGCAATCCGAGTACATATTTTGTTTGAACAATGGAGCAGTAAGTTGGAAATCTTCCAAGCAAGAGACTGTTGCCGATTCAACAACAGAAGCGGAATATATTGCTGCAGCTGAAGCAGCAAAAGAGGCAGTTTGGATCCGTAAATTTCTAATTGGATTAAGAGTAGTTCCATTAGCAACTGAGCCCGTTCCATTGTATTGTGACAATAACGAGGCTATAGCGCAGGCTAAGGAACCGCGGTCTCATCAACGATCCAAGCATGTTCTTCGACGTTTCCATCTGATTCGTGAGATCATACATCGTGGCGATGTGAAGATCGAGAAGGTCGCATCAGATGATAACATTGCAGATCTGCTAACGAAAGCTATTCCTCAGCAAACGTTTGAGCGACATGTACATAGTTCAGGTGTTAGATACTTGAGTGAATGGCTATAGGCCAAGTGGGAGATTGTTGGACAATTATGACCCATAGCGTCACTATTTGAAAAAGACATTGTGGTTTTTGTACAAATTAACTATGTGACAATGGAAATTGCTATTTTATCATTTTGTAATTAGATTACTTGAATATATAAATGATAAAAGTCCTTATGATTAGTTCCGGAATATAAGATATGAGACAATATCAATCCACTAAAGTTTAATCATTAAATATCCATAATCGTAGTATTATCGAGACTGGACATCGATAATGCAGAATAGACTAGTATTGCACTTGTGCGTGTTATGAAAGCGCAACATCATAGTTCTCATATATTTAAGTATTAGATGCATATGCAAGTGTGATAGGAGGTTGTGTTTGCCGATGGTACGGAAACAGCTTCGCTCTGGATAGACCCCTCGGAATCCCATTGGTAGTATGACTATGTGTCTATGGGAATCCGATTCAGGGTAGGTGTATTTGGTCTTAACCTGAGACTTGCACCGCTAATACTTGCGACAATCAATATACTTTGGTTTTGGTCGTCCAGGGCTTTAACCGGTTTCTGTGTACGCCTCTTCTGGGTATATCGAGAATCGTAGTGTGTTGGGTGTGATGTCAAGACGGAAGTGTAACTCCAGTCATATGGAGATGATGATCACGCAGGGATACAGAACTGGTTCTCTAATATGTTGCAACTATCGGGATAATATGACAAGGTCATGATTATCCGATTATAGAGACTAGTTGCTTGTGATCTGATGCTTCGTACGGGGCAGACACTATTCCAGCCTCATGCCTTGTATGTGACATCTGATACTGGATCGTAATACACACGGTTACGTATCTACTACCCTGTTATAGATTATATATTCCTTAAAGAATATTTCTGGAGAATTGGGTAGGCACGACGCTTTGCTAGAAGTCAACCATGTCTTGTAAATCGGTAAGAACATGGTACCGGGTACGCACGTGTTCGGATAGTCCGATGACCGGATTTACTGCCAATATATCCAGAGATCTCATGGGTCGCTTCCCGAAGATTCACCGATGACGTATGACTCGAACAGAATTAATCTGGGATAAAATTCGATTAAAAGAAAGAACGATTAATTTGGAATTAATCGATTAAATAATATATTCGATATATTAAATGAAATTAGATTTCATAATGGAATTAAAATGGATTTTAATTCGGCGAAGGAATTAATTTAGAATTAATTCGCGAGCGACTTTAATAGTAATTTTACTAGGCATAATTATTTAATTAAATTTGATTTAATTACATCGCAACAGAAAATTCATTAATTCAGAATTAACGAACCCGAGCCCGAAATGTGTTCGCGGGCCCACTCGGATTTTGAATTTAAAGTGGGGCCCACAAGTCACATCACTTGTCACTTTACTTGCTTTATGGTGATGGAAGTTACTGAAGAATTGATGGTGGCTTGTAAGACACATTTTCTTTTAATTATGAAAAGCATGAGTGACATTTACCAAACATGGATTTGGTATATCAATATTTTGATTTTTGAAAATCATAACACAACACAAAAATTCACTCATCTTTCCTATTCTCTCTCTTTCACGGTGAAGGAGCAAAACTCCCTCTCTCTTCTTGGCTTGGCCGAGACTAACAAAGACAAAGGGAAGAGTTTTTTGCAGAATTCTTCCATTGCTAGCACACAAAGAATCATACAAAGGTGATAGGGAAACATTTCCCAAGAGTTTGGAATTCACTCATCAAAGCTTGGAGCTCAACATAAGATCAAAGAGGAGCTTGGTGCAACTTCAAAGGAGACAAAAGTTTTGTTCTCAACACATCCTAGAATCCGTTCAATGTGAGTATATTTCCGCTATATTCCTTTGAGTATTCACGCATCAATTATGCTTAAATGATCTTGGGATTGAACTTAGAGACCCAACATGTCTAATATACACGTATCACTAAAGCAGATTTAGTTTCGATCTAATCATAATCAGATATCTAATCGTAAGTTGATCGAATAAGTGTATAAAAGACAAGGGTGCTACCATTAAATTAGTAATATTATGGAAAATGGAATTGCTCGTATTCATGGATCAGACATAAATACGATCCGGATTGGCACTCCGAGCACCAACCCTAACAGTACACCCCTGGATTCGAACTTGTGACTTGGACAATCAAATCCTAAATATTATGTCACCAAGTCATATCTTTTGGGGACGCCTTCTTATTTCTTATATTATTTAATAACATTATAAATTATTTTTTTTCAAAAAAAAGGTCCATTACTTAATGTCTAAGTTTCCATATGAACCACCTTCATACGCCAAAGATACCAGCTCCAGCTTCAAATGGAAAAATCAGGCACGTCCACTTCATGTTATTAATTATCAATTGTTTGCCAATTATTCGTTATTTGGTTTTGTGATGACAATTTCACCTAATTTATCAAAATCCTCCGTTGATTTAGGGTCCTACAGGACTCGTCCGATAAAATTGAGATGACCTTTTAAAAATGGGTCAACTTTTAGTTGTGTATTCCCCATCCCGTCTCAATTCCCGCTGCACCCGGTCTTAATTCCCGCTACATCTCGTCTCAATCTCAAGGCGTGTGATTTGGTGGTAAAGAACTTAGAATTTGAAATTTGATTGTCAAGTTTTAGATTCGAGTTCAGATGATACATCTCTTTGTAAGAGTCTGGGGCAACCGGGGTTTTATCAGCTGCACTTAAGTCCGGATCAGATGGTTTGACGGTAGAATTTTCAACGTTTTCCAAAAAAAATATTATTGCAATATGTTGATGATGGTTTTTTTGAATTATTTTAATTTTTATATTACTGAAATTATGTATTAGTATGATACCAACAACTTAAAAAAAAAAAAAAAAAAAAAAAACAGATAGGTTGAAGAAACATATTGGGATTCTCTTTCCCCACTGGCCCACTCCATTAAATTTATTGAGAAATGGGGTAAAAATAAATAAATTAAATGAGGTGGGGCACGGGCAACCTCTCGTATGATTTTTTTTTACCATTGCTAGATCAGTATGCTTTGAATGGTTTAAATTGTATCTCATATACAAATTAGATTCGATTGATGTTGTGTAAATAATTAGCCGGCAAATAAAGTGGACATCTTCTTCGAGTGGTCGAGTTTGAGTACCGACATTGTCGAGGTTGATTTTCTTATGAATAAATTAGGCTGATTTTTATCTCAAATATCCGAACTCTTATCATCATATTTGATTAGAACAAAAGGTATTAAGGCCATGATTAGCCTGGGGATGAATAACACTAGTCTTGATTTAATAGTAACAGGGCAAACTCACTTTTATTATAAAACAGACAAGAATTTAAAATTATCTGAAAACTTAAAAAATATTCGCAAAAATAATATTTTACCCTTTTAGACATGAAACTACAAAATTTATGCACACAAAAAGAATAACCTCCCTTGGTTTTTCTTCAACCCATTACTCTTCAAGAAACTAGTCAAATGTGTGACACCACAAGCCCAATAGAAAGAATCACGACCACCAACCAAAACCTTCAACTAGCCATAATTCACAACTACAGAGGGCCCAGAGCATCGCCACCAACAAATTCATTAATCTCATCCGACTTTCCCACAATTGTTTAGGGGCTATCAAACCCACAATGTTTTACTTACCTCCAAAATGCAGCAAAATCAACTACACCATCCACAAGTATACTTTTTAATTGTGAAATACTAAGAGATAAAAAAAAAATGAGCAAATCAAGCAGACTTTTAGATATCATATAAAGGACATCACTCAATAAACAGTGCCATCAGATGAATTAACCTATATCGTTGCACCACATCTTAGTATAGACTATAGATACAAACCCTATTGGCATCCTAAACCTGCCCAAATTCAATAACCAACTTCAACTTCGGTAATGAGAACCTCCTACGCATGGTTGGTCTGTTTCCCAAATTCCGTGCTCAAGCAATTAGCATGCAACAGAGCATGCAGCTGACTTCACTGGAGCTATAACATACTCGGAAGAAGGTCGGAAACTACCTGCGGTTTCCAGGCGTTCCCATGTCAGTTTTCGCCTTTCAGCAACCACACTTGATGAGGAATTTTCCTCCTCTAACTTCCTTTGGCAGACTTGCACCAGCTCTCCATCCATTTCACGGAATATTTTCCGTACATTTTGTGTCAGGTTAAGTACCGCTTGGTTCCAGTGATTCTGGGTGTTTCGTTCAAGAGCTGAGAACACAAGAGGCATAATCACCTGCCGGTTATGGTTTATAAGATTAAGGATGCGCTCATTGTTCCATAGCAAGTGAGCTCGTTCAGCCACCTGATAATAATATAGAGAAAAGTGGTGAATTTCTCTGTTATTCTTCACCCATAACCGCCCACAAATATAAATAATCCTCATCAAGCATTCATGTATTTTTGACAATATGCAAAACAGAACACATCCCTAAACTATTAATCAAATTTCTCTAATCTCAGTAACTAGAAAACAATTGATTCTAGTAATTTTCTTTTTACTGAATTCATTTACTCTTTTTTCTTTTTTCTTTCTATATGAGCATGAAAAACATGAGGGATTACAGGAAAAACTTTTATTAAGTCACACAAAAGTCAAATTCAATTAAATCACTTTCAATTGGGATTTTCAAATTTATATCAGATATTCTGAGTTCTATGTACTCTAGAAAAAGCATGTAGGACTAGGAATGTCCTTGTAGCACTCATCAAGCCTGAAGAGGCAAGAACAGTTTTCCGGAGGTTTTAACTATCTTTTCATTATAATTCAAATTGTCAGTCAGTTAGGGCTATAAATAACCACAACTTCTGATTTATGATGAATCATTATCATCAAATCATATAAATTAAGTCGGCCTCTTCATCTTCACACATTTAAGTAATCAAAATTTGCCTTTATGTAAAACCAGGAAATATCATCGATAGAGAACCAAAGCAATGAAAATGTGACCAGGAACAACAGCTGAAGAGATTTATCCTATAGTTTCCAGTTCTCATCAACAGATGGCCATAATTTTAATGAAAAGAAATCGAAAAACAATGGAGCTAAAATGTTAGCTCAAGCCCTTTTGTGGTACCCAAAGCGGACAAAATAGGCTCTTCAATAGTAAGCATGCATTTAATGGAGGAAAGTGTACCTGGTAATGGGAGCTATTCAGGCAGCATCCTATGCGCCGAAAAAGTGGGACCATTATCATTTGGAACTCGACCATGCTAGTCAGCTCCAAAACTTCTTCTAACTCACTTATAAACATCAACTCTTTTTGGCTATTTGTCATCGGCCAATACTTCAACAATCCCTTAATCACAGTTGTAGCCAGCTTTGGATCCTTATCTATAAACAGTACAACACAATATGTTAATTGTTGATGATATATACCCAATGATTTTGGCTTGTGTAGAGGAACAAGAGTCCTGCATAAGAACATCCCGTGCTCTTCCTTCAATGGCAACGCAAACCCACTAATAATACTCCCAAAAATCTCCAACAGCTCAGCAATTCCATTATGTCGTTCAGTTTCAAAAACAAAACGATGGATGATATTGCTAACTGCTTGTCGAATAAATTGCCTGTGTACCATGAATTTCCCATAAATTCTATGCAAAATTGTTTTTAAGCAGTCTGTTTCTCTTGGGTCCTCTGAATCAAATAGGTCGAGTAATCTCACAATAAATAAATGATCTACATACTTTTTTGCCACCTTTACATCAAGAGAACCATAACTGACAAACTGAAGTAGTAGATCATAAACAATCTGCAAATGTGACCAAGCAGGATCAAACATTGGTTCTTCATCTTCAGCTTCACCACCAGTACCGTTAGAACGACATTTAGGTGGAAAAACTCTAAAAAGGTTAAGTGAAAACATTTTACACATTGCAGCAATTGATGGTTCAGTGAACTTTGCAGACCCAGAAGAAACAAAATCAGCAAGCTCTATCAATGATTGATGTTTAAGATCTTGTCCAGCTGTAAGCTTATCTGAATCACTGAAATCAGAAGCCTCACAGCAAAGATTCAACTTACTGACAAATAGATTCTGCTTCTGAGGATTTGAAACATCCTTGAATGATAGATGGGGCTCCACAGCCTCCACTCCAGCCATGATGCTGGCAGGGAAAACAGCTGAAGAGACCCGTTTAACAACACTCAGGCGACTTGAAAGACTGTTCCCACCGTTTGTACATTGGGTTCCATTGCTGAAGTTAGAATTATTGCTGCCAGAATTAATCTCGGCTGCATCTAGTTGGTCAGATTTTGGTGACTTCCTAGGAAGTTTGCTAAGAATTTGTTTGAGCATGGTGAGAATGCAGCAATCTTCCGCAGAGAAAATGCCTGGATCACAGATAACAATGATATCTGAATGCACAAAGAAATATATAATGGGGAGGAAGAGAAAGGTGTGGAGGCGAAGCAACAGAAATTGATAGTCTAGAATTCATTTATCGATCACTGCAATTAAGTTAAGCAAGAAGAATCCTCATCAAGTGATTCAATTATTCAACAATATGGTTAAATTGCACAAAAAGGGATTCATGCTGACAGTATTCAATACCAAAATATTCTGTCGCTGACAGACTCTTTATCTCAGGACACTCACTGTATCTCTATATATGATAATTTGGTACATATAACATGCCACAAATCAAAGCAATTCTAATGAAGTAGATGCATTGTGAAGCTACCAAATGGTTTGAGATAACCTCATAAAAAACAAGTCAAACAAAAAAAATTAGAAAAGCTAAAACCAGACTCAGTTCAATGTTAAGTAACTTTATATATACATTATTGTTGATCCTTATTTATGCCAAAAGTAGGTTTGAGAGAACTTATTATTTAGCTTCTGTGCAAATCTAACAATCACAAGAATAAGCATCTATCATCAAGCATTTACCACATTACTTCACTTGAAATTGTTTTCCACTGAACCCAGGAGTGAAAATAGCAACAACCAATTCAATCAATGTTCTAAATAATGCTAGGCGCTAGGCGTATGGTGGGGAGTGCCTAGGCCTTCTAGGCGGCGCCTAAACGAATGGACTAGGCGGTTTTATTATTTTATTCAAAAAAATTTATAATTATGTAATGGATTATTTGAAAAAAAATTTGTAATCATGTCATCTTTCCTATCTTGCGCAGTTTTTTACAATAGCATTATACCTTGGAACAACCCATAAATAAGTGGAGCAATACATGATCAAAAGTAAATGAGTTTGTCCAAATTGTACCTGCAGTTTCGTCAAGAAAAAAAAGAAGACATGTGGCAAATGTAGTATTATAACAATTTTCATATTGATAATATATTGAAAAAAAACAAATATTAATTAATTGGGCATGTCTATGATACCCAAGGGTATCACATACCCTTGGGTATCAAAGTTGCATGTTCAATGTAATTTTGAGCATTAAACATGCAACTTTGAGCATTAAACATGCAAATTATATTAATAAACGTGAAATTTTTTAAAATATTAAATCAGTTGTATGTTTATTGGTAGAAGTTGCATGTTCAATACTCAAAGTTGCATTGAACATGCAACTTTGAATCCAATGATATTTGATACTCTTGGTATCATAGCATTAGCCTAATTAGAAATAAGGAAACAGAGGCTTATTTTCAACAATAATCTAAACATATTAAAATCAGACCGAGTTTGGCCATCACACAGAGAAATGGTGAACTCAAATCATAGATCTGGTTCTCTAATGAGACCAAGATGGTAAATTTACTAAGGATCTAACCAACACAACCCAGATCTTAAATATCATCAACACACACTTCTAACAAAACAGCCCATACCACTCGTATGTATTTACTACTGTTCAAAACACAGCATTTAACAGAATCTGACATCAAAATATAAATAATATTGAAACTTTATGCACTGAAGCAGAACCATAGATTAAATGAGAGAGTAAATACCTGTTCTTTCTTCAAATATAGTAGGGGAGAGAGAGAGAGAGCGCTTTAGCTAAAAGAGATGGAACAAAAAGAAACTCGTAATTTAAAAAAAATAATTGAATCAAGAGGGCGTTTTAGTAATGGGGTTTTGGAGATGGATCTCCATGAAAGAAGAAGAAAGGTTCCTCGATTGAAGAGAATAAGAGGCGTGGCATTTTCTGAGTATTGCAGGTACAGGATAGAGGGTTTTAAAAAGCAAAAAAAAAAAAAATGAAATTGAAAAGGTTGTTTAATGATACGGAGTTTTGTTGGGTCCCTGTGTTGTGTGTGTCCAATAATGCTCAGATTCTCTACTGTTTAGTTGATTTAGATCTCATTTGGAATTTGGATTTTCCAGTTTCAAAAAACTTGGCAATTTGGAAACTCTTTCTAATGTAGTTGCAGTTATCCTGAGCTGTTTTAAACAGTTATGGCCAATGAATTTGGTGCCCTTACTACTTCAGCTGCAAATAAAGCATCGCGGAATGTACACACAGTAAATAAGCACTTTGACACTATGAAGTAGGGGTGGGCAAAAAAACCAACCGAACCGAACCAAACCGCAAACCGGACCAAACCGGACCAAATTTACGGTTTTTTTTCTAACGGTTCGGTTTGCGGTTCGGATTGGCCCACCCCAAACGGTTTACGGTTCGGTTCAAGAGCTAATTCGAACCGCACCTGTTAAACCGAACCGAACCGTTATAATAAAAAAGTTATATATTTTTATAAAAAAAATTGTATTTTTCTTTTAATTTTATTCTATGTTTTCTTTTTATTAGTATGTTAATACTTTTATTCTTAAATTTTTTGTTTTATGGTAGCATCATTATCCTTGAAAGTAAGATGTTGGATTTGTCTCTTAATTAGAATGATGGTAGCATCATTATTCGAGGTAATTTTTAAAAAATACAAGAATTATTTGTGCCTCATTTTTTTTTTCACTTAAGTGGATGAAAATTTGTTTTAGATATAGTAATCCGTAAACCGAACCGAACCAATCCGTAAACGTTGGTTTAAAAAAATTTCAATCCGAACCAAACCGTTATTTAATGGTTTGGTTTGAAAGGTAAAAAATATGAACCGCAAAATATGGTTTGGTTCGGTTTTTAGCAAAAACCGAACCAAACCGAACCGCGCCCACCCCTACTATGAAGTATGAAAGTGAAAGTGAAAATGAAAATTTTTGCTTTCAGTGAGGTATTTTTGGTAAAATCACTAGTCGCTTAGGTAGATTGTCGAGGATAGATTTTTAAGTAGGGATTGCAAATAATTTCCGAATGGAAATAAGGGAGGTATGATATATTCGGGGTGGATTAAGAGATAATTTTCTATATATGTTTTTGGATGGGTTGAGTATGGATATTATTATCTCTATTCTGATGGGTAAAATCTTTATATGAACGGGGATCCATATGAGGCCTGCTATATTATGATTGGATATTGGTCAAATTTTTGTACTCGTTCATTAAAGGACCAGGTACGGATATTGACATCTTGTATCACATCTGGTCCGTTATCATTCATATATCATTCTCGATCTGTTGTCATCCCTACTTATAACAGATGACTTCTTTTAACAAATAAGATGTGTTTTAGGTGGATTTGATCCATGTCAAGAATAAATCTCGAGAAATAGAACCTCAGAGTTGGGCCTCAAGATAATATCTTACTAGTGTGGTAGGTCGTTACAGTATGATATCAAGTTACTCCTAATAAAAATGTGTGAAAAATATACGGATATTCACGTCTCAATATATAAATTATGATATCTCACTCCTTATATTAAAAATAAAATCTTCAATGGTCATAGCTTCCAAGTTAATCCACCCTAAACTATGGAGAAAACTAGACCCGGTCGGCGGTTCGGTTCCGGTTCGGAACCGAACCGAACCGGCCGGTTTCCGGTTCCACACTTAAGTGGAACTGGAACCTTGAACCGAACCAGAATCGACCGGTTCGGTTCCGAACCTTTTTTTTTAAATTTCGAAAATAAATTAAAATAAATGAGATTAATTTTATAAATAAATAAAATTATTACATTGAAGAGCTTGAGCTTAAATTTTAAAAATTTAAGTTGTCTACGTATCCTCCAGGGGTGAGAGAAATCAAAGCTCACGTAGTTCCATTAAAATTTTAAGACTTTTCCCCTTTGTAAATTTACAATTTTACAATTATCAATCATCATTATCAGTTGATCCTTCAGCTCCAGTTCCGCTTGCACTTGTTGTTGCAGATGCATTATCGAACAAATCTTCAAAATCATCGGGGGCATCTTCTTGTTGTCTCAGATCAGCTCGAGTCCAATCATCCACACAAGCTGTTGCTTCTAGAGTGTTTGGATGTAATGAAGATCGTCTAGCTTTCAATATATTGTCTCCCAAGCTGAAGGCTTGCTCAACCGCAACGGTGGAAATAGGTGTTGCCAATATCTCTTTAGCAATAATTGATAAAAACATGATATATATTTTGATGTCGGTTCCACCAGTCAATGATTTTAAAATTTTTACTAACTAAACTTTCAGTAGGAAACTCGAAATTTGTAAATAAATAATTATCTAATTCAGGGTTATTAGTTGTCGTATCCCTAGCTTTTTTATTTCGTTGTAATAACCAACGATCCCTTGCGCTAAGTCTTGTTTGAATTACCGGGTCGCTACTACTAGATTCACCTAATGTTCCTAAGTTATATCTTACAATATAATCATTAAATAACTCAATTAAATCATTATTAATTTCGTCATTATTCTTGTAATATCAATTTCATCTAATATTCCTAAATAACCATAGTAAGCTTGTAAAGCACCATTCAACCTTCTAATTTAAATCTAGGATCAATATTTTGTGCAGTATGTTGGTCATCAAAAACTCTAAATGCAATAAGTCATTTTTGCATGGTAAATGATGCATCAATCCAATGACAAGTCACACCCATGTATGAGTGTGTTTGCCAATGGTCACTCCAAATATCAGAACATATAGAAATACGACATTTTATCTCTTTAAATATGTCATTTAAAATAATTTTACCATCTTTATATAATTTAAAAATATGACGTTTTGTTGTGTTTCGAGTCATTCTACATGCAGAAGGATTTAAAGCATTATGCACGTAATTAGTAAAATGAAGTTTTTCACCAAAGCTTAAAGAAAGATGTGCCATACAAGTTAATTTCGCAAATTCTTCTCTATTTTTTGCATCAAAATATTTAAATAAATCTACAGCACTCGTACCTCTACTAGATGATGGGTACCTGGCCATTTGAGTTTGCGTCGTATCAATTCCAAGTTCAACCGGATGATGTCTTTCCAGGTGCTTGATCATATTGCCGTATCCAACAGAAATTTGTAGGTAAAGAGCCTTAACTTCTCTTCTCCGTGATTGTGCACCGACACTAGGGCCGCTCTCTTGGGTTGGCATATTTGACATTATGTTCTCAGATGAGCTTGCCATTTTTCGTTTGAGAAATTAGGAAGAAAAATAAGAAAATTGACTAATTGCGAATGATAATAACTAATTGAATTGAGATTGAGAATAAGAGAATTGTATGAATTGAGATTGAGAATAAGAGAATTGTAGGAAATGAGAGAGTTGAGAATTTGGTGTATTGAAATAATGAAAAATGAATCCTATTTATAGAGTTTTAGAATTTTTTGGATACCAAAAATGCCCCTAAATATAACCGTTTTATTACCGTTATTATGGATATATTAGTAATTTATATTTTATTTTATTATTAATTTTTTAAAAACAGTTTTTTTTTTATATTAAGGGCAGAGACGGCTCCCTGCCCCCTCAACTAGCCGTTGGGGACGTAGGGTTCCAACAGGAACCGTAGAACCGGTGGAACCTTACGGTTCCACCGGTTCGGATTGAAGTCGAACCCCAACCGAACCGGTCGGCCACGGTTCTGGTTCCGATTCCGGAAGCGGAACCGGTTGGAACCGGACCTTCAGGTTCCAACCGGTTCGGTTCCGGTTCCGAACCGGAACCGTGGCCGGGTCTAGAGAAAACAATATGGAGTTATTACAATTTTGATTTTCTATTGACCTTGTCATGATTTGAAACTTAGTTGTTTTTGCTGGTATCAAGAGAGCAATTATTTGGGAGGCTGGTTTTCCAATTTGGAGATCCAAGAAGCTATTAAAAAAAATATTATGATTAAAACCTTTAATTAAAAAAGAACAATGCAAACAAGTTCCAACTTCAAAGTTGGTAGCAAAATGACATTTATGAATTGAGCATTTGCTTTATATAATTAATGGGCCGGGTCTTGTCTAAATTGGGCCAAGCTTCTGCTGACATTTACAGGAGTTATTCTTTTGGCAGATAGCTCGAGCAACACTGACAAGTAATTCAATGTGAAAGATAGGTTTATGAATTGAATGTCATCAAATTAGCTCTTGAGAATAAATGTAATTTTTAACTTGCATATAAAAATTCTTTCAACATGTTACATTTTGATCATTGAAATTTGCTGTCATCAAATGAGAATATCAAAAGCAATAGGGAAAACATAGTGATTGTAGGACTACACGCATTAATGAGACAAACGATAATTACAAACAGGTTTTACCAAGCCAAGAAATAAGGGAAAAATGTATAGATTCAAGCAGCTTTCTCTCGCTAGGGGCGAAGTAGAGATGGTAATCATTTGGGATGAGACAAGATTTATCAATGCCAGTCTTATTTAGATTATGGATTTGATATAAAAAATAATTTCAAATCTCAATAGAAATTCAGAGAAATGGGTATGACATGTAGAATTTAATTATTATTATTTTTTCATTTTTGAAGCTTCAAATTTAGTATTTTTAAGATTTGACCTCATATATTTAGTGTATTTGAGCCTTAAATTTTTATCACTAACTCGGCCTATCTGATTCACCTATTTTGTGATTTTTCTGCTAGTGTCACGGTCTTCATGGTTTTCTTCTCAAGTTGTGCTTGAGCAATTTGGTTGGTTGGAGCAGCATTAACATTAAATTTACCAGAAGATGTAGAAAATTTAATTTCTATCAATTAAAGCAGCCTCTGATTTATTAATCGGATCCGCCCATTACCAATATTTACTAAGCATGTTGTAAATACCAAAGATACATAATTAATCAGCCAATTAGAGACTTGTGAACTAATTTCACCGCCAAAATTCATTATGCTAGTGACGTCACTTTCCGCCGAATCTGTGGTATTTCTATCTTGTGACATTGCATTTATCAACTATTTCCGTTTTACTCATTCTAGTCTCAAAAATGATAAATTTATAAAATTTATATAAAACCTTATATAAAACACTAAGGTTAAAAAAAATGTTGGAAAATTCATTCATGGAAAATATTGATGAAACACCTAAGATGGTCATATTTTTGGAGAGACATGATAAAGTTAATAAGCTTTCAAATACAAGTGATGAAATAGAAATCAATGCTTCCAAATACATGTGATTATGTGATTAAGTATGGACTCATGCATATGATGAAATAGTAACATTGATTTCCCCCTCCATCTCCTACTTATATGAGCATTTGCTCATTTAAGAAGAGCAATCAATTGAGTTGGATTAAGGAAATCTTTACAAGAAAAAGTTATATAATTGTATTGTGAAATATTTAGATTCATTTCAAAGTATTTGTAAATAAATCCTAAACTAATAATGCATGTTTGGTTAAATCCTAAGTGGATAATTCATGAATTTGTCCCATGTTATTTAGGGGTGTTGTTCCTAACATTAGTATCATGAGCCATGATGTGTTGTTGACTACCACATATATATTTAACGTGTGCCTTCAAAATCAGTTATCATAATACCATATGAGTTATGAACATATTGCAAACCATATCTTTACTTTCTGAAACCCTGGGATTGTGTGGCCTATGTAGGGGTGAGCAAAACCGGTTTCGGTTCCGGTTCCACATAGAACCGGAATCTACCCGGAAAAATTCGGTTCCGCACTAAGTGGAACCGGAACCTACCCAATTAAACAGGGTACCCTATTATTCGGTTCCAATCCGATTCCGGTCCGGTTCTGAATTACCCTATTTTAAAATATTTTAATGAAAACTACATTCCGATACGAGTCCGTAGGAAAAAACGTGGACCAAATCGGAGTACGGAAGCTCAAGAACGAATAAAATGAAGTTTTAAACTTTTAATGCTCGCCAGCCTCATTATCCTTTCTGTTTTCATTTACAATTAAGCAAGTTATCAGTGCATTAAGTGAGGAAATAATTGCGGTTGCAAGAGTAATTGAACACCATGACAGATCTCATGAGATCAGATGGAGAACTTCAGATGGTGACCTATGATCATCACCTACAGCTCGAGAACGATTAAGATGAAAACATGGGGAATTTGAATATATCCAAATGTGTTTAGAAGCAACAACCTAAAACATGAGGAACCAAAAAGAAAAACAAAAACAGGTAGAAGTATCTAGATAAAAAACATATGCAGGTTGCCAGGCCCTGCATAATTAATCAGCATAGTTGTAAGTTCCGGCCGGACAATCTGTTCATCCATACGAGGAATACATGAATCAAAATCATGTTGGACCTATGAAATAACATAATATCTGGAAAGTGCAACCTTCTCATATTTTGATTCATATAAATCGGTTCCATGGTCCGGTTCCGGTTCCGACCATTTTGGAATCGGAACCTACCCGGATAAAATCGGTTCCTTCATATTTGGAACCAGAACCTACCCGATTACAACCGGTTTCGATTCCAAACCCGGAAAATTGGTTCTGTTCCAACCGGTTCCAGGTATAACCGGAACCGGTGCTCACCCCTAGACCTATGTCCATATGCGTTGGAAAATTAGGCCTAAAAGGAAAAAAAAAAAATAGTATCTTCATAAGATATTATGAACAATCAAAAGGATATATGTTCATAGGTATGCACGAAATTGGAGGCGTGACCAAATTTGAATCACGAGATATCACGTTCTTAGAAACTGATTTTCTTAAGTAGTGAGAGATAGGTCAAGATTTATCTCTTTATGAAACTCATGATCATATGAATTCCATAATTGGTGAACACTCATGTTTACTTAATTCAAGTGGGAGTGATATATAAGATGGGATAAATTTGAGAAAATATGATGAATTAGTTTCACATGAGTCTCCAAATGATGAATTAGCTTCACATGAGCCTTCTTTACGTATTCTGATTAGGAGAGATGTACATGATCCAACTAAGAGTAATGTGTATGATCCGAATGGGAATAATATAGAAAGTGATGAATTAGTTGCATAATCAGAATCCCAATTACGACGTAGTAATCATATATACATTCCTTGACATTGTTTCGATATCGAATGAGAGGCCTTTATGATTCTACCTCAAGAGGATAAAGAGCCAAGAAACATAAAATATGCTCTTCAAAGCCTTGTTATGGAGAATCAGATGAAAGCAATGGAAGAAGAAATTGAGTCAATGAGGTCCAATCAAGTTTTGGAATTGGTCGATCTACTCAAAGGATGCAAAGTAATTAGGAACAAATGGGTTCTTAAAATAAAACATAATGCTGATGTGTTGGAGTTGGTACTTGGAGCGCCAATCCGAATAATATATTGTACATTTTATTATTTATTAAAAAAATAGCTACATTTTCATTTCAAACCTTATTAATGGTAATGTCATTATACATATTAGATTGATGTATAAAAATGATATCGACCTTAGAATAGTCATATAGTAATATTGGACACCGGGTGGTCCGATATTGAGATAGTATTACTATTATAAACTATTCTTAAAGTAAATATTCATAGTTGTTGGTTTTAGAATACAGTTGAATTCATATAACCTAGAAGACTAGCACATGTCGTATATTGGAATTGAAGTTCCAATAGTTTAACCCGATGTACCATGAGCTTTGGAAACTCGTATAGACGTGTGGGTATTATTTGGAGAGAATATTGAATGACTCACAGGTGATTCCTAATATTTGGAAGTATAAACCACAGTCAATAGGAATCTCCTCAAGTCGAGTAGCATATGTGATCCTTTGATTATAGGATAACATTGATTTTGTGTGAGATCCTCCACACTTATATGCCATATATGTCAGAAAACTTTCTTGGTCTGGCCTCTAGATGTACGTTGGGTGTTAATCGGTGAAATCACACACGTTACGCAAGCGCATGTATCATTCAAGTAGTATAAATGTATTGATCCCACGAGGACTTATTATTAATGCTATTAATTTATGAAGCTAAATTTCTACAAGTATCTAATTAATTTAATTGTTGGTTGGATGATGATTTTTTATCTTAAAAAACAGGTAAATAAAACTAAGGTAGTGTAGGACACAGAACTTGACGACGCTGTTCTAGGCTCGCGGCCTAGTTTGGAATACGAAATAACATGGAGTCGCCACCCGGTGTGAACCGAGACAAAGATTTAAGGTCGCACTCACCCCTCGCAAGGGAAGACCTCAAACCGTTGGGTCCGGAATGGTCCCTTACTTATGTCACTTGTGATGATATGATTTGTGCAATAAACTAACCGAACATTCATGCTCAAGGGTAATCTACGCCTAAGTCCGCATGCATAATAATAACAATGAGAACCTATATCTAAGTTCGCATACTTCAAAGTAAGTTGTCATAACGGCAAACACGTAATAACATACAATCATCACACAAGCATGCTCAATTATCTAATGCGGAAAATAAATAAGAATCTAAGCATAAATATAAATTTAAATCCCTAATGTGAAAACAACTTAATCATGCATAAAGAAATAATTTTCTATCGACTAAATCATGCTTAAGATAAATAACATGCTAACAATATAATCATGCTTTAATAACAAATAAATAACCTACGAACTACAACATGCTCAAGCACAAGTTTGGATGAGACGAAATACGTGTCTCTTAAGTGGTACGTGGCGTTGTATCCCGAGAACAAACCGCACTACCGTCCATTCAGATTCGGCTACGGAATTTACGTCCGGGTTTCCATCCTATATATCACAAAAGGGAACACATATTTCGCTCATCCAACAATCACATCATGCCTCAAACGACTCTCATGCGATAATATTTTTAAAATAAACAAAATAAATGAAAGATAAAAAAAGTAAAAAGGTGCCCTCAGGTCTAACATCTTTTATCGTCTCAAGAAAGGGCGTTACACTTCCGTTGGAATGGTGAATGGTCCGCAACTCTTTTGGTTCACTAACTCAACATCTTTCCTCGTTATTTTGCTGTTCGGGCTGCTGTCTTTACTCCGTTTCCCTGCTGTTTTGCTGCTATTTTTTAGGCCACTGTTTTGGTTATTTTAGGGGACTGTTTGGGTGTTTTTAAGGGCTAAAGGGCTGCTATTTTTGATGATTTTCTAGGGGGTTTTTGTGTAGTTTTTTAGTGCAGTTTTAGGGTGGTTTCTGGTTTCTGTTTTGGGTTAATTTGCGGCGAAACTGGATAGAATGGGGATGTGATGTGCGGCAGTTTATGAAGCAGTGCAGTGGGCGTTTGGGGCTGTGTTTTGGGCGTGCAGTGGGGCTATGTTTTGGGGCTGTATTTGGGGCTTTGTTGGCTAATTTGTGAGGTGTGTTGAAGGTGCTATGAACGTGTGTTGGTGTGATAAGTGTGTTGAAGGCTGTGGCTTAAGGGTTGGCGTGAGGCAGTGATGGGGCATGTGTGAGTTGTGTCGTGAATGGGCAGATTTTGACGTGACGTGAAGGCGGATTTTGGTGTGAGGCAGGTGGCTTGGCTTTGTTTGAAGGAGACGTGTGTATTGAGTTATCTTTTGGTCGGTGAGGGTGCTAAGGGCGTCTGGTTTGTTCATGATTGTGTGGTGCGCTGATGAATGAAGGCTGGTTTGTTGATGATTGTGTGTTGCGCTGATGAATAGAGGACGTGATGATCAACCAGGGTTTTTTGTGATTGATGCGTGAAGTGTGTTTTTTATTTTTGAGGCAGTGGCTTTGTCGTGAATTTATGGCAGGTGGTTTTAGGGTTTAGAAGTATACGGCAATGGAAGCTTTAAGGAGGCAGCAATGTTATTTTCTTGCGTGTTTTTGTGTAGATTCACCCCCGGTTAGAAATGTGGGGTTAAAGGTTCTTTTTATAGGCCAATGGAGGGGATTTACCTTGTTAGAGAAGGAATAAGATTTGTGTATTAATTGAGAGATATTTTTAATTATTATGTGATAGGGAAAATCTTTAGTTATGAGAATTGATTTCATTTATTCTTTTTAATTAAGGATATGATTTATTTAAATTGGTAGGTGGTTTAATTAAATTAGGAATGTGATTTATTTTGATTTTAATTTAATTTCAATTGAATTTAATTTAATTTAATTTGTGACATGTTTTATTATTTGGATTGGGCTTGGTGTGTGGTTTAGGGATATGTGGGCATGGTTTGTGTCTTACGGGGGTTTTATTAAATCCAACAAAAATTCCATTTTCCAACTTTACCATTCCAACGTCCGTTTCTCGCGGCTTTAACAACTAAAGAGATAGTGTCTCCATACGAGACTCATCATCGAGCTGATATGCAAAAATGCAGTGCCTACAGTCGCCCCCACTTTGATGGGACTTGTGCAATGTGTGACAATGACAATCTTATCAAAGTTCGTGTAATGCATTTTCACTTACCTGGCTCGCCAGCTGTCACCTGGTTTGCATGTTGCTCTGAGCTGAATTTGATGATGTGCCATTCCTGGCGTGCTAAACCTCATTCCTAGGGTGTCGCGGTAGTCCACAATAGTCCTCGATAGTCCACAATACTCCACGGTAGTCCACATAGTACACGGTAGTCCACAACACTTTACGATAGTCCACGGTAGTCCTCGGTAGTCCACATAATCCACGGTAGTCCTCGGTAGTCCACATAATCCACGGTAGTCCACACCATCCTCATAGTCCACATAGTCCACGGTAGTCCACGGTAGTCCTCGGTAGTCCTCGGTAGTCCACATAATCCACATAGTCCACGGTAGTCCTCGGTAGTCCACGGTAGTCCTCGGTAGTCCACATAGTCCACGGTAGTCCACACAATCCTCATAGTCCACATAGTCCACGATAGTCCACGATAGTCCACGGTAGTCCTCGGTAGTCCACACAATCCTCATAATCCACATAGTCTATGGTAGTCCACAACACTTTACGATAGTCCACGGTAGTCCTCGGTAGTCCACATAATCCACGGTAGTCCTCGGTAGTCCACATAATCCACGGTAGTCCACGGTAGTCCTCGATAGTCCACATCATCCACGGTAGTCCACGACAGTCCTCGGTAGTCCACATAATCCATGGTAGTCCACGGTAGTCCTCGGTAGTCCACATAATCCACATAGTCCACGGTAGTCCTTGGTAGTCCACAACACTTCACGATAGTCCACGGTAGTCCACAATACTCTACGATAGTCCACGGTAGTCCACAATAGTCCACATGTCGTACCTGGCGTACTAAACCCCGTACCTAGGGTGTCGCGGTAGTCCACAATATCGTACCTGGCGTGCTAAACCCCGTACCTAGGGTGTCGCGGTTGCGTCTTTATACCTAGAGTGTCGCAGTGATCCACATGCCGTACCTGGCGAGCTAAACCCCGTACCTAGTGTGTCGTTGTGATATCTCCATACCCGGAGTGTCGTACTTGGCAAAACTGATGATGTGTCTCCATACCCGGAGTGCTGATGATGCAGTGGGCCCTCGACCCTGGGATGCATCCCGGAAATGCAACTGATGTGTGGGCCCTCGACCTTGAAACACATCCTAAAAGTAATGACGTAGTGAGTCCTCGACCCTGGGACGCATCCCGGAACTACAACTGATGATGCAGTGGGCCCTCGACCCTGGGACGCATCCCGGAACTGCAACTGACAACAGGGGCACCTCGACTCTGGGACGCAACCAAATACTGCTGACAATATAGGCCTCGCCCTCAAAATGATGATGTAGTGGGTCCTCGGCCCTAAACTGGTACTGATGTGGGCCTCACCCTCAAAACTGATACTGATGTGGGCCTTGCCCCCAGACTGATACTGATGTGGGCCTCGCCCCCAAACTGATACTGATGTGGGCCTCGGCCCTGGGACTCATCCCCAAAACTGCTACTGATGTGGGCCTCAACCCCAGATTGATACTGATGTGGGCCTCGACCCTGGGACTCATCCCCAAAACTGCTGATGTGGGCCTCGACCCTGGGATTCATTCCCGGATTCATTCCAAAACTCTGACGATGTGGGCCTCAACCCTGGGATTCATTTCCGGATTCATTCCAAAACTCTGCTGATGTGGGACTCGACCCTAGGATTCATTCCCGGATTCATTCCAAAACTCTGACGATGTGGGCTTCGCCCCCGGGACTCATCCCAAAACTGAAACTGATATGGGCCTCAACCCTGGGACTCATCTCCAAAATTGAAACTGATATGGGCCTCAACCCTGGGACTCATCCCCAAAACTGAAACTGATATGGGCCTCAACCCTGGGACTCATCCCCAAAACTACTACTGATATGGGCCTCAACCCTGGGACTCATCCCCAAAACTACTACTCATATGTTGTTGATTCTGGTTGGCTTGTCTTTGCCGCTTTCTCTTTTTCTTCTTTGAAACCTGTGAATACAAAACAAAACAAACACAAAAAAGAATGCAAAATACGTTACGTGTATGCATGCATGCATGAATGAATTTCCTATTCCGTTGGGTTAGGTCTTCCGCCAGTTCTCCAAGTGATTGCTCAGTCTTCTCTCTGGTCTCATGACTCAATATCTTGTTATGTCCCTGATTCACGACGTGGTAGACTGGTCACCCCCAGTCTTGGTTTAGCTTTCTTTTTTTCACTGTTTGCACTTGGTCAAGATGAACCACATGGTGGGGCCTTCTATATCATCATACTATATTACATGCTATGAAATAGTCCCAATAGTTATACATATCATTGTCCTCAAAGAATGCTCAATAATGAAACCAGAGAACTTTCAAAACACCCAATGCAACTCAAATTCAAGTCTTTGAATAAATGATCTAAGCCAGACTCAAAGTGTGTGTGTGTAAAGGTTCTTTCACAGCTTAATCCTTAGGTAAGCTAACTCGACGATTTCGTTTCGAAAATCGGGATCGATGGGTCAAACCAACCTAGATGTCTCGATTATGTCTGCAGTTGTTTTTCTATGCTCAATGTGGTATGGTTTTCTTTCTTTTTTGTCTCTCTCTTTTTTCTTTTCATTTAAACTTCTTTTTCCTTTCTCTTTTTTTTTCTTTCTTTTTTTTTTCAACACACCTACCCTTTAAGCTAGCATTTCTCCTTATGGTGGTCCTAATACTCGCCCATGGGTAGTTTCACGCTTATCGGTTATAGGTGGTTCAATTTTTTTCCTTAGAGACTTTTCTTTTATTTTCAACTATACAACACATCATAACATAAGCAAATCAAGATAGACATCGAAGAAAACGGTCATTCACCGACCTACAATTTCTTCAACTAGTCACATTGCCAACTACTCAGGTTTTCACCACTAAGAACCTATAGTGAAGTGCTTACGAGTCTAACATAGATTAATCATTCAAAGTATCAGATAAAAGCACATCAAGAGTTTATTGTTTCTAAGGTTTCACCTTAAAGCAATCAATTTCATCATCGGACTTATGTCTAACTGTCAAGGACTAAAAACAAACAATTTTTTTTTTCTTTTTCTTTTTTTTTTCTTTTTTTTTTCTTTTTTCTTCTCCTTTTTTTTTGGGCCCACCATGGTCTTTCTATCCCTGCCGTAAATTTCTCTGTTTCTCGGTTTCCTTTTCCCCAATATCCATGTTTGTTAAACTCTTCTTTGACAAGTCTTCTTTTTCCTAACCCAATGGATATCTATGATGGCTTTTAAGACACGGGGGTTAACATGATGCATGTATTCATGAGATGCATGAGATGCGTGCGATGCATGTAATATATAAGCTCATAAGAATTCTACACTAGTTGGCCTATAAACATTTTAGAAACTTTTGGCCCGATTGCCATAAAGCACAGACTCGTCCCAGTTTAAAAGGCCCAACAAGCCCATACCTCATGACAACAAGTCCAACTGAATCCAAATGACAATGGTCCAAAATATAAAGGAATAGTCTCTACTGATCCAACAACTATAGTTCATACGCGGGTTTACAGGGGTATAGACAAAAGCTCCCGTTGATGAAGGATTGCCCACAACTAGGTCTCCCCACTCAAGGGTCCGAGCGACCAATTGAAAACACCTTTTTTATACCTAAAGGTACGTGCCAACGAGTTATGGTGTGTGACTGACTGTCAAATGGATTTCCCCTTGTAGATTCCCCAGAGGGAGGGTGGAGCGAGGCTCTCTTAAATACCCTAGCCCCTTAGGCTCTTATCGCTTGGTGACAGGAATAAACAGCGAGTCCTCCAAATTAGTCCATCACGGTAGACTACTAGTACATGATTATCTAGGTGCCTTCATAGCTTTTCCTTATAGAAAGGTAGTGAATGAAGGAAGACATCAAACCATTACCTAGCCTTAAAAGTGCATTTGATTAAACCCCTTTCAACCTACGATAGACACAATTAACTAAAGCACAAATTACAATCACTACAAGAAATTATTTTGGGGCCAATTCTCTAAATCCCCAGGGGAGTCGCTAGACTGTAGGACACAGAACTTGACGACGCTGTTCTAGGCTCGCGGCCTAGTTGGGAGTACGAAATAACATGGAGTCGCCACCCGGTGTGAACCGGGACAAAGATTTAAGGCCGCACTCTCCCCTCGCAAGGGAAGACCTCAAACTGTTGGGTCTGGAATGGTCTCTTACTTATGTCACTTGTGATGATACGATTTGTGCAATAAACTAACCGAATCTATTCAACATTCATGCTCAAGTGTAATCTACGCCTAAGTCCGCATGCATAATAATAACAATGAGAACCTATATCTAAGTTCGCATACTTCAAAGTAAGTTGTCATAACGGTAAACACACAATAACATACAATCATCACACAAGCATGCTCAATTATCTAATGCGGAAAATAAATAAGAATCTAAGCAATATATAAATTTAAATCCCTAATGTGAAAACAACCTAATCATGCATAAAGAAATAATTTTCTATCGACTAAATCATGCTTAAGATAAATAACATGCTAACAACCTAATCATGCTTAATAACAAATAAATAATCTACGAACTACAACATGCTCAAGCACAAGTTTGGATGAGACGAAATACGTGTCTCTTAAGTGGTACGTGGCGTTGTATCCCGAGTACAAACCGCACTACCGTCCATTCAGATTCGGCTACGGAATTTACGTTCGGGTTTCCATCCTATATACCACAAAAGGGAACACATATTCCGCTCATCCAACAATCACATCATGCCTCAAACGACTCTCATGCGATAATATTTTTAAAATAAACAAAATAAATGAAAGATAAAAAAAGTAAAAAGGTGCCCTCAGGTCTAACATCTTTTATCGTCTCAAGAATGGGCGTTACACTTCCGTTGGAATGGTGAATGGTCCGCAACTCTTTTGGTTCACTAACTCAACATCTTTCCTCGTTGTTTTGCTGTTCGGGCTGCTGTCTTTACTCCGTTTCCCTGCTGTTTTGCTGCTGTTTTTTAGGCCACTTTTTTGGTTAGTTTAGGGGACTGTTTGGGCATTTTTAAGGGCTAAAGGGCTGCTGTTTTTGATGATTTTCTAGGGGGTATTTGTGTAGTTTTTTAGTGCAGTTTAGGGTGATTTCTGGTTTCTGTTTTTGGTTAATTTGTGGCAAAACTGGAGAGAATGGGGCTGTGATGTGCGGCAGTTTATGAAGCAGTGCAGTGGGCGTTTGGGGCTGTGTTTTGGGCGTGCATTGGGGCTGTGTTTTGGGGCTGTATTTGGGGCTTTGTTGGCTAATTTGTGAGGTGTGTTGAAGGTGCTATGAACGTATGTTGGTGTGATAAGTGCGTTGAAGGTTGTGGCTTAAGGGTTGGCGTGAGGCAGTGAAGGGGCAGGTGTGAGTTGTGGCGTGAATGGGCAGATTTTGGCGTGACGTGAAGGCGGATTTTGGTGTGAGGCAGGTGGCTTGGCTGTGTTTGAAGGAGACGTGTGTATTGAGTTATCTTTTGGTCGGTGAGGGTGCTAAGGGCGTCTGGTTTGTTCATGATTGTGTGGTGCGCTGATGAATGAAGGCTGGTTTGTTGATGATTGTGTGGTGCGCTGATGAATGGAGGACGTGATGATCAACCAGGGTTTTTTGTGATTGATGCGTGGAGTGTGTTTTTTATTTGTGAGGCAGTGGCTTTTTCGTGAATTTATGGCAGATGGTTTTAGAGTTTAGAAGTATACGACAATGGAAGCTTTAAGGAGACAGTAATGTTATTTTCTTTCGTGTTTTTGTGTGGATTCGCCCCGGGTTAGAAAGGTGGGGTTAAGGGTTCTTTTTATAGGCCAAGGGAGGGGATTTACCTTGTTAGAGAAGGAATAAGATTTGTGTATTAATTGAGAGATATTTTTAATTATTATGTGATAGGAAAAATCTTTAATTATGAGAATTTATTTGATTTGTTCTTTTTAATTAAGGATATGATTTATTTAAATTGGTAGGTGGTTTAATTAAATTAGGAATGTGATTTATTTTGAATTTAATTTAATTTAATTTGTGACATGTTTTATTATTTGGATTGGGCTTGGTGTGTGGTTTAGGGATATGTGGGCATGGTTTGTGTTTTACGGGGGTTTGAGCCGATGATAAGCTTTCAAACGGAGATCCAACGAGCAACCGAAGCCAAACAACTGAATTAAATCCAACAAAAATTCCATTTTCCAACTTTACCCTTCCAACGTCCGTTTCTCGCGGCTTTCACACCTAAAGAGATAGTGTCTCCATATGAGACTAATCATCGGGCTGATATGCAAAAATGCAGTGCCTACAGGTAGATTTCAAAAGGAATTAATGATATGAAAATATCCAGGGTTGTGAATCCTACCAATATTCTTTTAAAGATGAGTTGATTACCTTATGCTTGTGTGATATACTAGTTTATTAACCTGGAACACGACAATATGCAAAAGTCTCTTTCGATGGTCAGATGCAAACACCCAAAGTAACCTAATTAACTATATTCATATGTTAATTAAGAAATTTCGAATTTATTAAGTTTAAGTTCCAATTATGGCTACCTATGCCCGACATGTATATTCATATCCTGGAAGGAAACCTCTAAGGTGAGTGTGAGATCGTGAGCTATTGAGTCTACGACTAAACCTCAAATCTATTTTCCAAGTTCATTTTAAGTTTACCTAATCAATCTTATTAGTGGTCAATTAACAAGAAGCATTGAGAACTAGACTCAATAAATAAACCAAAACATCACATAAGACATAAGAAAAGTCAACATATTAAATCATTGATCTTGGTTTTCAACACAACCCTAGACAACGTATTTAGATACGACACATATATAGGACTACTAAAGACATAAATAAATAAAACATCATACAACAAGTTGAAAACTAAAAAGTTGAAATAAAACAATGAAATAAAATAGTGGGGTTTGGGGATCCACTTTTAATATTTCAAATCTAGAAATCTCCCTTATTATAATAGATAAATTTACATTATATTACCAACCGACCATATAGGTGGTATCCAATTAAGTCATATTTAATTAATTCCAACCGACCATAAGAGTGGTATCCAATTAAGTCAGGTTAAAATTAATTTAATTAAGTCCAACCGACCATAAATACGGTATCCAATTAAGTCAGGTTTTAAGATAATTTATATATTAAAAAATAAGGGAGATTAATCTAAATTATCATAATAAAAGTTTCACATTTCACCCTAACAGAAAGAAGTTACCTACTTACGCGTTAAGTAAAACAAATAAAGTTTTATTACTAAAATAAAAAGAAAATACAAGAAAGTTGAAAATAAACAAACAAGACACTCTCTTCTAAGTTTTACAAGGAAATCTCATAAGAAAACATGAAGAAATTCAAATGATTTCAGCTTCTATTTATAGGCTCAAAAAATGGCTCGTGTCGCGACACGCCAAGTCTTATGCGTCGCGACGCGTGCTACAGTAGATGACGACTGTATTATTGTGTCGGCGTCGCGACACATAAGAGCTTAGGCTTCGTGACGCATGCTACAGTGATGACGCAAATGATGATGTGTGTCGATAGCGCATGATTGGCTCAGCGTCGCGACGCAAAAGACTTGGGCGTCGCGACTCCCGCGAAGTAAAATTCCCATTTTGCCTTTTTTCATTCATTTTTCACCGTTTTAGCCCCGATTTGATTCCATTGAGTCCCGATATTTTATTTTTCTATAAAATAAACACAAACACATCAAAACGTTCATAAAACTCGAGAAACTATGTAAAATATTAAGTAAAAGGGGTGGTAAATATTGATATATTTTCCGCTCATCACACCCCAAAACCTAACATTTTGCTAGTCCTCGAGCAAAACAACAAAACAAAAATGAAATAAATAACTTTAAAATAATTTAACCTAAGCCACTTTCGTATGGATCACGGTTGCATTTAGCATATGCAACAAGCCTTTAAATCCATAGGTGTCCTTAGTGGATAAGTTATAATCTCGTGAGGGTTTACAGTGACGATACCCACAAACGTCAATCAAATATACAATCAATCACACAAAAATAAAAAGATAAACAAGTTAGTAACTAAACAAGTGAAATTCTTTTCAAGTTAATAGTTATTTTCTTTCTTTCTAAATTATTAAATAAGTAAATTCTCATATACTTTTACCATTCTCCATATACACAATCAAATCATTATTCCCACAATATTTATAAGTGCAGTTGAAAAGAGAGTAATAATTTTATCCTAAAGTTATATCAGAATTCACACCTTTTTGGCAATGGATTTTTTTATTCTTTTTTTTAAGAAAATAACATCTTCAATCCTTGTAGCGAGCTTTGGGCCAGTGACTCCCAAACCAGTTGGCTTTAGGGCAATGGGTGGAAAGACACCCCTACAAACTTAATTACTCGGATCTCAGATGTTAAGACGTCCGGTTACTAAGTAAAAAATTTATTATTATTAACTTAGGGTTTACCGTTTGACGCGAACAATCACTGCTTACTGAGGCAAGACGTCCAGTTACTAAGTAAAAGCATGGTTAATTATTTATATACATATTTTTCTTTTTAAATTCCATCGCTTTTAGGTGATACTTCCAATAAACTAGAGCACTGAATATTACAAACTTTCACTTACAAGCTATGTTTGTATGTTACCATGTATGTTGATAACACCTATCAAATGAACATATGAAGATCAAATTTAGTCAATATTATGGAAAATTCACGAATTTAAATAATTGAAAAGGAAATAAATAAAAATTAACTTGTTACGAGTTAGGCTGAGATACATGTCAGAAGCGGAAACTCCTTACACAACTATCTCAAACACAATTCTACTTGGTTAGTAAAGATAAAAGCAAAATACAAAAAAAATAAAAATAATTTTTTTTTAAATTTTTGAATTTTTGAATAAAAACAACAAAGCAAAAACAACACAAAGAGAAATAAAAATAAGATACCAGTCAACTATTCCCTCCCTCAAACCTAATTGAGACATTGTCCACAATGTCTAAAATGAAGAAGAATAGTTTAGAAGACAGTACCTTGTTAGCGTGGAATTTCATATCTAAAAAGAAAACTAAAGGTTAAGATCCAGATTTATCCGACGCTTCTTACCACGATCGTTGTCAAATTAGTTCAACTTGGAAAGGATAGGGTCAATATTTGATTCAAACGTCAAGAGTTGGTCAATTAAATTATTGGTTGTTCTGGTAGTGAAGAGGATATCTTTTGCGGGTTTTGAAAGGAACCCATTTCTCCTAGCATCTTCAAGAAACACAAAAAGAAAGTCAAAAAATTCATCAACATTTAACAGTCCAATTGGTTTCTGGTGTATGTTCAAGTTCGCCCAAGATATCACTGTGAAAATTTCCTCTATCGTGCCCAAGCCACCTGGCAAAGCAATAAAATCATCAGCACGATTAATCATTTCAACAAGTCTTTCGGTCATATCTGACACATTGCATTCCTCTCTATTTGATTGTCCGATAAGATTTGCGTCCGCCAAAGGTTATGAATGATCCTCAAAACTTGACTACCTCATTCCTGTACAGCCTTTGAAACGTAACCCATCAGTCTAAGATTGCCACCGCCATATACTAATTGCATATTCCTCTCAGCCATGACTTTAGCCAATTCTTTTGCTGCCTCAACAAATTCTGGTTTAGATCCAGAACTAGTCCCACAAAACACACAGATGTTAATGACTCGTCTTCTTAAAGTTGCTTCTTTTTTTTTATTTACTCTCTCTAATCTGGATGTGTTGAAGAGAGCAATGACGAGCTGAATTTATAGATCCTGAAAATGGTGAGTAATAATTGCACTAGTACCTACCAAATGACAATTATTAGCTAAACAATAAAATAAATCGTGAAAGTCAAAAAGTCTCGATCTTGTCGGCGAAATAAAAAAAGGAATCAAAATAAAGAAAATCAATATTATTAGTAAAGACAAAGAAATCAAAACAATAATATGTACATGTAGAAACGGCTTGAATGACCTCTATGGGTCAGGGACAAGCTTCCCATCCAATTTTCTTATAAATTGGCAAACATGGTCTTTTAAAGTCAGATTCCCGAGATTCCATTGTTGTAACTGTGTATGTAAATCGTGAATCGCGTGATGGACATATCCACTGGAATGCGTCTCCAGAGTCAATGATATGTCATCTAAAGACCCCTTACTCATGACATCCCTAATGAATTTTATTTTATCTTCGCGATTATCAGACATCATTCCTAAAGAACGACAATGAGTATTGCATATACAGCGTGCATATTTATAACAAACACCTAATCGTTTAGCTATTTGTTTCTTAGCATAACTGATTTTTCCTAAACCAGGCACAAATGAAATGAAAAAGTCAGATGACTCACCTACCAAGTGAACTCGCGCTTCAATTATCCAACGAATATCACTAGGAATTCCTTGGATCATCAAAAGTCTCATTCTTTCAATGCGTACTTTGTAGACTTTTATCAGAGAGTTTTGAGGGAGAGAAGGAAAATGCTTGTGAAGTTTTACGAGAGTTTCCTCCATATTGACTTGTGACTTTACCTACAAAAATAAAACACACAAAAGAAAGCACAAAATATCACAATATATACGGAATTCTTGGGTTGGCTCCCTGCTAGCGCTACGTTTAACGTCTTCAGACAGACATGATTGGCCGAACGTTAGGCTGGATCGGCAAGTGTGAGACTCTCTTTTTGTCGCTCAAATAATTCTCCCTAATAGTGCTTGACATGTTGGCTGTAAACCCTGAAAGTGTTGTTGGAGTTGGGGTTATGTATCTCAACTACTCCGTAGGGTAACACTTGGGTAATCACAAATGGACCTGACCACCGTGATTTCAGCTTGCCAGGGAAAATTTTCAACCTTGAGTTGTATAACAACACCTTCTGCCCTAGTTCTAGTTGTCTGCGTACTATTTTCTGATCATGCCACTTCTTGGCCTTTTCTTTGTACAATTTGGCATTTTCATATGCATGGAGATGAAATTCTTCCAATTCGTTCAGTTGGTGGAGCCGTTTCTCTCATGCTGCTTGAAGATCAAAATTCAGCTTCTTTAGTGCCCAGTACGCTTTATATTCAAGCTCCATAGGCAAATGGTATGCCTTTCCAAACACTAGTCGGTATGGGGACATTCCAATGGGTGTCTTGAAAGCTGTTCGGTAGGCCATAATGTATCGTCCAGTTTTCTGGACCAGTCCTTCATTGTTGAACCAACAGTTCGCTCCAGGATTCTTTTGATTTCTCTGTTGGAGTCTTCGATCTGACCACTTATCTGCGGATGGTAAACAGTGGCAACTCTGTGAGTAACTCCATATTTGGCTAGGAGTACATCAAAGTATCTGTTACAAAAGTGTGTTCCACCATCGCTGATGATTGCTCGAGGTGTTCCATAGTGAGTAAAAATATTTTTCTTAAGGGATTTTAACACCACTTTGGAGTCATTTGATGGCAGTATTGTTGCTTCTACCCATTTGGAGATGTAGTCTACTGCAACAGAATGTACATATTTCCACATGAAGGAACAAATAATACCATAAAATCAATCCCCTATACATCGAATATTTCCACTTTGAGAATGTTTTGGAATGGTCCTTCATTTCTTCGTGAGATATTCCCCGTCTTCTTGCACATTTCACATCTAAGAACAAATATATGAGCATATTTAAACAAAGTGGGCCAGAACAAACCTGATTGTAGGACTTTGGCTGTGGTTTTGTTTCCGCTGAAGTGTCCTCCATATGGTGATGAGTGACAATGATGCATGACACTATTGACCTCCTCATATGGTACACAACACCGTAATAATTGATTAGCACAACATTTGAATAGGTACGGCTCATCATAGACATAATGCTTGACTTCTTTGAATAATTTCTTCCGTTGCTGATGTGTCCATTCCAACGGCCATTTCCCCGATACTATGTAGTTCACATAGTCTGCATACCATGGGACTTCTTGATGCTTGATGGCAAACAACTGTTCATCTGGAAAAGTTTCATTAATTGTCAGTTCATTACCAAGTTTTCCTCCATTTTGGAGCCTTGACAAGTGATCTGCCACTTGATTTTCTGTCCCATTCCTGTCTCGGATCTCCATGTCAAATTATTGCAGTAGAAGCACCCAACAAATCAATCTAGGTTTGGCATCTTTCTTTTTGATCAGGTATTTGATTGCTGAATGATCTGTGTAGACCACCACTTTGGGACCCAGTAAATAAGTGCGGAATTTATCAAAAGTAAACACAACTGCGAGCAACTTCTTTTCAGTTATTGTGTAGTTGAGTTATGCTTCATTTAAAGTTTTGCTAGTGTAGTAAATGGTGTGAAAAACTTTCGCCTTACGTTATCCCAAAACTGCACCTACTGTCAAATCACTAGCATCACACATCACTTCAAATGGGAGCGTCCAATCTGGTGCTACTATGATGGGACCAGAGACCAACTTCTGTTTCAAGATCTGAAAAGCATGGTGGCATTCTTTGGTGAAGTGGAAAGACACGTCTTTCTCCAATAGATTGCACACAGGTTTAGCAATTTTGGAGAAATCCTTGATGAATCTTCGGTAAAATCCTGCATGCCCAAGAAAACTTTGAATCCCTTCGACTGATGATGGTGTAGATAGTTTCTCTATCGTCTCGATCTTTGCTTTGTCTACCTCAATTCCTTTCTATGAGATCCGATGTCCTAAGATAATGCCTTCCTGCACCATGAAGTGACATTTCTCCCAGTTTAGTACCAGATTAGTGTCTTCAAATCTTTGCAACATTTTCCCCAGATTTTGCAAGCAGTGGTCGAATGAGTCTCTAAACACTGAAAATTCATTCATGAAGACTTTCATGTTTTGTTCTAACATGTCTAAAAAGATGGCCATCATGTATTGTTGAAATGTGGCATGAGCATTACATAGCCCAAATGGCATCCTGCGGAATGCAAAAGTAACATACGAGCATGTGAATGTGGTTTTCTCCTGATCTTCTAGGGTGATGGCAATCTGATTATATCATGAGTATCCGTCTAGAAAGTAGTAGAAATCATGCCCCGCCAGTCTGTCTAGCATCTGATCAATGAACGGGAAATGATCCTTCCGTGTTGCTTTGTTTAGCTTCTTGTAGTCCATACACACTCTTCATCCATTCATTGTTCTTGTTGGAATCATCTCATTCTTTTTGTTGGTAACTACAGTCATTCCTCCCTTCTTGGGTACACATTGCATAAGACTCACCCAAGAGCTGTCAAAGATGGGATAGATGATGCATGCATCCAACCATTTGATGATTTCTTTCTTTACTACTTCATTCATGATTGGATTCAGCCTTCGTTGATCCTCCACTATGGCTTTGTACTCATCGTTCATCGGGATTTTGTGCATATAAAATGATGGACTGATGTCTCGAATAACACTCTCAGCAATGTATTTTCATGCACCAATGTTAGCGATAAAGAAAAAATAATAGGTAAATTAGAAGATTTTTCCAAATATGCATACCTGAGATGGCTCAGAAGTGGCTTTAGTTCCAGCTGTGGTGGTTCTTCTATCGAGGGCTTGACTCGCTCATTTTTTGGTATTTCTAAGCTTTCCACCTGTGGTGTCGATATGAAGTGAGAGGCTTCATCAAGATAGTTGATACATTCCAGAATATCACCATCTAATTCTTTGTCAGTCATGTTGGTGATGCATGCTTCAAGTTTGTCAGTGGAAAGTTGTATTGCATCTGTGTTCTGGATGATACTAGCTATTACATCAAGTCTGAAACATTCCTCCTCTCGTTCATTATTTGGAAATTTCATGGCTTTGAAAACATTGAATGTTACTTCTTGGTCCTACACCCTCATGGTTAATTCACCTTTTGTACATCAATATTGATGGTTCAACCTGTAGCCAAGAATGGTCTCCCGAAGATGATGGGCATGTCTTTATCTTCCTCTATGTCAAGGACAATGAGATCCACTGGGAAAATGAATTTGTCGACTTTGACAATCATATCTTCCACTACCCCTATCGGAAATGTGAGTGATCTGTCAGCAAGTTGCAGAGTGACTGAGGTGGGATTTGCTTCTCCAAGCTGCATTTTTCTATAAATAGACAAAGACATCAAGTTAATACTAGCACCTAAATCACACAAAGTCTTACCGAAGTAATGTTATTTTATATTGCAAGGGATGGTGAAACTGCCAGGATCCTTCAACTTTGGGGGAAGCTTTCTCTGAATGATGGCGCTGCATTCTTCTGACAGTGCTACTGTCTCGTAATCTCCCAATCTTCGCTTTCGTGACAGAATATCTTTCATGAATTTAACATAACTATGCATCTACTCCAACGCTTCTGCAAATGGAATGTTGATATGCAGCTTCTTAAAGATCTCCAAAAATTGAGCAAATTACTTATCTAGTTTATGTTTCTAGAGACGCTGTGGAAAATGTGGAGGTGGAGTAAATCTTTCTCGATCATTTTCTTTTGCCACTTTTTCAACCATTTGTGGATCTGCTTCATTGTTTTCGTTTGAAAAAATCTCAGTAGATGCCTTGACTCCAACATCTTTGTTGATTTCAGTGCCACTTTTCAAAGTGATGGCTTGGCATTGCTCATTTCCTCTGTTCCTTGGATTTGATTCTGTGTTGCTAGGAAGGGTACCTTACGGTCTGTAACTCTGAGCATTAGCCAGTTGTCCTAATTGATTTTCCAGTGCCTTTATATAAGCTGCTTGGCTTTGAAACATAGCATCGTATTTGGCTTCTTGCTTTTCATCTGGGCAAGCACTTCTGCTATTCCTGGTTATTTTTCATACTTTTGGCCTTTATTCTGCTGTTGGAATCCTGGTGGTGGATTTTTCTTTTGCCCTGAAGTGTTGCTCCATGCGAAATTGGGATGACTCCACCAACCTGGGTTGTAGGTATTGGAATACAGATTGTTTCCTTGTCTGTTCAAGTTGCTGACATAGTTCACAGTCTAATCATGTTGGTTGTAAGATTCCGCCTCCAGTACTCCTCCATATGATGAACTTGTGGATCCAGAACTAACCTGTATGCTAAGAGTTTCCAGGCATTTGCATATCTGATCCAGCTTAGCATTCACAGCTGTGTTGACCCCTACTTTGTGGATTCCTATTATTCGATGGATCATGCTTCTTTCTGTTAGCCACAAGGAATTGTTGTTAGCCATTTCTTCAATTAAGTCAAAAGCTTGATCTTCTTCTTTAGCCATTAATGCTCCTCCAGCAGCAACATCTACTGTGGTTTTCATCAATCCAGAAAGCCCATTGTAGAAGGTTTGGACTTGAAGCCATTTTGCAATCTCATGGTGAGGACATTTTCGGAGCAATTCCTTATATCTTTCCCATGATTCACAGAAGGATTCTGAGTCATGTTGCATAAAGGATGTGATGTCATTTCTCAACTTTGCTGTTATGGATGGGGGAAAGTATTTTGCAAGGAACTTAGTGGCAATAGTGTTCCAAGTTGTGATGGAACCTGCTGGTAGTGAATGAAGCCAAGCCTTAGCTATGTCTTTCAAGGAATATAGGAACACACGCAGACACATTGCTTCTTCTCCTGCTCGGTTGTAATTGAATGTGCCACAAACTTCCAGGAAGTTGCTGATGTGGGCATTAGGATCTTCAATTGCACTTATCCCAAACTGAACTGATTGATGTATCATCTAAATGCATGTTTTGATGTCATAGGCATTTGTTGGTAAGGGTGGAAGTACAATACATGATATGAAACCATCAACCACTGTAATTGTTCTGTCTCGAATGGGAATTGGTGGTGCTACTTCCAAAGGCTCAGGTTCTTGATTGTTCATATTGATACGTGCTTCTTAATATTCTCGCCTTTCCCTTCTCAAATGTCTGAAAGTTCTTTCAATTTCGGGGTCAATCGGACGGATTTCAAAGCTTATGCTTCTTCTCATGTAGTGTTTGAGAACCTGAAACACAAGAAAATAAAAAGAATAAGTAAAAACAAATTAGATACAAGTAAAATATCTAACCTCAAAATTAATAGTAAAGATAAATAAGTCCCCGGCAACGGCGCCAAAAACTTGATCGGTGAAATCACACACATTACGCAAGCGCACGTATCATTCAAGTAGTATAAATGTATCGATCCCATGAGAACTTATTACTAATGCTATTAATTTATGAAGCTAAATTTCTACAAGTATCTAATTAATTTGATTGTTGGTTGGATGGTGATTTTTATCTAAAACAAATAAGTAAATAAAACTAAGGTAGATTTCAAAAGGAATTAATGATATGAAAATGTCCAGGATTGTGAATCCTACCAATATTCTTTTAAAGATGAGTTGATTACCTTATGATTGTGTGATATACTAGTTTATTAACCTGGAACATGACGATATGCAAAAGCCTCTTCCGATGGTCAGATGCAAACACCCAAAGTAAACCAATTAAGTATATTCCTATGTTAATTAACTATATTCCTAAAATCCCTTTTCCAAGTTCATTTTAAGTTTACCTAATCAATTTTATTAGTGGCCAATTAATAAGAAACATTGAGTACTATACTCAATAAATAAACAGAAACATCACACAAGACATAAGATAAGTCAACTTATTAAATCATTCATATTGGTTTTCACCACAACCCTGGACAACGTATTTAGTTACGACATATATCTAAGACTATTAAAAACTTAAATAAATAAAACATCATACAACAAGTTGAAAACTAAGAAGTTGAAATAAAATAATGAAATAAAATATTGTGGTTTGGGGATCCATTTTTAATATTTCAAATCTAGAAATCTCCCTTATTATAATATATAAATTTACATTATATTACCAACCGACCATATATGCGGTATCCAATTAAGTCATATTTTAATTAATTCCAACAGACCATAAAGGCAGTATCCAATTAAATTAGGTTAAAATTAATTTAATTAAGTCCAATCGACCATAAATGTGGTATCCAATTAAGTCAGGTTTTAAGATAATTTATATATATTATAAAATAAGAGAGGTTAATCTAAATTATCATAATAAAATTTTCACCTTTCACCCCAGCAAAAAGAAGTTACATACTCATTCTTTAAGTAAATCAAACAAAGTTTTATTACTAAAATAAAAAGAAAATACAAGAAAGCTGAAAATAAAGAAAAAAGACAATCTCTTCTAAGTTTTACAGAGAAATCTCAGAAAAAGGCATGAAGAAATTCAACTAATTTCAGCCTCTATTTATAGGCTCTAAAATTGACTCGCGTCGCGACGCGCCAAGTCTTCTGCGTCGCGATGCGTGCTACAGTAGATGATAGCTACATTATTGTGTCGGCATTGCGACGCAAAAGAGCTTGGGCATCGCGACACATGCTACAGTGATGACGCAGTGATGACGCATGTCGGCAGCGCATGATTGGCTCGGTGTCGCGACCAAAAGGCTTGGGCATCGCAAATCTCGCGAAGTAAAATTCCCATTTTGCCCATTTTCATCTGTTTTTCACCGTTTTAGTCCCGATTTGATTCCATTGAATCCTGATATTTTGTTATTTATCTACAAAATAAACACAAACACATCAAAATGTTCATAAAACTCGAGAAACTATACAAAATATTAAGTAAAAAGGGCGGTAAATATTGATAAATTTTTCGCTCATCATGTGTGGACCGATGCACTCGTTAATCAAGTGTGTATCAAGATAGGATCCATCGGCCCATATGTTTACCATTAAGTGTTTAGGTATCCATGTAATTAAGTCATGATTCTTAAAACTTTGGCCAAAGTCAACCATCTAGGGTGGATCGTTGACCGGTGCGTAATCACACGCGTATAACGCAAGCACACGTATCGTTCAAGTAGTATAAAAAGTATCGATCCCACGAGGACTTAAAACCTTTGCTATTAATTTTTTATGAGGTCAAATATTTACAAGTATCTAATAAATTGATTGTTTGATTGGGTGGTGACTTTAAAACTTAAAACAAGTAAATAAAATTTCTTGAAAGTAGATTGAAGAAAATTCAAATTTATAAAACTATCCAGGGTTGTGAATCCTTCCAATATCTATTAAAGATGAAGTGGCTATCTTACAGTTGGGTAATATATTAATTTATTAACTTGGAACACTAAATTATGTAAAAGCCTCTTCCGATGGTCGATTACAAATACCCAGTATAACCCAATTGAACCATATGTCTATGTCAACCAAATTACCTGGATTCATTAAGTTTAGGTTCCAATTATGGCTACCCCCGCCCGACAGGTATATTCCTATCCTGTAAGGAAATCTATTAAATGGTTATCTATCCTCAAGGAAGATCGTGGGCTATTGAGTCTAAGGTCTTTAACCTAAAATCCATTTTCCAAGTTCATTTTAAGTTTACCTAATCAATTTTATTAATGGCCAGTTAATAAAAAGCATTAAGATTAAGACTCAATAAATAAACCTTTATATTACCCAAGCTATAATCTAACCCCTTATAAACCGGGAATATTGGATTTCATCACAACCCCAGATAACTGGCTTAGTTACGACACATATTTACGGGTAGTAAAAATTTAAATAAAATAAAAGACATAAAGTAAAATACTGAAATTAAATACTGAAAGTAAATTGCTGAAAAGTAAAAAAAGTAAAAAGTAAAAAGTAAAAAGTAAAAAGTAAAAAGTAAAAAAAATAAAAGTAAATTACTGAAAGTAAATTGCTGAAGAGTAAATTGTTGAAAAGTAAATTACTGAAATTAAATAAAGTAAAAGTACAATAAAAGAAAATGATGGGGGTTAGAGGATCAACTTTTATTACTACTATTTTAGATATCTCCCTTAATATAATATATTAACTTTGCGTGATAATTACCAACCAGCCATATAGGCGGCATCCTGATTAAGTCAAATTAATAATTAATTACCAACCGACCAACCAGGCGGTATCCATACTTAGTCAGGTTAAAACCAATTTATAATTAATTACCAACCGGCCAATATAGCGGTATCCTTATTAAGTCAAGTTTTAAATAGTTTATATATTATAATTAAGGGAGATGAATCTAAATAGCAATAATAAAAGCTTTACCTTTCACCCCAGCAAAGGGGAATTACTTCCTCATTGCTTGAAAAATAAAAACTGCAAAAGTAAAGAAAGGAAATGATTGTGCGTAAAAGTAAATTGCAGAAAGTAAAAACTGAAAAATAAAGAAAAGAAAGTGCGAAAGCGGAAATTAATTACTGAAAGCTGTAAATAAACAAACAAGATACAATCTTCTTATTTATTCTTTAGGAATTTCAAAGAAGAAAGTATGAATTTTACAAATGAAATTACTTGGTATTTATAGGCAAAATTTTGCCTCCATCAAATCATCCATCAAATTCTCCACCAAATCCATTATTAATTTCTCCACTAATTACTCCACCAAATCCATTATTAATTGCTCCACTAATTTCTTATCATGTTTGGTGATGATTTGATAATTTTATTATTTATTTATTAATTTATTTTTTTGCTTTGGAAATGATTGAAAATGACTTTAATAATTCTACACAACACACTTCTGGATGGCTCATCAATTTCGGTCATGAAATCTTCAGAATTCGAAAATATTTTGTCTTTCAAAGTTGTAGATATTTGCGTCTTCTTTAATCTAGTACTTGAATCAGCTCAATCCGATATCAGAGTAAACAGTTATGCCCAAAATACGACAGATGCGCAAAATTGGAATTTCCAAAACTGCACTTCGTTAAAACGCCCTTTCAAGTTTCCAATCTCCAAAATTAAAATATCAAGTCCAATAATTGCCCTTATTTGACCCATATTTGTCCTAAATGATTTCATTGAGACCCGATATTATTTTATCTGCAAAATAAACTAAAACACATCAAAACGTTCATCAAACCCGAGAAACTAAACAAAATATTAAGTTAAAGGGGCGGTAAATATTGATATATTTTCCGCTTATCACACCCTCAAACCTAACATTTTGCTAGTCCTCGAGAAAAACAAAAAAAAAATTAAACTAAGCCACTTTCGTAGGGATCACGGTTGCATTTAGCGTATGCAACAAGCCTTTAAACCCCTAGGTGTCCCTAGTGGACGAGTTGTAGTCTCGTGAGGGTTTACAGCAATGATACCCACAAACATTTTACAAAAGTAAAAAGGTAGTAAAACTAATGCACACAAAAACAAAAAGACAAGAGAAAAAAGAATAAAGAAAGTTAGTGACTAATCAGGTGAAACTTCTACTCCAAGTTACTGGTTGTTTTGTTTCTTTCTAAATTACCGAATAAGTAAATTCTCCGATTATATTTACCATTCTCCATACACACAGCCAACAAAGTATTAATCAATCTCATTTTTGCCCACAACAGTCACAAGTGTAGTTGATAAGAGAGTAATATTTTTGTCCTAAAGTTCTATCAGATTACACACCTTTTTTTATGGCAATGGACTAATTTTTCTGATTTTTTTCTGATTTTTTTTTGGCTTTTTTTTTTATTTATATACAATATCTTCCGTCTATGTAGCGAGCTTTGGGTCGGTGGCTCCCAAACCAGTTGGCTTTAGGGCACCAAGTGTTAAGACACCCCTACAGACTTAATTACTCAAACTTCAGATATATATATTTTTGCAGCATCTTTGATCCATGTAGCGAGCTTTGGGCCAGTGACTCCCCAACCAGTTGGCTTTAGGGCACTAGGTGTTAAAACACCTTTACAGACTTAATAACTCGGATCTCAGATTTTTTTTTTACTCCATTGCTTTTTGAGATGCTTCCTCCAATTTAACTAGAGCATTGAATATTACAAACTTTTCAATTACAGTTCATGTTCGTATGTTACTATGCATGTTGATAATACCTGTCAACTGAGCATATGAAGATCCATTTTAGTTAGTTTTATGGAGAATTCACAAATTAAATAATTCAAAAGGAAATAAACAAAAATTAACTTGTTTCGAAATAGGTTTGAGATGCGTCTCAGGAGTGGAAACTCCTTACTCGGCTATCTCTTACCAATTTCATCTTTTAAGTCAAAATAAAAACACAAAAAAACCAAATATTTTTGTAATTTTTGAAAAATTTTCAATTTTTTTGTATTTTTCGAAAAAATTTGAACTAAAAATAAAAACAACACACAACTAAAAAGAAGATACTAATCAACTAATTCCCTCCCCCAAACCTAAATGAGACATTGTCCCCAATGTCTTAAACAGTAGAAGAAGAGTTTAGAAGATAGTACCTGGTTAGCTAAAATTCTACACAAAAAGTTAAAGGTTAAGATCCAGAATAACACGACGCATCTTACCACGATCGTCCTCAGACCAATTTATCTTTGAAATGATAGGGTAACTTGTGGTTCATAGGCTAAGATTTGTTTAATTAGATCTGGAGCGGTTTTAGCAGTAAAGAGGAGTTCTTTCATAGGTTTTGACACGAACCCATTTCTTCGAGCATCATCAAGAAACACACAAAGAAAATCATAAAATCCTTCAACGTTGTACAGTCCAAACGGTTTCTGGTGTATGTTCAGGTTCGCCCAAGATAACACTGTAAAAATTTCCTCCAATGTACCCAAGCCACCTGGCAAAGCAATAAAAGCATCAGCACGGTTAATCATTTCTACCAATCGTTCAGACATACCTGGCACGATCAGTTCCTCTCCGTTTGATGGTTCAATAAGATTTGCCTCCGCCAAGGGTTTTGGGATGATTCCCAAGACATGACTGCCTCCTTCCTGTACGGCTTTTGAAACGATCCCCATAAGTCCAAGATTGCCACCGCCATATACTAAGTGCATATTCCTTGCAGCTAATACTCGACCCAAATCCTGTGATGCAGCTACATATTGTGGTTTAACACCAACACTAGTACCGCAAAACACACAGATATTTTCAATTCGTCTTCTTGAAGTGGCTTCAATGTTTTACTCTGGATGCTTTCAAATGTGCAATGATGAGTTGAATTTATAACACCTGAAAAGCGTGAGTAACAATAATAGCACTAGTACTTGCCAAATGACAATTATTAGTTAAATAGTAAAATGAATCGTGATAGTCAAAAAGGTCTGGATTCTGTCGGAGAAAATAAAAGAAAATAACAAAAAAAATCACAATTATTAAAAAAGACAAAGAGATATAATATATACAAGAATTTACAGCTTGATTGACGTCTATGCGTCAGGGACAAGCTTCCCATCCAATTTTCTTATAAATTGGCAAACAGGGTCTTTTTTAGTCAGATTCCCAAGACTTAACTGTTGTCTTTCTTTTTGAAATTGTGTATGTAATTTGCGAAAGGCTATGTGAACATATCTACTAGGATGCGTCTCAAGAGTCGAAGATATATCATCTAAAGACTCCTTACTCAAGCCATCCCTAATGAATTTAATTTTGTCTTCGCGATTATCAGACACCATTCCTAAAGAACGACAACGAGTATTGCAATTCCAGCGTGCACATTTATAACAAACACCCATTTGCTTAGCTCTACGTTTCTTTGCATAGGTGCTTCTTCCAAAACCAGGCAGATGTGAAATAAAAGAGTCAGAAGACTCACCTGCCAATCGTATTCGTGCTTCAATTACCCATCGAATGTCATTAGGAACACCATGGATTGTTAGTAGTCTCATCCGTTCCAAGCGAGCTTTGTAAACTTTCATCAGAGATTTTTGAGGGAGAGAAGGAAATTGCTTGTGAAGATTTGCTAGAGCTTCTTCCATCTTAAAATGACTTAATTTGCAAAAACTAAACACAAAATTAAATCACACCAAATCACAATATATACAAAAATTACATGGGTTGCCTCCCTGCTAGCGCTAAGTTTTACGTCGTCAGCCAGACGTGACTACCCGAACGTTATGCTGGATCTGAAAGTGTGACACTTTTTTTTGTCGCTCAAATGATTCTCCCCAGTAGTGCTTAACACGCTTGTTTTTAACCTTGAAAGTTTTGTTAGCGTCAAGATCATGTATCTCAACGGCTTTATCTGGTAAAACTTTGGTGATCACAAATGGACCTGACCACCGTGATTTTGGCTTCCATAGGAAGAATTTCGCCCTTGATTTGTTTAATAGTACCTTCTGCCATGGTTCCAGTTGTATGCGCACTAACTTCTCATCATGTCTTTTTTTTTGCCTTTTCTTTGTACAATTTGGCATCATCAAAAGGCTGATTGTGAAATTTCTCCAATTCGTTGAGCTGGTGGAACTTTTTCTCTTCTGTTGCTTGTAGTGCAAGAATAGGCTTCTTCAGTACGCAGTGCGCTTTATCTTCAGGCTCCACAGGTAATTGACATGCTTTAAGTTTGTCAGTAGATCTTTTTCTTTCATCAGAGTTTTGAATGGTACTATATAAAGCATTCATATCTTGCATTCCTCCTTCTCGTCATTCGGGAAATTCATGGCTTTAAAAACATTGAATGTTACTTCTTGGTCCTGTACCCTCATGGTTAGTTCTCATTTTTGTACATCAATAATGGTTCGACCTGTAGCCAAGAATGGTCTCCCGAGGATGATTGGCACGTCTGCGTCTTCCTCCATATCAAGGACAGTGAAATCTACTGGGAAAATGAATTTGTCAACCTTGACTAGCACATCTTCAACTACACCTCTCGGAAATACGAGCGTTCTATCAGCAAGTTGTAGTGAGACTGAAGTGGGTATTGTTTCTCCAATCTACAGTTTCCTGAAAATAGAAAAAGGCATCAAGTTAACACTAGCACCTAAATCACACAGAGCCTTACCGAAGTCATGTTCTCCTATGGTGCAAGGAACAGTGAAACTGCCAGGATCTTTCAACTTTGGAGGAAGTTTTCTCTGAATGATGGCGCTGCATTCTTCTGATAATGCTACTGTCTCATAATCTCCCAATCTCTGCTTTCGTGAAAGAATGTCTTTCATGAATTTGGCATAGCTGGGCATTTGTTCCAATGCTTCTGCAAATGGAATGTTGATATGCAGCTTTTTGAAGATCTTCAAGAACCGAGAAAACTACTTGTCCAATTTGTTCTTCTGAAGACGCTGAGGAAAAGGTGGAGGTGGAATGATCTGTTCTTTTTCCTTTGCTTCTTTTTCCTCCATCTGTTGCTTTGTTTCTTTTGGAATATCTTCAATTGTTGTTGCCTTGATTCCAACATCTTTGTTGATTTCAGTACCGCTTTTTAACATGATGGCATGACATTGCTCCTTTCCCATGTTCCTTGGATTTGGCTCTGTGTTGCTAGGAAGGTTACCTGGCGGTCTGTAACTCTGAGCATTGGCCAGTTGTCCAATTTGATTCTCCAGTGCTTTAATAGAAGCAGATTGACTTTGAATTAATTCTGTTTGGGATTGAAACAAAGCATCATATCTTGCTGCTTGAGAGTCGTGTTTTGCTTCTATCTTTTTCAAGTGGGTCAACACTTCTGTTATTCCTGATTCATTTGCCTGCTCCTGGCCTTTAATCTGTTGTTGGAATCCGGGTGGTGGATTGTTCATTTGCCCTGAATTGTTGCTCCATGCGAAATTGGGATGATTCCTCCACCCTGGGTTGTAGGTGTTGGAATATGGATTGTTCCCCTGTCTGTTGAAATCTTTGACATAATTCACCGTTTCTTTATGGTTGTTGAAAGATTCTGACTCAGGTGCTCCTCCAAATGGTGAACTTGTGGATCCACCATTAACTTTCATGTTAAGAGTTTCCAGATTTTTGCAAATCACATCCCGCTTGGAATTCAGTGCTGTATTGGCTCCAACTTCATAAATTCCTGCAATTATTTGGATCATGCTCCTTTCTGTTGGCCACAAGGAGTTGTTGTTGGCCATTTCTTCAATTAAGTCACAGGCTTGATCTTCTCCTTTTGCCATTAAAACTCGTCCAGCAGCAGCATCAATTGTGGTTCTCATTATTCCAGAAAGTCCATTGTAGAAGGTTTGGACTTGTAGCCATTTTGCAATCTCATGATGAGGACATTTCCGGAGTAAATCTTTGAATCTTTCCCAAGCTTCGCAAATGGATTCTGAATCTTGCTGCACGAAGGATGTGATGTCATTCCTCAACTTTGCAGTTCTGGCTGGTGGAAAGTACTTTGCAAGGAATTTGGTGGCTAAAGTGTTCCAAGTTGTGATGGAACCTGCTGGTAACGAATGTAGCCAAGCTTTAGCTCTGTCTTTCAAGGAATATGGAAAAACTCGCAGTCTCATTGCTTCTTCAGCTGCTCGGTTGTAATTGAAAGTACCGCAAACTTCCAGGAAGTTGCTGATGTGGGAATTAGGATCTTCAGTTGTATTTCCCCCAAACTGTACTGACTGCTAAATCATCTGGATGCATGTTCTGATGTCACACACATTTGCTGGTAAAGGAGGAAGTACAATACAGGAAATGAAGCCGTCGACCACCGGAATGGTTCTATCTCGAATGGGAATCGGTGGTGCAACGTTCAAAGGTTCAGGTTCCATGTTGACTAAAGCTTCTTGGCCTTCTCGCCTTTCCCTTCTCAACTGTCTGATGGATTTTTCAATTTCTGGGTCAAGCGGTCGGAGTTCAAAGGTTCTGGTTCGTCTCATGTAGTTTCTGAGAACCTGAAACACAAGAAAACAACAATAATAAGAAATTAGATACAAATAACGTATCTAACCCCTAAACTAATAGTAAAAGATAAATAAGTGGCTTGGTTACGACACATATTTACGGGTAGTAAAAATTTAAATAAACTAAAAGACATAAAGTAAAATACTGAAAATTAAATACTGAAAAGTAAATTGCTGAAAAGTAAAAAAAGTAAAAAGTAAAAAGTAAAAAGTAAAAAGTAAAAAAAATAAAAGTAAATTACTGAAGAGTAAATTGTTGAAAAGTAAATTACTGAAATTAAATAAAGTAAAAGTACAATAAAAGAAAATGTTGGGGGTTAGAGGATCAACTTTTATTACTATTATTTTAGATATCTCCCTTAATTTAATATATTAACTTTGCGTGATAATTACCAACCAACCATATAGGTGGTATCCTGATTAAGTCAAATTAATAATTAATTACCAACCGACCAACCAGACGGTATCCATACTTAGTCAGGTTAAAACCAATTTATAATTAATTACCAACCGGCCAATATAGCGGTATCCTTATTAAGTCAAGTTTTAAATAGTTTATATATTATAATTAAGGGAGATGAATCTAAATAGAAATAATAAAAGCTTTACCTTTCACCCCAGCAAAGGGGAATTACTTCCTTATTGCTTGAAAAATAAAAACTGCAAAAGTAAATAAAGGAAAGGATTGTGCGTAAAAGTAAATTGCGGAAAGTAAAAATTGAAAAATAAAGAAAAGAAAGTACGAAAGCGGAAATTAATTACTGAAAGTTATAAATAAACAAACAAGATACAATCTTCTTATTTATTCTTTAGGAATTTCAAAGAAGAAAGTATGAATTTGACAAATGAAATGACTTGGTATTTATAGGTAAAATTTTGCCTCCATCAAATAATCCATCAAATTCTCCACCAAATCCATTATTAATTTCTCCACTAAATACTCCACCAAATCCATTATTAATTGCTCCACTAATTTCTTATCATGTTTGGTGATGATCTGATAATTTTATTATTTATTTATTAATTTATTTGTTTACTTTGAAAATGACTTTAATAATTACACACAACACACTTCTGGATGGTTCATCCATTTTGGTCATGAAATCTTCAGAATTCGAAAATATTTTGTCTTTCAAAGTTGTAGATCTTTGAGTCTTCTTTAATCTGGCACTTGAATCAGCTCAATCCGATATTGGAGTAAACAGTTATGCCCGAAATACGATAGATGCGTAAAATTGGAATTTCCAAAATTGCACTTCGTTAAAACGCCCTTTCAAGTTTCCAATCTCCAAAATTAAAATATCAAGTCCAATAATTACCCTTATTTGACCCATACTTCGTCCTAAATGATTTCATTGAGACCTGATATTATTTTATCTACAAAATAAACTAAAACACATCAAAACGTTCATCAAACCCGAGAAACTAAACAAAATATTAAGTTAAAGGGGCGGTAAATATTGATATATTTTCCGTTCATCAATCGCATATATCAGAAATGGTTTCTGATTAGATATAAAGAATCGTGGACATGTCGACATAATATATGCATCTCGGAAACTTGACGGTGTATTCTATGTTTCCTAAGCACGACTCGGATAGCCTACGACGGAAAGATTGATAAAAATATGTGATAACCTCTACTTATATAGTTCTGAAAGGTCGTTCGTGTTCTTCGCGAATTCGAAGGTGGCTGAATTACATATATATATGCTAGGCTTATCTGACGAACATCTCTGGATTTAGAGAGTTCCGTAGTATGAAGCGTACTCGTTGAACACTTAGGTAGCCGATAATTTTTGATAATAAATAATATTCGATATTATAATTATAAAATAAGATAATTAAGTGTTTTTGGATAACATTGATTATTTACTTTGACCAAATTGGATTAATTGGATTTATCCAAAATTTACACAATGGCTTTGTCGTAATTTCATAAACATCTATACTATTTAAAGATATTTTGGTAATTGAAAATATGTAATTATAGGTATATTTAGCTTGATTTAATTGGATTAAATCAAAGTAGTAGACATGTAACTAATCCATTAATTAAACTTTGTCTTGATTTAATTGGATTAAATCAAAGTCGTAGACAAAGGTGATTAGTCACACCTGATTATACATATTTGGACAAATTAGATTAAGGCCACATAAAAGTTGATTTGAACTTTTAATAATTTTTTTTAAAAAAAAAATCCTAAGTTTTGCTATAAATATCAAGCTTGAGCAAAAGTTTTAAAAAAGCTTAAGAAAGTTAAAACAAGCAAGAATTAGAGAAATTAGCCTAAGTTCGAGAAGTGTTTAGAGAATCTTTGGAAAATTTCTACAACATTTCAACAAGGAGAAATCAAGATTGGATCTTGGAGTGAAGCTTGCTAGCATTGGAATCAAAATTGGATCTTGGAGTCAAGCGTGCTAAACTTTGAAAGTTCTCCAACCATATCAACAAGGAGAAAGTGAAAGAATCTTTGTATCAAGCTTGCTAGATAAATTTGATCTTCTCCTAAACTATGTTCTTCGTTATTGAATTTTCATTAATGAGACATATAGTGATGAATTATGTATTAGACACATCATAGCATAGCTTGAAGTTGAAATTAGGGTAATTAATTGTGTATAGATGCTTTAGAAGTACAAACAAAATATGCTTGTAATTTGGTCAAGTATGTTCATGTTGGACATGGAACAATTAATAAGAGTTTGGAACTCTAGATTAAAGCTTAGAGCTATCTCTACCATTCTAGAATCACTTGACCACCTTTGAGTGACCTAGAATTGTTCATGAGTCATTTCATTGTGGGATTCTAATTTGGTTTGTATTTTGAATCAAACAAATACATATATATATATATTTAGAATACATGTATGTCTGTTGTATAACATGTGTTGATGATGGTTTTGATGCTAAAATTGGATTTTAGGTGCATTGAAGTATTTGGAGAAAATTGGAAGTGTTTAGAATTGATTTGAAGGTGAAATTACTCACTACCAATATTTTACTCAGGGCGGCGTAGCAACTCTGATCCCTTGTGTCGGGACACTCAACATTCAGTGATGCAAGCGTCACAATGCTAGCCATTGGGCTTTGTGATGTCGAGCTCTCGCATATTGGGCATCGCGATGTCCAAACCTGAGTATCGCAACGCACCGTGACCTGATGTCCATGAACGCTGAAACTTCATTTTCTCTGTTCTGGAGTTTCCAGACTCCGATTTGGTCCACGTTTTTCCTACGGACTCGTATCGGGGCACTGATCCATCCCTAGGGATACCATAAAATATTTTAAAATACACCCATACTAGATATCCACAGGTTAGATCCACTTTCACTGCACGGGGCACCGATCCGACCCTAGGGGTCCCACATCCGCAAGGAATAGTAGAGGATGTATTGGTTAAAATGGATAAGTTTTACTTTCCTGCTGATTTCCTTATTCTTGATATGGAAAAGGATCTTGACGTCCCAATTATCCTTGGGAGACCTTTCTTAGCAACCGACAGAGCAATCATTGATGTATAGAAAGGTGAACTGACAATGCGAGTGCAGAATGAAGAAGTCACCTTTAGTGTTTTCAAAGTCATGCTGAGTCCTCAAGGTGATGAAGAATATCGTAGGATAGACACTGTAGATATGGGAGTTGCATGAGATAATGACCATGTATTAGGCCCATCTACATGTATTCAAGTCAACATGCAGGGTGAGTCAGTAATCAGGCAACCAATGAGCATAATACAACCATGCAACGAAGATCCTCCGCAGCCAATCCTGAAACCACTACCAAAGAGCCGTAAAAAGAGGAAATCAAGAGTCAATGCTCACTTGAATATGATCCCTGGAAAGCTTAAAAAATTGTCGAGTAAATTTTACCGCATATGCAGTTCGAAATTTCAAACTGGCGAACATTTGCAGATCCTGGCCCAATAATGGAATCAATAGCTGAACCATTAAAAGACCCTGGAGGACCATCTGTGGATAAATTGGCATAACCCGGCAAGCAATCTTTTTCATTTCATAAAAATCAGTGAATACCAAAGAAGAAGGCAAATGAGACTACCTGGTCCACTAAGTTGAAGCCGCTGTGACCACTTGGGTGGTTGTGTCTGGCTGAAGACATTAAACTTAGCGCTAGTGGAGAGGCAACCATTGCACATAATTATTTTTTATTTTCTTTACTTTAGTTTTATTTATTATATGCTATTTTCTTGATTATTAGTTTGCATGTGTATTTATGCAGGTATTAGCGCAACCAAATTCTGACCAACATGAGCCTGATCTGTTAGGTAGTTATGACCCATAGCGTCACTATTTTGTAAATGATATTGTATTATTGTACAAATTAACTATGTAGTAATGAAATTGCCTTTTACCGTTTTGTAATTTATTTACTTTGATATATAAATGGTAAAAGTCCCTATGATTAGTTCCGGATTGAGATGATATGAGACAGTATCAATCCATAAAGGTTTAATCATTAAATATCCCTAGTCGTAGTATTATCGAGATTGGACATCGATAATGCAGAATAGACTAGTACTGTACTTGTGCGTGTTGTGAGGGCACAACGGCATAGTTCTCATATATTTAAGTATAGGATACTTATGCAAGTGCGGTAGGAGGTTGTGTTTTACCGATGGTACGGAAAACAGCTTCGCTCTGGATAGACCCCGCGGAATCCCATTGGTAGTATGTCTGCGTGTCTATGGGAGTCCGCTTCAGGGTAGGTGCATATGGTCTTAACCTGAGACTTGCATCGCTAGTACTTGCGACAATCAGTAGACTTTAGTTTTGGTCGTCCAGGGCTTTAACAGGTTCTGTGTACACCTCTTCTAGGTTTATCGGGAATCGTAGTGTATTGGGGTGTGATGTCAAGACGGAAGTATCACTTCAGACATATGGAGATGATGATCGCGCAGGATACAGAACTAGTACTCTATAATGGTTGCAACCATCGGGATAATATGACAAGGTCAGGATTATCCGATTCAAAGAGACTAGTTGCTTGATGTCCGATATATGTATCGTACGGGGCAGACACATCTCCAGCCCCAGGCCTTACATGTGATCATCCGATACTGGACTGCTATACACTATACTACGGTATACTACGCCTGTTATAGATCTTATATTCCAGTAAGAATATTTCTGGAGAATTGGGTAGGCATGGCGTTTTGCTAGAGGCTAACCTTGTCTTGTAAAAACGTCTTGGTAAAGTAGTATCTTGGTACGTACGTGTTCGGATAGTCCGACGACCGTATTACTGCCAACATATCCAGAGATCTCTTGGGTCGCTTCCCGAAGATTCACCGATGACGTATGATTCGAACTTAATTAATCTGGGATTAATTGCGGAGAGACTTTATCTTGGATAAAGTACTATTTGAAGAGAGAGAAAGATTAATTTGGAATTAATCGTTAAAATAATATATTCGATATATTAAACGAAATTCGATTTCGACGCGGAATTAAAATTAGATTTTAATTCGGGCAAATGAATTAATTTAGAATTAATTCAGAATTAATTCATTAGCGACATGAATAGTAATTATGCTAGGCATAATTATTTAATTAAATTCGATTTAAATAACGTCGCGACGAAAGTTCGTTAATTCGGAATTATCGAACCGAGCCCGGGAGTGTTTGCGGGCCCACTCGCATTCGGAATCAAGTGGGGCCCACATGTCACATCAACCATCACATCACTTGTCATTAAATTCACTTTTGTGTGATGGGTTTAGGTGATAGTGTGTACAACACTCAAAGGCAAAGAATGGTGATAGATTTGGGTCATACACCTACCAAAGGTATGGTATATGTTTGACTATTATTATGACACAAATATAAATTGATTTTGAAATCAAAAATCATTATTCTTCTCTCTTTCCTCTTGACCGAAACTGTGAAGTTTCACAGCCCTCTCCATTTTTCAGTTTTGTGTCAAAAACTTGAAGAATTGTGTTTGTTTGGAACATTAAATCACACACAAGGCTAGCACCTTCAAGGGATCATACAAAGGTGTTATGGGAAACTAATTCTTGAGCTTGGAAGGATCAAAGAAGGCTTGGAGCTTCCCCACTCACCTTGGCCGAAACCTTCACTGCACAAAGAAGAAAGTTTTCTTTTCATCAACGCATCCGCATTCCGATCTTTGTGAGTATGATTCCGCCATACTTCAATATTGTTCATTCATTTATATATATATTTGTGCTCTTTTGATCTTGGGACATGGATTAGAATTTCCAACAATGGTATCAGAGCTTAAAGAGCATGAAAATATATTAGGGTAATATTTGGGCAAAATTGATTGAAGCATGATTTGATGATTTTGATTGATTAAGTATGCTTAAATGTATGTTACATTGTTATACATTATCAATTTCATGAAAAATAAATTGGATTAATTTTTCCCCTCTTGGAGAGGCTTGGCCGAATACTACCTAGGCCATGGATGATGATTTTTGTTGTTTATAAGATCATTGGATGACTTTAAACGAACATAAAATGACGATTTGTGATTCGATTGGATTGAAAACGAAATCGGTAATTTTTCATCACCTTGGCCGAATGCATGGAAGCACATTAGGGACTTGATTTTTTGATTAAATAATGTTGGACATGTATTTAAGATAAAAAATATGATTAATGGATTAATTTGATATTTTGGAAATATTGATTTAAAGGATTAATCATGACATTACACTTTAATTAATTAAGTTATAAAATTTGGAATTTTAAAATTTGATTAATTGGGCTTAATTTTGAATTGGGCCTAAAACTATTATATTTGGGCATAATGGGCTTGGTTGGACCAAGTAGGTTTGGGCAAATTGGATTGGATCCAAAATGGGCCTAAATCACTCCATTAAGTCCAAATGTAATAAATGGGCTTTTATGTTTAATTGGGCCTTATGGGCTTGATATTGATTTTTATGGCAAATGAGGGTGATTCCTTATTGGGCTTGGAAATTGGGTTTGACCCACATTGACCAAGGCCCAAGCCTAATGAAATCAATTGAAAGCCCATCGGACTTTAATTAAACGGACATTGGATGTTATTGGGCTTTGAGACCCGATAGAATTAGATTTGGAATCTAAGTCATAAAAGCACAATAAAAGTGTAAATATTTAATTTGGAATAAATATAAGGATTAGTATTGAATACGACTTAAATTGGATTTGACGAGTAGTTCGATATAATTCATGAATTCGTACTACAAGTACTTATTCTCAAAAACGAGTTGGACTCGCGCAAAAGCAAACCATTGATTGAACATTGGATTGTCACCTAATTAAAGACTAATTAATTGGATTAGATTGGTTGTATAACATGCATTGAATGAATGAATGTGGATGTGATGAATGAATAGTGTATATCGGATGGATATTAGAAGGGAATGGTAATTTTAGAAATTATTGTAAATTCAGAATTTATTAATTGGACCTGCGTGTCCAGCCTTTCTCTTATTATCTCTTTGTATTCTCTTCTCACCTAATTCCCCTCAATGTAAATGAGGTTTCTCTTATTGTATTATGTAATTGGGTAGAAGCAGAATAGTGTTAGCCGGGAGAGGAAAGGGAGTGATTTGTTCTAGGAACAAATTGTTATATATCCATCCGCATATCACTATTATTTTATTTTACGCGCTTTGATGTTTTAGAAGCATGCTTAAGGGTGTATGATGATGAGACCTAACAAAGATAAATTAATTGTTGCCAATTACGCGAAAATCCCTCAAACAATATTAAGCGATTTTCCTTCCGTTGAGTGATTCTTTCTCAAGATCCAAAATTGGCATTGGTTTGTTGGCCAAAGTCAAGACCTTTGTCAATTGAGGATGTGTTTGAATCATGAGAGTTTTGTTCCATATCGGTGTCTTGTCCAAGTTGTGATTTGTTGGCCAAAGTCAAGATCACTTCTTGTCCATCGACATTGATTACGAAACTTTCCATGTCAATGGGTCCCGCTTAACTGGAATCATTAAGTTTGTTGTGCCAAAGCCAAGACTTAGTTGATTCAGAGGAAATGGTTAGGAAAATGTATTGGATACATTGACATATGTATTAGATATATTTTCGGACTTGGATGTCCACCTACCGGATCTAGGAATTGGATGGGATCCAATTGATCTTCGAGATCTACCTAGTTAAATATCATACAACTTGTTGGCCAAAGTCAAGGTTGTGTGTTATTTAACGGGATCCTAGCCCACTAGGAAATTGGATTTCCCGAGTACTCGACAGAGGGTTAGAGACTTGTAGAAAATAGTGGGAGGCTAGTATTGAATTTGCAATTTCATTCAGATACTTAGCTTTACGCGCTTACAAAATTTATTTCGTCAATATTTTAACATTAGTTGGACTAATAAAATGTTATTTTTCTTGTAACAGTTTGACTGTACCCATATATCGTTAACTAGATAGTTGGACTATCGTAGTTAAGATGGCAAACAAAGGAAATGTCCGAGACATAATCATGGGTGATAATGTATTTAAGGGCACGAACTTTGCTGACTGGGAAATGAACCTGAGGATAGTCCTTGGGGCAGAGAGGCTGTTGTACACCATACAAAGACCTCTCGGGCCGAGGCCCACTGAGCCACTTGAGCTGGAGTTATGGAGAACTCATAGCGATGATTGTGATACAACTCAGTCGATCATGCTTGCTTCCATGACTCAACACTTTCGTCGCCAGAATAGGGACTTGGATCCTATAATATGATGGCTAGACTAAAGGATCTTCACCGCACTAATAAGCGGATGGAGAGGTATGAGTTGGTGAAGAAACTCTTTCGCTCCCGTATGACTGATGGCGCTTCAGTTGAGGCCCACGGGACTCAAATGATAGCCGACATTGATGAGCTGGCCAAGATGGGAATAGTCTTGGAGGCTGAGCTGACTGTAGACATGCTTTTACAGTCACTTCCCGATACTTGGAAGCAGATTATCATCAACTACAAGTTGATGGATACGGACGATACTCTTGGAGAGCTATTGTCCATTCTTAAGGAGTCAGAGAAAGAGCTTCTTAAAGGCAACAAGCGCAGGCGCACTTTGCATCGACCTCTCAGACGTCAAGGGCTGGGCCCAAGGCAACTGGAGGGGTGAAAAAGAGGAAGCGTAAGAACAAGGGCAAGGCCAAGATGTCGATGGCTTCTGGGAAGCCGAGGAACAAGTCACAAGACATATGCCTTAACTGCGGCAAAAGAGGTCACTGGAAGCGTGACTGCCGCATGAACAAGGCGCTCAGAAGGGAGATCAAGGCGGGCAAGGCACCGACCTCTGGTATGTTTGTTATTGAAATAAACATGGCTACTTCTAGTTTTAAAAATTGGATTTTTGATTCTGGTTGTGGTTCTCATATATGTACTGATGTGCAGGATCTGCAGAACAGCAGGATACTGGCTTCATGGGAGATTGATCTACGAGTTGGAAACGGAACTCCTGTTGCTGTTTTGGCCGTGGGCACTTTTGTATTAGAACTGCCCTCGGGGCATGTACTTAAACTAAATGACTGTTATTATGTACCTAGTTTGACTAGGAATATTATATATGTATCTTTGTTAACCCGAAATGGGTACACTTTTGTATTTAGAAACACTGGGTGTTATTTATATAAAAATGATGCAGAAATATGCACTGCAGTTGCAAATAATGGTCTTTATTTTTGAATATAAATGAATCTCCTACATATAAAGTAACAAACAAAAGGCTTAAAAAGAGTGATCCAAAGGATGAAACTTATATGTGGCATTGTCGTCTGGGACACATTAACAAGACTCGCATATCCACACTTCGAAGAGTGGGTACTTGGACGGATTTGATCCAAATTCATATGACGTCTGCGAATCTTGCTTATTAGGCAAAATGCTCAAATCTTTTAGCGGTAAAGGTGAACGCGCCACTGAACTGTTAGCCCTCGTTCATAGTGACGTTTGTGGGCCCATGTCTAGCCAGGCTAGAGGTGGATATCGATACTTCGTAACCTTTACCGATGATGCATCACGTTACGGTTATGTGTATCTAATGACGCACAAGTCGGAAACTTTTGAGAAATTCAAAGAGTTTCGACACGAAGTTGAAAAACAAACAGGCAAGAGTATTAAGACATTACGGTCGGACCGTGGTGGCGAATACTTAAGTAATGAGTTTCAAGATTACCTGAAAGAATATGGTATTCTTTCACAGTGGACTCCTCCTGGAACACCACAATTAAATGGTGTGTCCGAACGGAGAAACCGTACCTTGTTGGACATGGTAAGGTCGATGATGAGTCGCACTGAGCTGCCAATTTCCTTCTGGGGATATGCATTAAACAGTGCAGTTCTTATTTTGAATAAGGTTCCGTCAAAGTCTGTTGAACAGACACCATATGAGATATGGACAGGAAAGAACCGGGTTTCTCCATTCCTGAAGATTTGGGTTGCTGGGCATACGTTAAAAGTTTGGAAGGTACCAAACTTGAACCCAAATCAGATAAATGCCTATTCGTTGGATATCCTAGGGAAACCAAAGGATATTACTTCTATCACCCACAAGAGAACAAAGTATTTGTTGCTCTACATGCGGTTTTCCTTGAGAAGGAATTCCTAAATGCAGTGTTTAGTGGAAGAAAGTAGAACTCGATGAAAGTCGTAGTGATACTGTTCTTGGCAATGAATTATCAACGGAACATGAACAGTCCATCTGGGATGAGACTGAACCACAATCTTCAGATACACAAGGACCGCGTAGGTCGGAGAGAGTCAGGGTAATACCTGAGAGGTATGGATTCCTGATCTCACCTCATGTAGATATTAATCTTATTGAGGATACTGAACCGGCTACGTATGAGGAAGCGATACAAGGTATCGAATCCGCTTTATGGCAAGAAGCCATGAAGGCCGAAATGGATTCCATGTATACCAACCAAGTTTGGACACTGGTTGATGCACCAGAAGGTGTAAAGCCTATTGGATGCAAATGGGTCTTCAAGAAGAAGACTGACATGGATGGCAACGTACAAACGTACAAAGCTAGGCTTGTAGCGAAGGGATATCGTCAACGACTTGGAGTTGATTATGACGAAACCTTCTCACCCGTTGCCATGGTTAAATCCATTCGGATAATGCTTGCAATAGCTGCATATTACGATTACGAAATATGGCAGATGGACGTTAAAACCACTTTCCTTAACGGAAACCTTTCGGAGGATGTTTATATGCAACAGCCTGATGGTTTTATCGCACCTAGACTTGCAAACAAGGTTTATAAGTTAAATCGGTCCATTTATGGACTGAAGCAAGCATCGCGGTCGTGGAACCAGCGTTTTGATGAGATCATAAAAGAATATGATTTCATTCAAAACGAAGATGATCCTTGTGTATATAAGAAGGTTAGTGGGAGTGCACTGACTTTTATTGTCTTTATGTCGACGATGTATTGCTTATCGGCAATGACATTCCCATGTTAACGTCGGTGAAAGCTTGGCTTTCATTGAAATTCTCCATGAAAGATCTGGGAGAAGCAGCTTTTATTCTAGGAATAAAGATCTACCGGGATAGATCTAGAAAGCTACTTGGACACTCCCAGAGTACATATATTGATAAAGTGTTGAAGAGATTCAACATGGATCAGTCCAAGAGGGGACTGTTACCAATATCACATGGCGTCTATCTATCTAGGGACATGTGTCCTAAAACACAAGATGAGAGAGACAACATGAGTCGGACTCCGTTCGCCTCGGCAGTCGGATTGATCATGTATGCCATGATATATACATGACCTGATGTGTCCCATGCTTTGAGCATGTGCAGTCGATATCAGGCTGATCCAGGTAAAGATCACTGGATGGCGGTTAAGAGTATCCTACGTATCTTAACAGAACTAAGGATGCTTTCTTAATCTATGGAGATGGAGAACTTGAGGTATCTGGGTATACCGATGCAAGTTTCCAAACCGACAGAGATGACTTTAAGTCGCAATTGGGTACATATTTTGTTTGAATAACGGAGCAGTGAGCTGGAAATCTTCCAAGCAAGATACTGTTGCCGATTCAACAACTGAAGCGGAGTACATTGCAGCAGCTGAAGCAGCAAAAGAGGCAGTTTGGATCCGTAAATTCCTAATTGGATTAGGAGTAGTTCCGTTAGCAGTGAGCCCGTTCCATTGTATTGTGACAATAGCGGGGCTATAGCATAGGCTAAGGAACCAAGGTCTCATCAACGATCCAAACATGTTCTTTGACGATTCCATCTGATTCGAGAGATCATACATCGTGGCGATGTGAAGATCGAAAAGATCGCATCAGAGGATAATATTGCAGATCCGCTGACGAAGGCTATTCCTCGGGAAAAGTTTGAGCGACATGTACATAGTTCAGGTATTAGATGCTTGAGTGACTGGCTATAGGCCAGTGGGAGATTGTTAGACAGTTATGACTCATAGCGTCACTATTTTGTAAATGATATTGTATTATTGTACAAAATTAACTATGTAGTAATGAAATTGCCTTTTACCGTTTTGTAATTTATTTACTTTGATATATAAATGGTAAAAGTCCCTATGATTAGTTCCGGATTGAGATGATATGAGACAGTATCAATCCATAAAGGTTTAATCATTAAATATCCCTAGTCGTAGTATTATCGAGATTGGACATCGATAATGCAGAATAGACTAGTACTGCACTTGTGCGTGTTGTGAGGGCACAACAGCATAGTTCTCATATATTTAAGTATAGGATATTTATGCAAGTGCGGTAGGAGGTTGTGTTTTACCGATGGTACGGAAAACAGCTTCGCTCTGGATAGCCCGCGGAATCCCATTGGTAGTATGTCTGCGTGTCTATGGGAGTCCGCTTCAGGGTAGGTGCATATGGTCTTAACCTGAGACTTGCATCGCTAGTACTTGCGACAATCGGTAGACTTTAGTTTTGGTCATCCAGGGCTTTAACAGGTTCTGTGTACACCTCTTCTAGGTTTATCGGGAATCGTATGTATTGGGTGTGATGTCAAGACGGAAGTATCACTTCAGACATATGGAGATGATGATCGCGCAAGATACAGAACTAGTACTCTATAATGGTTGCAACCATCGGGATAATATGACAAGGTCAGGATTATCCGATTCAAAGAGACTAGTTGCTTGATGTCCGATATATGTATCGTACGGGGCAGACACATCTCCAGCCCCAGGCCTTACATGTGATCATCTGATACTGGACTGCTATACACTATACTACGGTATACTACGCCTGTTATAGATCTTATATTCCAGTAAGAATATTTCTGGAGAATTGGGTAGGCATGGCGTTTTGCTAGAGGCTAACATTGTCTTGTAAATCGGTAAAAATGTAGTACTTGGTGCGTACGTGTCGGATAGTCCGACGACCGTATTTACTGCCAACATATCCAGATATCTCTTGGGTCGCTCCCGAAGATTCACCGATGACGTATGATTCGAACTTAATTAATCTGGGATTAATTGCGGAGAGACTTTATCTTGGATAAAGTACTATTTGAAGAGAGGAAAGATTAATTTGGAATTAATCGTTAAAATAATATATTCGATATATTAAACGAAATTCGATTTCGACGCGGAATTAAAATTAGATTTTAATTCGGGCAAACGAATTAATTTAGAATTAATTCATTAGCGACATGAATAGTAATTATGCTAGGCATAATTATTTAATTAAATTCGATTTAAATAACGTCGCGACGGAAGTTCGTTAATTCGGAATTATCGAACCCGAGCCCGGGAGTGTTTGCGGGCCCACTCGTATTCGGAATCAAGTGGGGCCCACATGTCACATCAACCATCACATCACTTGTCATTAAATTCACTTTTGTGTGATGGGTTTAGGTGATAGTGTGTACAACACTCAAAGGCAAAGAATGGTGATAGATTTGTGTCATACACCTACCAAAGGTATGGTATATGTTTGACTATTATTATGACACAAATATAAATTGATTTTGAAATCAAAAATCATTATTCTTCTCTCTTTCCTCTTGACCGAAACTGTGAAGCTTCACAGCCCTCTCCATTTTTCAGTTTTTGTTGCAAAAAGCTTGAAGAAATTGTGTTTGTTTGGAACATTAAATCACACACAAGGCTAGCACCTTCAAGGGATCATACAAAGGTGTTATGGGAAACTAATTCTTGAGCTTGGAAGGATCAAAGAAGGCTTGGAGCTTCCCCACTCACCTTGCCCGAAACCTTCACTGCACAAAGAAGAAAGTTTTCTTTTCATCAACACATCCGCATTCCGATCTTTGTGAGTATGATTCCGCCATACTTCAATATTGTTCATTCATTTATATATATATTTGTTTGCTCTTTTGATTTTGGGACATGGATTAGAATTTCCAACATGATCAACTCCATGCACGGTAGTATTTTTCCTCACTCTTGTTTCTTTATTTTTATCTTACATTAAGGACAATGCAAGTTTTAAGTTTGGGGTGTGTGCATGTAGTGATAGTTCCTGCTATTTAAAAGAATATATATATATATATATATTATTTTTTTAAGTCATACGTAGTAAACCATAAGTCTAATGAAGAGTTTTGTTTTATTTAGAATGAAATCTTAGAAATGATAAGTTCCCAATTGATTTTTATCTGATGCCTTCAGTAGGTGATCTAGGTTGGACTCGTAAGCACTTAATAATAGGTTTTAGCAGTAATAACCTAGGTAGTTGGCAAAATAACTAGTTGAAGGAATTGTTTACCGATGAATGACTGTTCGCTTAGATGTCTATCTCGATTTGCTAGTGTTATGATGTATGGTATGGTTAAAAATAAAAGAGAGAGAAAAGACAAAAATTTGAAAAAAAAGATGAAATTAAACCATTTATAACCGATAAGCGTGAAGCTACCCATGGACGAGTATTAGGACCACCATGAGGAGAAATGCTACCTTAAAGGGTATGTGTGTTTAAAAAAATGGAAAAAAAAAGAACAAAAAAATCTTACCATACTGACCACAGAATAGACAAATACAAAGTACTTTTGAGACATCTAGGTTAGTTTGACCCATCGGATCCCAATTTTTTAGATGAAATCATCTAGTTGGATTACTTAGGAGTCGAGCTATGACCGAACCTTTACACACACATACACTGTGAGTCTAGCTTAGATGATTTATTCACGAACTTGGATTTGAGTTACATTGGGTACTTTAAAGGTTCTCTGATTTCATTGGTATGCATTATTTTAAGACAATATTATGTGTGACTACTGGGACTATTTTGTTTGCTTTTATATTTTTTGCATGATTGCATGTGTGTGAATGACGTTTGTGGGTGTCGTCGCTGTAAGCCCTCACGAGACTATAACTCGTCCACTACGGCCGCCTAGGGGTTTAAAGGCTTGTTGCTTACGCTAAATGTAATCGTGATCCCTACGAAAGTGGCTTAGTTAATTTATTTACTTTTGATTTTTTATTTTTATTTAGTCTTTTGCTCGGCACTAGCAAAATCTTAAGTTTAAGGTGTTTGATAAGTACGGTTTATACCCAATTATTCCTACATTATTAGCTTACTATTATGTTAGATTTCGTGTCATTTAATATATTTTGTAGTTTTTTATGTTTAATTGATAGAAAGCATTGGAACATGGATCTTGGAATAAATGTGAGTGTTTTGGGACCTTAAGGACGCATCGGAAGCACGCAGTAAAGCAGAATAGGCGAAAATCACATACCTTGGAAAATGGCCTGGCGTCGCGATGCCTATTGTAGCGTCGCGACTCCTATATAGGATGAAGACATAATAATTTCCTGAGAGTTGGGTGTTGCGACACCAATTCCAACATCGCGACGTTGTGGCAAACGTACAAAAACATCAGAAATCATTATTCTAAAGCACAATGACTCCAAGACTTCCCTATAAATACCTAAGCTCGTCTAAAACCCTAAAAGGAGAAAACTACACAATAAAAAGTTCTAAATATATATTTTAGAGAGATCCAATGGGGAGGATTGAAGAGCGACAAGAGGAGACGAAAGTGGTCCGAAGACGAATGGATTTGATTCAGGTTTTATCTTTTAGTTTCTTTCTTTAAACTCTAATGATATCTATTATTTTTTTGACATTATTTTCATTGTTTTTATCTTTAGTCATGAACTAACTCTATTGTTCTAGAGGATTATGTAGCCTATGTTTAAACCTATGTATTGATTGCCAATTGATTTTTATAAATTTTTAATTCAGTTTATTTATATTCTCTTGTGTTTAATGTTTCTAGTTTGTTGGCCACAAATTAAGATGATGCATGTTTAGAATCTATCACTCGGGAGAGGGGATTTTGAATAGGATCTATAGAATATAACCTAGGAGATTTGCAGAGTTTGAGAGAACCTATAATCTCTTTGAAGTCGTTAATAAAGAATCACATAGCGTAATGCATTGATAATTACTAGATTTTTATAGGGATATCGAAGTCAGTAATTGATAATATTTTCACTTGGCACTCGAGAGAGAGAAAGTTAGAATAACTTAGGGTTTTTGGCTTATAAACTAAGAAAGTGAATAATAATTGATTGACATAACAAATACATATGGGATAACTAGGTGAAATCAAACTCTAGAATCTCTCTCATCTTGATCTTTTCTAAATTTAATGTTTTGATATCTTACTTATTTAGTTTTTAGTTTTAATTTAGATTATTTTAAATTACTTTCTAAATAAAGTTATGTTTATCAATTATAGTATTTAGTGAGAATTTGATTACAATCCATATGGGTTCGACACTCTTTACTTATCTTTTACTAAAACTTGACATCGTATACTTGTGGTACGATAATCTCACAACAGCTGGCATCAATCAGATCTCGTGGCTGCAGGGATTGACAATCAGCGTACTAACAACCGTCTCATATCCGACCGATTTAGGGTTTCGGGTATATATCCGGCCGATTTTTATGGTTGGAGAGAAGGTAGGCCGGACATAGGTGTTGTCTGGCTGGATTTTGGTTATATTCTCTGGAATTGGTTTCCCTTCCAACGTTCATCCTTGTAATTTTCCAAGATTTATCAATTTTGTATGAGGATAATCCCCATACTACTGGTCAAATGACCAAGGGAGTCTGCAATACCGTTTGGACCAGATGAAGGTCGGGATAATCCTCATACTGCCGGTCAAAGGACCATGGGAGTCTTCAATTTTGTCTGGACCAGATAAAGGTCAAGTCTTCAACTTGACTCTACATTAGCCATGAAGAATGTTCCCAGTCGATTGAACCAGATGAAAGTTAGGATAATCCCCATACTACGGGTCAAAGCACCAGAGGAGTCTTCAATGTCGTCTGGACCAGATGAAGATTAGGAAAATCCTCATACTACTGGTCAAATGACCAGGGAAGTCTTCAATTTCGTCTGGACCATATGAAGGCCAGGTCTTCAACTTGACTCTACATGAGCCATGGGGAATGTTCCCAGTCGACTTAACCAGATGAAGGTCAGGATAATCCTCATACTACGGGTCAAATGACTAGGGGAGTCTTCAATGTCTTTGGACCAAATGAAGGCCAGGTCATCAATTTGACTCTGCATGAGCCATGGGGAATGTTCCCAATCGATTGAACCAGATGAAGGTCAGGATAATCCCCATACTACTGGTCAAAGGACCATGGGAGTCTTCAATATCGTCTGGACCTGATGAAGGTCAGGATAATCCTCATACTACCGGTCAAATGACCATGAGAGTCTTCAATTTTGTCTGGACCAGATAAAGGTCAGGTCTTCAACTTGACTCTACTGAGCCATGGGGAATGTTCCCAGTCGATTGAACCAGATGAAGGTCAGGATAATCCCCATACTACGGGTCAATGAACCAGGGGAGTCTTCAATATCGTCTGGACCAGATGAAGGTCATGTCTTAAACTTGACTCTGCATGAGCCATGGGGAATGTTCCTAGTCGACTGAACCAGATGAAGGTCAGGATACATGTGTGTAGTGTCGACGGGGATCATCAACAAGTCCCAAGCTACATGCGTGTAGTGTCGACTGGGATCCATGTTATTGTTGGTTTAAATCTAGGTCCCAAGATCATACAAGACATGAAAACACTGCGTGAATACACCAACGGAGGTAGCGGAATACTCACATCGATCGGTTGAGTCGATTTGGAGACGATTGAAGGCCAAAAATGCACTGCCAAGGACGCCCAACTGGCAGCAGTCCACTGTCTCCAAAAACAGAAATTTGAGATGCGAAACGGAGCTCCTAGCTTCGTCCGACGGATCCCGGCTCATGGTCGAACCTCCCTACCACCTTCGCAAGACTCGTAGTGTGCTAGCACTTGGATTTCTCACCATGAAAACCCAACTCTTGGCTTCCCTATTCACGCCATTTCTGGTTTCAAAAATCAGTGAGTTTCTAAGCTTTTTGGGCGTGAGAGAAGAGAGCAAAATGAGAGAGAAGAAATGTGTTAAGTTAAGTTGAAAGTGTAAAAAAATATTACCTTATATATTTTCCAAAATATATTAAGGATATACACAATTTTGGCTTTCAAAAAGTCAATGATTTCAACTTTCCAACAACTATAACTATTCCAACAACTTACATCACTCAAAGTGTCACAAGTTGTCTTTTCAATCAATCAATCAATCACATCAATCAATCACATCACTCAAAGTGACATTTGATTTGACGCTTGATGTGACGAATGATTTGACGCTTGATGCGACTTGCGTTGCCGCACTCGAATTCGAAATACGAATGCGCTCGCAATCACACTCGGGGCTCGGGTTCGCTAATTCCAAATTAACGATTTTTTCGTCGCGTCGTAATTAGATGATTACGCCTAGCGAATTCACTATTCACGTCGCTAACGAATTAATTCTAAATTAATTCGTTCGCCCGAATTAAAATCTAATTTTAATTCCGCGTCGAAATCTAATTTCGTTTAATATATCGAATATATTAATTTACCGATTAATTCCAAATCAATCGTTATCTCTCTCTAGACGATATTTTATCCTAGATAAAATATCTCCGTTATTAATCCTAGATTAATTTTCTCTCTCTTCTATATAATCCCAGATTATTCAAGAGTGCGAGTTGTGCGTCATCGGTGGGTTATCGGGAAGCGACCCATGAGATCTCCGGATAAGTTGGCAGTAAATACGGTCGTCGGAGTATCCGAATCACGTATGTACCAAGTACTACGTTCTACCGATTTACGAGACAAGGTCGACTCCTAGCAAAGCACCAAGTCTACCAATTCTCCGGACATATCCATCTAAGAATATTAAGATCTGTATCAAGCGTAGTATACCAAGTATTGTATTTGTATATCGGCCCAATATCGGATAGTCACGTGCTAGGCCTAGGGCTGGATAAGTGTCTGCCCCGTACGAAGCACATGTCGGATGTCTGGTAACTAGTCTCTATAATCGGATATACATGACCTTGTCATAATATCCCGATGGCCGCGCAGCACTTAAGAGCACTAATACCGTATCCTGCGTGACATCATCTCCACTATGACTGGAGTGATACTTCCGTCTTGACATCACATCCAATGCACTACGATTCTCAATATACCCGGCATTGGCGTACACAGATCCGGTTAGAGTCCTAGACGACCTCAACTAAAGTATATCGATTGTCGTAAGCATTAGCGATGTAAGTCTCAGGTAAGACTATACACACCTACCTTGATTTCGGCCTCCCATAGACACATATTCATAATACCAATGGGATTCCGAGGGGTCTATCCAGAGCGAAGCTGTTTCCCGTACCATCGGTGAAGCACAACCTCCTATCGCACTTGCATAAGTATCCAATACTTATATATATGAGAACTATGCCGTTGTGCCCTCACAACGCACACAAGTGCAATACAAGCCTATTCCGCATTATCGATGTCCAGTCTCGATAATACTCCGGCTAGGGATATTTAATGATTAATCCTTCGGGGACTGATACTGTCTCATATCATTCTCAGTCCAGGAACTAATCATAGGGACCTCTCTTCATTTATATATCTAAGGTGGTCTAATCACAAATGATGAGAGTGCAATTTCCTTGTCACATAGTTAATTTGTACAACAACACTATGATCTGTACAAATAGTGACGCTATGGGTCATATTATCCAACAATCTCCCACTTGGCACATAGCCAGTCACTCGAGTGTCTAACACCCGAACTATGTACGGTTCGCTCAAATTGCTGAGGAAAGGTTTTCGTCAGCGGATTTGTATGATTATCGTCTGACGCGATTTATATGATCATCACATCGCCACGATGTATGATCCGAACGAATCAGATGATATAGAAGTATATATCTGGATCGTCGATGAGACCTTTAATTCCTTAGCCTGTGCTGACGCCTAGCTCAGCTGCTAACAGAACTATATCTAATCTAATTAGATTTATGTTCGATCCAAATGGCTTCTTTTGCTGCCTCAGCTGCAGCAATAATCCGCATTTGTTGTTTATTCGGCAACAGTATCTTGCTCGGAAGATTTCCAGCTCACTGTCCCGTTATTCAAACTTTATAGTACCGCAGTATTTTACTGTTTGGAAACTTGCAGCAGTGATCCCAGTCACTTCAAGTTCTCCTTCTCCATAGTTTTAGACAGCATCTTTAGTTTTCTAAGATACTAACAGATGTTATTAACTTCAATCCAGTGACTATCACTTGGATTGACCCGATTGTGACTCCATATGCTCGAAGCGTATGAGACACCAATACATGTACATATTAAATGTACAATTTCCCAGAGAGTGTTAACAACTCCAAATCTATCCCAGTAGATCTTTATTCCTTGAATAAAGGTTGTTACTCCCCAGAATTCTACGGAGAATTTCTATTGAAAGAATATCTATGAAAGCCAAGCTTTCACCAATTGCTTTAGGGAATATAATTGTCAGTGCGCTCTCCCACTAACCTCCTTATATACACAAGAATTATTTCGTTTTGATTCAAATCATAAACCATTATGATTATTTCAAAACGACAGTTCCAAGAACCTTATGCTTGCTTCAATCCAAACATGGATCGAATAATCCGCAAACCTCGTTTGTCGGTTATACAAAATCGTCAGGATGTTGTAAGCATCCTCCAAGAGGTTTCCTTTTTCAGGAAAGCGATTTTGATCTACATCTTCAAAATGGATTACCATGGCATCAGGTAAAAGGTTGAACCGTTATTAACACAATGTTGATAACGATACCTTTCCGTCAAAAGCCTAGCTTTGTACGTTGGTATGTTGCCTTCCATGTATGTCTTCCTTGAAGACGTTTAATGTACCAATAGGCACAATGCCTTGTGGTACAACAACTAGTATCCAAAATAGTTGTTATACATGGAATCCATTTCGGACTCATGGCACTTTGCCATAATAGGGAGTCGATACCTCGTATCACTTCCTCAAAACGTATTCGGATGGTACACCTCCATAAGATTGACATCTTTATGAGGTTAGATCAGAAACCCATACCCTAGGTTGTTTTCTGACTCTATCTGATCTACGAAGTTCTCTTGTATTTGAAGATTAATGGTATAGATTCATCATAGATGAACTATTTGTGTTCCATTAATGACTTCGTGCCTAGAACAGTATTACTCCGATTTTCATCGAGTATCACTATCCTCCCACTGACCACTGCATGTCGGTATTCCTCTCAGAAAAACCGCATGGTGAGCAACAATCATATTGTTCTCATGTGAGATTTATAAGTACTATACTTAAGGTTTTCCTTAGGATAACCTATATTGGCACTTATCCAATTTGGGTCTTTTAGTTTGGTATCATCCAAACGTTATGCCTAGCATACCCAAATTATCAGGAATGAGAAACCCTGTTTCTTTCGTGTTCATATCCTATATGATATCTGTCAAACAGATTTATATGGAACCTTATTCTAAATAAGTTTTGCACTGTAGATACATATCCGTTGAAGGAAATGGTAGCTCAGAGCGACTCGTGATAAACCTTATCATGTCCAACAAAATTCGGTTTTAGTTCGGACACACCGTCAAACTGACGTGTCTCGGGAGGAGTCCTCATCTGAAAGAATACTATACTCTTTCATGTGTGTTTGAAACTTACTGCTTAAGTATTTTCCATTACGGTCTTACCGTGACGGCATAATACTATAGTCGATCTGTTAATCTACTTCGTGTCGAACCCTAATAGTTTCCGATCTGTGTTCTTCAAATGAAACACATAACCATAACGTGATGTTACACATCCGTTAAGGTCACGAAATATTCATGTTCACATCTAGCCTAGCTAGATATGGGCCCACTATCTTCACAATGAATAGGGCTAACAGATCGGTGGCTTTCACACTATTACCAAGTAAATAGTGTTTTAGGTGCTTTACCTAATAAACTAGATTCGTAGACTTTATTTGATTAGTCAAATCAGTCCAAGTACCCACTCTTCAAAAGTGTGGATATACGAGTCATGTTTAATTGTGTCCCAGACGACAATGCCACAAATAAGTCTCTATTGATCAAATCAATTTGAGCTATTTATTTGTCATTTTATATGTTTGAGATTTTAATTATATTCAAAATATAAATACTGTTTTTCACATCTAATGTGTTTATCTCAGTATCATCTTTATATAATGAAACACTTTAGTGTTCTAGAATATAAAGGTTTATCCGCAACGGATCAAACACTGATATAGAGATAATGTTACTAGTCCAAGTAGTTACATTTTAACAGTTCCTAATTTAAGTACACACCAGAAGGGTAGTTCCTAAACTTAGGTATCTACGGTCGAAACAGCAACTTTCGTCCCGTTTCCGATTCGCAGATTAATCTCAGCTTGAAGTCAGTATCCTGCTCTCAGCAGATTCTGAACATCAATACAAACATTTTATGTACCACACTAAGTATTTAAAATCTAATTTTAATACTAGCTGTGAACATAACTAAGACAAACATTTTAAAGGTCAGAGCCTCGCCCTTTTCTTTAATTCCTTCGTGTCTTCCATATCCAAATGGTAGTTACTTTGGGATATGTCAATTATCTTTTCAATATTTCACAAACCTTTGGCCAAGCCTTGGGTTTCGGAATATTGAAACGATGTGCACCTTGTGCAACGCGCCCAATTGCAAACTTTTGACTTTTCACCTCTAGAATAGTCAAATCAATTCTCTAAGAATTATTAATTGCAATTTAATACTTTTAAATCTAAAGATAGATTTATGATAAGTATATTAATTAAGCACTAAAGTCATCATCACATAAATCTTCCAAAGATTTTATGCTCTACTTACTTGCTTAATTATGGGCCTAGTCATAATAAGTTATTTTATCAAATAATTAACCTATTATTTATTCCCAATATGAAAATTAAATCATTTAAAACATTTAATCCAAGGATTATATCTTTTTAGATATTCAACTTTTCAATTCTTTCTTGATTTCAATAGTCCAACTATTTAATCAATATTAATAAGGTACTATTTATTATAATGATTACAATAATCCAATTATTTAATCAACTATAATTTTAATATTGATTACTATAATCTAATTATAAAATCAACTATCATTTTAATTCAATTATATTGATTACTATAATCCAATTATAAAATCAACTATATATTGAATGAGTTTGTATATAGTCCAACTATATATATTTTTAAAACAACATAAAATATTAATATGACGAGTAAAATATAGATGAGCGCGTTTAGCGAGTATTCGAACGAATGTTGCAAATTCAATACTTGCCTCCCACTATTTTTCGTCGAGCCTCTAACCCTCTGTCGAGTACTCGGGAAACCGTGTTTCCTAGTGGGCTAGGATCCCGTTAAATATCACACAATCTTGACTTTGGCCAACAAATTGTATGATAATTAACTAGGTAGATCTCGAAGATCAATTGGATCTCATCCAACTCCTAGATCCAGTAGGTGGACATCCAAGTCCCAAACATATATCTTATATATGCCTATACATCGAATGTATACCCTAACCTTTTTCCTCTGAATCAACTAGGCCTTGGCTTTGGCACAACAAACTAATGATCCCAGTCAAGTGCGGACCCATTGACCATGGAAGCTTCGTAATCAATGTCGTTGGACAAGAAGTGGTCTTGACTTTGGCCAACAAACCACAACTTGGACAAGACACCAATATGGAACAAAGCCTCGTGATTCAAACACATCTTCGACGGACAAGGGCTTGACTTTGGCCAACAACCCATGCCAATCTAGGATCTTGAGTAAGAATCACTCAATGGGAGGAAAAGACGCATGATATTTGATGAGGGCTTTTTCGCGTGCAAATTGGCTACCAATTTAATTATCTTTGTTAAGGTCTCATCATCATACACCCTTAAACATGCATTCTAAACACATAATAAAGCGCATATGAAAATAAATAATAATGATATGCGGATGGATACTTAACACATTGATCCTAGATCAAATCTCTCCCTTTCTCACTCAAGCTAGCACTTGTATTACTTCTACCCCTTACACTACACTTCTAAAGAAACCTCATATACATAGAGGGGAATAGGTGAGAAGAGAATACAAAGAGAATGAAGGTGATAAGGCTGGACACGCAGGTCCAATTTAATAAATCGAATTTATTACAACAATTTCTAAAATTGCCCACCCATCTAATATCCATCTGATATACATTTCATTCAACACAACCACGTATTCACACACATAAGCATGCTATCAATCAATCTAATCAAATTAATTAATCTGATATTTAAGTGATCATTCAATGTTCAAACAACGATTTGATTTTGTTCGAGTCAAACTCGTTTTTGCGAATAAGTACTTAAAGTACGAATTCATGAATTAAATTAAACTACATCATTAAATCTAATTTAACATGTATTTAATACTAATTCACTATTCAATTCCAAATTAAATATTACACTTTTTTTAATAAACCTTTTACGATTTAAATTCTAAATTTAATCGTAACGCGTCTCAAAGACCGATTAACGTCCAACGTCAATTCAATTAAAGTCCAATGGGCTTTTAATTGATTTCTTAAGGCGTGGACTTTTGGTCAACTCGGGTCAAACCGATAACCAAAGTCCAATCCGGGATTTACCCCATAAGCCCATAAATCAATCTTGGCCCATTAGACCCAATTGAACTTAAAGGTTCATTAGTTGCATTTGGGCTTTATGGTTAAGGTTTTGGGCCCAATTGGATCCAATCCATTTGGCCTAAACCCAACTTGATAAATCAAGCCCAATAGGCCCAATTACAACATTAATAGCCCAAATCCAATTTAAGGCCTCAAATAATTAAATCACATAAATCCAATTTAACAATTTAATTACCTAAAGTGTATTATATGATTAATCACCTAAATCAACATTTCCAAAACATCAAATTAGTCCAATTAATCATGTTCTTAATTATCATTACATGTCCAACATATTAATGAAAATCAAACCCATATTACATGCTTCTAAGTCTCGGCCAAGGAAGGTTATTTTGTCCGATTTGAATTCAATCCGATTAATTACACAATCGACAACGTATTAACTTCCCGAATGATTTCATACACATCCAATGTTCATAAAATCAAAAATCCAAGACATTAAAGGCTTAAGTACATTCGGCCAAGGTGATTACATTTGGGGATTTTATGTTCAATTCCAAATCCAATCCAATTGATTCAAATTAACATTATCCTATATGATTCTAACTCATCCAATGAATCAAAATCAAAAAATTCCAAATTACCAAAATCATCTCATATTCGGCCAACATCAATATTTTGGGGAAAATTATTCCAAATCAATTTTCAACAAATTGGTCCAACCAAAATGCAATTAGACATGTTATAAGCATACTTAAACAATCAATTTATTCAAATCATGCTCAACAAACATTTACCCAAATTTTAAGCCCTACATTTTCATGCTTGAACCTAAGGCTCTGATACCATTGTTGGTTTAAATCTAGGTCCCAAGATCATACAAGACATGAAAACATGCGTGAATACACCAACGGAGGTAGCGGAATACTCACATCGATCGGTTGAGTCGATTTGGAGACGATTGAAGGCCAAAAACGCACTGCCAAGGACGCCCAACTGCAGCAGTCCACTGTCTCCAAAAACAGAAATTTGAGATGCGAAACGGAGCTCCTAGCTTCGTCCGACGGATCCCGGCTCATGGTCGAACCTCCCTACCACCTTCGCAAGACTCGTAGTGTGCTAGCACTTGGATTTCTCACCATGAAAACCCAACTCTTGGCTTCCCTATTCACGCCATTTCTGGTTTCAAAAATCAGTGAGTTTCTAAGCTTTTTGGGCGTGAGAGAAGAGAGCAAAATGAGAGAGAAGAAATGTGTTAAGTTAAGTTGAAAGTGTAAAAAAATATTACCTTATATATTTTCCAAAATATATTAAGGATATACACAATTTTGGCTTTCAAAAAGTCAATGATTTCAACTTTCCAACAACTATAACTATTCCAAAACTTACATCACTCAAAGTGTCACAAGTTGTCTTTTCAATCAATCAATCAATCACATCAATCAATCACATCACTCAAAGTGACATTTGATTTGACGCTTGATGTGACGAATGATTTGACGCTTGATGCGACTTGCGTTGCAGCACTCGAATTCGAAATACAAATGCGCTCGCAATCACACTCGGGGCTCGGGTTCGCTAATTCCAAATTAACGATTTTTCCGTCGCGTCGTAATTAGATGATTACGCCTAGCGAATTCACTATTCACGTCGCTAACGAATTAATTCTAAATTAATTCGTTCGCCCGAATTAAAATCTAATTTTAATTCCGCGTCGAAATCTAATTTCGTTTAATATATCGAATATATTAATTTACCGATTAATTCCAAATCAATCGTTATCTCTCTCTAGACGATATTTTATCCTAGATAAAATATCTCCGTTATTAATCCTAGATTAATTTTCTCTCTCTTCTATATAATCCCAGATTATTCAGGAGTGCGAGTTGTGCGTCATCGGTGGGTTATCGGGAAGCGACCCATGAGATCTCCGGATAAGTTGGCAGTAAATACGGTCGTCGGAGTATCCGAATCACGTATGTACCAAGTACTACGTTCTACCGATTTACGAGACAAGGTCGACTCTAGCAAAGCACCAAGTCTACCCAATTCTCCGGACATATCCATCTAAGAATATTAAGATCTGTATCAAGCGTAGTATACCAAGTATTGTATTGTGTATATCGGCCCAGTATCGGATAGTCACGTGCTAGGCCTGGGGCTGGATAAGTGTCTGCCCCGTACGAAGCACATGTCGGATGTCTGGTAACTAGTCTCTATAATCGGATATACATGACCTTGTCATAATATCCCGATGGCCGCGCAGCACTTAAGAGCACTAATACCGTATCCTGCGTGACATCATCTCCACTATGACTGGAGTGATACTTCCGTCTTGACATCACATCCAATGCACTACGATTCTCAATATACCCGGCATTGGCGTACACAGATCCGGTTAGAGTCCTAGACGACCTCAACTAAAGTATATCGATTGTCGTAAGCATTAGCGATGTAAGTCTCAGGTTAAGACTATACACACCTACCTTGATTTCGGCCTCCCATAGACACATATTCATAATACCAATGGGATTCCGAGGGGTCTATCCAGAGCGAAGATGTTTCCCGTACCATCGGTGAAACACAACCTCCTATCGCACTTGCATAAGTATCCAATACTTATATATATGAGAACTATGCCGTTGTGCCCTCACAACGCACACAAGTGCAATACTAGCCTATTCCGCATTATCGATGTCCAGTCTCGATAATACTCCGGCTAGGGATATTTAATGATTAATCCTTCGGGGACTGATACTGTCTCATATCATTCTCAGTCCAGGAACTAATCATAGGGACCTCTCTTCATTTATATATCTAAGGTGATCTAATCACAAATGATGAGAGTGCAATTTCCTTGTCACATAGTTAATTTGTACAACAACACTATGATCTGTACAAATAGTGACGCTATGGGTCATATTATCCAACAGTTATGCCCAAAGCTACATACTGAGATGTTAACTAGGTAATTCTTAATCAGTCGCAAGTCAATGACACGTTGTGTCGACTGGGTTCTTCTTTAAACCCCAAGCTACACATGTAGATGTCGAATGAGATGCACATCAAGCCTCAAGCCATACACGCGTCTGGGATCCACAACAAGTCTCAAGCTACACACATATAGATGTCAAATGGGACGCACATCAAGCCCCAAGCCATACACGTCTGGGATCCACAACAAGACCCAAGCTAGACACATGCAAATTTCAAATGGGATGCACATCAAACCTCAAGCTATACACGCATCTGGGATCCACAACAAGTCCCAAGCTACACACATGTAGATGTCGAATGAGACGCACATCAAACCCCAAGCCATACATGCCTGAGATCCACAACAAGTCCCAAGCTACACACATGTAGTTGTCGAATGAGATGCATATCAAACCTCAAGCTATACACATATAGATGTCGAATAGGGCATAGACTTCATTCTGAGTCTTCATTTATGTAGGTCGACTGGGATATCCTAACACCAAATTTCATACATGCATGTCGACTGGAATTTCTTCACACCAAGTCTCTATATAGTGTCGAGTGGAATGTCTTCACACCAAGTCCCCATTAAGGTAGTGTCGACTGGAATGTCCTTGTAAAGTCTTCATACATACATCTCGACTGGAATATCATCACTTCAAGTCCTAATACATATAGAGTCGACTGGAATGTCACTGCAAAGTCTTCATACAAGCATGTCGACTAGAACATCTTCACACCAAGTCCTTATGTAGTGTTGAGTTGGATGTCTTTGCCAAGTCTTCTTTCATGCACGTCGACTGGAATGTCTTCACACTAATTCCATAAGTAGTATCGAGTGGGATGTCATTGTCAAGTCTTATTTCATGCACGTCGACTGGAATGTCTTCACACCAAGTCTTCATGTAGTGTCGAGTGTGATGTCCTTGCCAAGTCTTCTTTCATGCACGTCGACTGGAATGTCTTCACACCAAGTCCTCATGTAGTGTCGAGTGGGATGTCCTTGCCAAGTCTTCTTTCATGCACGTCGACTGGAATGTCTTCACACCAAGTCTTCATGTAGTGTCGAGTGGGATGTCTTTGCCAAGTCTTCTTACATGCATGTCGACCGGAATGTCTTCACAACAAGTCTTCATTAGAGTATTTTCCATCAGGACATCCTCCTCATGTCAACTCTTCATACACATAGTGTCGACTGGGATGTTTGCTTCATGTTGAGTTTTCATACATGTAGTGTCGACTGAAACATCCTCTTCATGCCAAGTCTCCATACATGTAGTGTCGATTAGGGTGACCATGCCAGATACATTACTTCATCGTATGGAATGAAGGGTAGAAATAGTGATTCTACTGGAGGGAAGCGTCTTGTTCCTTTCTTAGTCGACTGAGAGAAGTGTCGATTGAGTCAGATGATGGTTTATGTTGTCGATTGGAGCAATTGGGTTTCTCCCTAAGTTGGAGTTTTGTGAAGGATAATGTTTTTTAAAGTAACCAATGAATACTTATTTGGGAAGCTATGATGTCCCCAAGGTGACAATGGGTGACCTATTGCTCTTTTTTGTGGTCTAATTGCATCAAGTGACACCTTATTGAGATATATTGCTGGCACATCATTTATTAGGTTGCTGGATCCATTGTGTAGCATCAAAATTTAGGGAGCTTTTTGTAGAGTCCACTTTCTGAAAGTAATCCATTTCTGAATGCTTCCACTGTAGTAGGCTGATGGAGATTTGGGATTGTTATCATCTCTTTATTGAAGCGAGCCACGTAGCTTCGCAAGGACTCCCCTCTCCGTTGCTGAATGGCATTGAGGTCATTGGTGGTCTTCTCAAGCTTGCAAGAATTTGCAAAATACTCCATAAATTTGTCTGCTAGTTGTTGGTAAGACTCGATGGATCTGTATGGGAGATTGATTAACCAGGTGAGAGCAGGACCAGTTAATGTTTCTCCAAGTCCTCTGCATATTTCAGCCTCTCATTGGTGAGGGGCCAGACCCGTTGACATCATCTTGTATTTGTAATGGACAACATGGTCGTCCAGGTCAGTTGATCTATCATATATCTTCATATCTGGAGGACTGAACTTCCTTGGTAGTTTGATGGAAGTGATTGTCTCCAAAAATGGAGTATCAGATATTGTTCTGGCCCGACTTTTCCTTATTGGTAGCCTGACACCGGGGAGGCTGGACAAAATTGCTTCTTTGAATTCTAACATTTCTTTGTACATATTGGAAGCGACTTGTTGTGCTTGGTCGATTGAGGAAATTGGTTCATTTATTTGATCGTTCCGGGGGTGGTTGTCTGGGGGTGGATCATCATTTGGCACATCATTGAATGCCCCCAAGAGATTAGATGAGATTGTATGATTGTTGGGATTGTCCAGAGTATCACATTGTTGGGAAGTTGAGGAGATTTGCTCCAATTTCTTCTGGATGGTTATATTGGAGCTTCGCATGGCTTGACTCTCTTCTTCTAAGGCGCGTAATCATTCTTGGAGTATGGCCAGCTGCATGGTCATAGGATCTAGTGTCTGCTCAATACTAGAAGTCATGGTTGGCTTTGTTTTAGGAACCGTAGACTGAGAGATCTTTGCCTGCTATAAATCGCTAAGGCCCCACGGTGGGCGCCAAATTATGGACGCTAGATTTTGCTCGAGGTTCGCAATCGAGAATTTATAGTATGGGGCACTAGCGATCCTGCAAAATAAAGTAGAGTGAGCGGGGAGTACTGCCTACTGGTGTGGTGGGTGTCTTAGGCACTCTGACGCTCAAGTCAGTAGTGAAGATGAGCGATAAATAAGGAAGAGCAAGGTCTGAGGTTACCTTGATCTTCGTTGACTGCCGTGAGGGCGGTGGGCCGGTGTTTATAGAGCAAGAGGCTCTGAGAGATCAAGTTTGAGACCTAAGACTTCAATGCCCTGTATGTTGAGTTATGTTTCCATTTTATAGGTTGAAAGAAGTCCTTTTATAGCTGTAACAGGATCTGTACTTGTGATGGTGGGATCCACAACATGCTAAAATCTCTGGCGACAGGGCCCACAACGTGCTCAAGACTTCATCTTTTGGCGATGAATAATATTATGTTTAGGAAAATGAGATACAATAGCCAGTGTGATATTTTCCAGTATGGACCAGTTCGAAGGTCCAAAAGGCTACCTACAAGCTTTAATTGGGCCTTATCTATCCACAGATTCGAAGTGAAAAGAGGTTTTACCCTTGGGCCCAAATTTGACCCGTATAGTACGTGAGCTCGTTCTTTCTTATGCTACAAAGGGACCTTTGCTACTTTGCTTCTGTACTATCGTTAAAAGATAAAGACCGCTCATTTACATAATGACTAATCCTAATATGGGGATCGTGCCATTGTCTAAAACTGACTAATTAGACCCTTAGTAATCTTGGTTATTTTAGGATGGGCTTATGAATGTTTAGGAATATCCAAATAGGAAAAAACAAGACGTACCATTTCTAGATGAAAGTCAGTATAGGTATCAGACTCATGTTTCAGCACTTTGATCATAACTAAACGTTTTAAGCCCAACAAGGTTTGCATACAAGGTGGCTCACTGTCATTTCAAAGCCTAATTGTCATGAAAAATGCAAACTTGTTCCAGTTGAAAATGCCTAACAAGTTTATATTCCATGGTAATGGTTCAAATAACCTCAAATGATTAAGGGCCAAAACACAAGCATAAGGGAGGCTCCTACAGGATAACAACTATGGGTTTTTTATGTGGGCTGATAAGGGTAAGGCTTAGGCTCTCGTCTGTGAAGGGTTGTTCACAACTAGGTTATCATCACATACCAATCTACCGCCTTGAGTAAAAGTGATTTCTCAATATATAATGCCATTGGGGTAAAAAAAAGGTATGCAAAAGATGAAGACATGGTTAACCTCAATCTCGCTATAAATAGTACAAGGTATTTTTTCGAGGTCGATTTTATATCCATAGTGGAGTTGCCATTTGTAGGAGTGAAGCAGAGTTTACCATTATGCCAATGACGCTGGCGACTATAACATTGTTGGGCTCGCAACTTGTAGAGAGTACGAATAGCCCCATTGGGGGACTAATGGAGAATAAAGGAGTCGTCACCCAATATGAGACATCGAGAATGATTTAAAGGTGTATTACACCCATCGCAAGGTCCGGTCTTAAGCCCGTTTGGGTTCAGAATGGTCTTTTATGGATGACAGTATAATATCCATGCTTAAATGATGTATCAACACATCTTATAATGCAGTAACATGCAATAGCAATTTAAAATAGCATACATGGAGTAACCATATAATAAAATGCGATAAACAAATAAAATTTGAAAGCATAAGTAAAAAAAAAATGAGATAACAATTAAAACAGTTTAGAGCATGCCTCAAATGGACCTGGACTCGGAGAGACCTGGCCGGACATGGCCATGGTCATCCGGATATAATGTTCAATGTCCAGTCAGACTTACTAGAAGTTTGGCCGGATGTATTGCGTAATCAAGAAACACAGAATCACAGTAACAGTAGGTAAAATAGCATTCCATAATGATTACATAATAAAACGACATAATAAAAGTAAGCGATAACATTTCTAATAATTAAAGCACTAAACAATAAAATAACAAGGATTCCAGTAACAATGAAACTAACATATGTATAACATTTTTGGATCAAATGGAATGGCCATCTTCCACATAGTACGTGGAATTGTATCCCGAATACATACCACATTACCGTCCATTCGAAATCGGCTATGGAATTCATATCCCATTTTTCATCTTATGTACCAAAGGTGTTGGACAATTATGACCCATAGCGTCACTATTTGTACAGATCATGGTGTTGTTGTACAAATTAACTATGTGACAAAGGAGATTGCTCTCTTATCATTTGTGATTAGATCACTAAGATGTATAAATGATAAGAGGTCCTTATGATTTGTTTCTGGATTGAGATGATATGAGACAGTATCAATCCACGAAGGATAAATCATTAAATATCCCTAGTCAGAGTATTATCGAGATTGGACATCGATAATGCGTAAAAGACTAGTATCACACGTGTGCGCGTTGTGAGGGCATAACGACATAGTTCTCATATATTTGGGTATAGGATACTCATGCAAGTGTAATAGGAGGTTGTGTTTTACCGATGGTACGGGGAACAGCTTCGCTCTGGATAGACCCCCTCGGAATTCCATTGGTAGTATGACTATGTGTTTATGGAAGTCCGAAATCAGGGTTGGTGTATTTGGTCTTAACCTGAGACTTGCACCGCTAATACTTGCGACAATCAATATATTTTGGTTTTGGTCGTCCAGGGCTTTAACAGGTTCTATGTACGCCTCTGCTGGGTATATTGAGAATTGTAGTGTGTTGGGTGTGATGTCAAGACGGAAGTATCACTCCAGTAATATGGAGATGATGATCGCGCAGGGATACAGAACTAGTTCTCTAAAGGGTTGCAACCATCGGGATAATATGACTTGGTCATGATTATCCGATCATATAGAGACTAGTTGCTCGTGATCCGATATATGCTTCGTACGGGGAAGACACTGTACCAGCCCCAGGCCTTGCATGTGATCATCCGATACTGGATCGAAATACGCAATACTACGTATACTACGCCAGATATAGATCGCTTATTCCTGTAAGCATGTTTCTGGAGAATTGGGTAGGCATGACGCTTTGCTAGAAGCCAACCTTGTCTTGTAAATCGGTAAAAACGTAGTACTAGGTACTTACGTGTTCGGATAGTCTGACGACCGTATTTACTGCCAATATTTAATTCGTTAGCGACGTGAATAGTGATTTCGCTAGGCATAATCATTTAATTACGTCGCAATGGAAAATTTGTTAATTTGGAATTAGCGAACCCGAGCCCGGGAGTGTTTGCGAGCGCATTCGCATTTCGAATTCGAGTGCGGCACGCAAGTCACATCAAGCGTCAAATCGCTAGTTGCATCTAGCGTCACATCATTCGTCAATCAAGTGATATATGTCTTTCACTTTGAGTGATTGACACCAGTCACTATTCATTGATTGATGGGAAGTGATGTGAGTGGTTGGAGCCTTAATGGCATGACTTTTTTGGAAAAAGAAAATTGTATATGTTTATTTGTTTTTTGAAAACAAATAACAAATACACAATTTTGTAAAACCAACACACATCTCTCTCATTTTCTCTTCCCTCTCTCACGCCCACAAGGGCTGTTCTTCTTCTATTTTCTGGTTCAGTTTGCCGAGAATGAAGAAGAGTCATTTGATGATTTTTGTGGCAAAAATCAAGGTACTAGCACACTTCCGGAGTTATACGAAGGTGATAGGGAAACCCACCCGTGAGCATTGGATCATTTAACAAAGCTTGGAGCTTGATGGAGGACCTCACATGGCCGATTCTTGGAGGAAAGAAACAGCTCACTGCCGAGACTTGGAAGAGGCAGAAAGTTGATTTTGTTGTCCACCGCGTTGCTCAACGCTCGATGTAAGTATTCCACAACTTCGTTGATTGTATTCACATGTGTTTTATGCTTGTTATTCGATCCTAGGGACCGTAGAACTCCAACAATAGTATCAAAGCAGAGTAAAAGCATGAAATTTGACTTAGGGTTAAAATTTGGGTAAAATGTATTTGAGCATGATTTTTTGAAATTGGATGATTGAGTATGCTTAAATGTGTTTTAATTGAGGATTGATTGGATCAATTTGATGAAATGTTGTTTGGAATAATTTTCCCCAATTGGTGAGGCTTGGCCGAGAATATCAATTACCCTAAATGTCTTGGATTTTTGTTTTTTGATTCATTGGATGAGTTGGAATAAATTGGGAATTGTTGATTTAATGTTTAATTGGATTCAATTGGATTGGATTTAAAATTTGGACATATAAATCCTCAGAGCCGAGACTTGTATAACATGGTTTGGGTTTGATTTTTGTTAAATTGTGTTGGACATGATTTAATGATGATAATAATGATTAATTAGGCTAATTTGATGTTTTGGAAATATTGATTTGGGTAATTAATTATGCTATACACTTGGTTTAATTAAATATGAAATTTGGAATTTTTTGTGTTTAATTAAATGGGCTTAAATTGGATTTGGGCTTGAAATGTTTTAAATGGACTTATTGGGCTTGGTTGTACCAAGTTAGGTTTAGGCTAAATTGGTTTGATCCAATTGGGCCCAAAACCGCTTCCATAAAGTCCTATTGCGACTAATGGACCTTAATTATTTAATTGGGCCTAATGGGCCTAAATTGATTTCTAGGCTTATGGGGTTACTCCTTGATTGGGCTTTGGTTATTGGGTTTGACCCAAGTTGACCAAAAGTCCACGCCTTAAAGAAATTAATTGAAAGCCCATTGGACTTTAATTAAATTGACGTTGGACGTTAATCGGGCTTTGAGACCCATAACGATTAAATTTGGAATTTAAGTCGTAAAAGGTTCGTTAATAAAGTGTGATATTTAATTTGGAATTAAATAGCGAATTAGTTTTAAATACAAATTGAATTGGATTTAATTTTGTAGTTTAATTTAATTCAAGAATTCGTACTTTGAGTACTTATTCACAAAACGAGTTTGACTCGAGCAAAATCAAATCGTTGTTTGAACATTGGATGGTCATTAATTATCAGATTAATTAATTTGATTAGATTTATTGATAACATGCTTGTGTGAATACATGGTTGCGATGCATGAATAATGTATATCGGATGGATATTAGATGGGTGGGGCAATTTTAGAAATTGTTGTAATAAATTTGGAATTTATTAATTGGACCTGCCTGTCCAGCCTATTACCTCCATACTCTTTGTATTTCTCTTCTCACCTATTCCCCTCAATGTAAATGAGGTTTCTTTAGAAGTGTAGTGTAACAGGTAGAAGTAATACTTGTGCTAGCGGGAGAGAGGAAATGGAGAGATTTGATCTAGGATCAATGTGTTAAGTATCCATCCGCATATCATTATTATTTATTTATACACGCTTTATTATGTGTTTAGAATGCATGTTTAAGGGTATATGAAGATGAGACCTTAACAAAGATAATAAATTGGTTGCCAATTTGCACGCGAAAAACCCTCACAAAATATTAAGCATTTTCCTTCCATTGAGTGATTCTTACTCAAGATCCAAGACTGGCATTGGTTTGTTGGCCAAAGTCAAGACCTTTGTCCGTCGAGGATGTGTTTGAATCACGAAGGCTTTGTTACATATTGGTGTCTTGTCCAAGTTGTGGTTTGTTGGCCAAAGTCAATACCACTTCTTGTCCATCGACATTGATTACGAAGCTTTCCATGGTCAATGGGTCACGCTTAACTGGGATCACTAAGTTTGTTGTGCCAAAGCCAAGGCTTAGTTGATTCAAAGGAAAACGGTTAGGCAATATATTGGATATATTGGCATATATAAGATATATGTTTCGGACTTTGATGTCCCCCTACTGGATCTAGGAATTGGATGGGATCCAATTGATCATAGAGATCTACCTAGTTAATTATCATACAATTTGTTGGCCAAAGTCAAGATTGTGTGATATTTAACGGGATCCTAGCCCACTAGGAAACACGGTTTCCCGAGTACTCGACAGAGGGTTAGAGGCTCGCCGAAAAATAGTAGGAGGCAGGAATTAAATTTGCAATATTCGTTTAATTACTTGCCATACGCGCTCATATCAAATATCATTCGTCAAATAAATTAAATGTTAGTTGGACTAATATTTAAATCGTTGTTTTAATTAACAGTTGGACTGTATTCAAACAATTGAAATTATAGTTGATTAAATAGTTGGACTATAGTAATCATTATAATAATAGTACCAAAATCGTTGATTAAATAGTTGGACTATTAAAATCAAGATAAATTGAAAGATTAGCATTTAAAACATAATCCTAGGGAAAATGTTTAAATGATTTAATTTTCAAATTGGGAATAAAATTTCAGGATGGTCCTGGAAACTAATAAGTTACTTTATTTGATAAAATAACATATTAGGCCTAAGCCCGGAGTTAAGCAAATAGTAGAGCATAATCTTGGAAGATTTATGTGATGATAACTTTAGTGCTTAATCCGACAATCTTGCCGAGTAGATTCCTTAATTTCTTAATCAGAACTAAGGATTAGATCCTCAAAGTATGATAATGAAATTGAAGGATCTTCATAAATCTATGCTTAGATTTTAGAAGTACTAAATTGCAATAATTAACCCTTGGAGAGTTAATGGCTATTCTCAAGGAGATAAAGTCAAATCTTGCAATATGGCAAGAAGCGCAATGCGCACCTTACTTCGACATTCTAAAAGGCCAAGGCTTGGCCAAAGGCTTCTGGAATGTGGAAAAGGACAAAGGCAAAATCATTATAATCTTCTGGGAAGATAAATGACATATCCCAAAATGTCTGCCTAAATTGTGGCAAACGGGATCGCGGAAACGTGACTGCCGTTTGAAGAAAACAGACATGAAGGAATTGAAGACGGGCAAGGCTCTGACTTCAAATATGTTTGTCATAAATATGTTCACTACTAGTATTGAAATTGGATTTTAAAGACTTAGTGTGATACATAAATATATGTGCTGGTGTTCAGAATTTGCTACGAGCATGATACTGACTTCAGTTGAGATTAATCTGCGAATTGGAAACGGGACGAAAGTCGCTGTTTTAACCGTAGATACCTAAATTTAGGAACTACCTTCGGGTGTGTACCTAAATTTGGAAACTGTTATAATGTAACTAGTTTGACTAGAAACATTATCTCTATATCAGTGTTTAACCCGCTGCGGGTGAACCTTTATATTCTAGAACACTAAAGTGTTTTATTTTATAAAGATGATATTGAGATAAACACATTAGATGTGAATAACAGAACTTATAATTTGAATATAAATAAATCTCAAACAAATAACATGAAAAACAAATAGCTCAAACTTTTGATCAGATGAAACATAAAGTGGCATTGTTTTCTGGGACACAATTAAAACAAGAATCGTATATCCACACTTCGAAGAGTGGGTACTTGGACAAATTTGATTCTATTCAAATTAATTCTACGAATCTAGTTTATTGGGCAAAGTGCCTAAAACACTATTTACTTGGTAAAAATGTAAATGCCACTGATCTGAGCCCTAGTTCATAGTGAAGTGAAGCAGTGGGCCCATGTCTAGCTAGGCTAGAGGTGGATATGAATATTTCGTGACCTTTTCGGATGTGGCATCGCGTTATGGTTATATGTTTCTTTTGAAACACAAATCGGAAACTTTTAAAGTTTTCGACACGAAATAGACAAACAGATCGGCTAAAGTATTAAACCATCACGGTTAGACCATGATGAAAATACTTAAGCAGTAAGTTTCTAATATACTTAAAAGAGTATAGTATTCTTTCAATGAGGACTCCTCCCAGAACACGTCAATTTGACGTTGTGTCTGAACAGGATAAACTGAATTTTGTTGGACATGATAAGGTTAATCATGAGTCGCTCTGAGCTACCATTTCCTTCAACGAATACACATAAACAGTGCAGAACTTATTTTGAATAAGGTTCCATAAAAATCTGTTTGACAGATTTCATATTAGATATGAACAGGAAAGAAGCCGGGTTTCTCATTCCTGAAAATTTGGGAATGCTAGGCATATGTTTGGATAATACCAAATTAGAACCCAAATTGGATAAGTGCCAATTGTAGGTTATCCTAGGGATACCAAAGTATAGTACTTACACAACTCACAAGAGAATAATTTAATTGTTGCTCACCATGCGGTTTTCTTAAGAGGAATACGATATGCAGTGGTAAGTGGGAGGATAGTAAAACTCGATGAAAATCGGAGTAAAAATCTGGCAGTTAATAATGTTCCAGGCACCGATTCCTTAATGGAACACAAAAAGTTCATCAAGGATGTAACTATACCAATAATCTTTGAATACACAAGAACCACGTAAGTTGGAGAGAGTCAGAAAACAACCTGGGGTATGGGTTTCTGATCTCACCTCATAAAGATGTCAATCTTATTTAGGAATACCAACTGACTACGTATGAGGAAGTGATACAAGATATCGACTCCCTATTATGGCAAAGTGCTATAACATCCGAAATGGATTCCATGTGCATCAACTATGTTTGGATACTAGTTGATGTACCGCAAGACATTGTGCCTATTGGTACTATATAAGTATTCAAGGAAGACATACATGGATGGAAACATACCAAATATAAAGCTAGGCTTTTAGCGGAAGGTATCGTTATCAACATTGTGTTGACTACGATGAAACCTTTTACCTGTTGCCACGGTGAATCCATTTGGATAATGCTTGCTAATGCTGCATGTTTCATTTATGAAATATGACAACTAAATGCCAAAACCGCTTTCCTTAACGGAAACCTTTTGGAGGATGTTTACAACATCCTGAAGGTTTTGTCGTACCAAAACTAGCAAACAAGGTTTGCAGGTTATTCGATCCATGTTTGGATTGAAGCAATCATTAGGTTCTTGGAATTTTCGTTTTGATGTAATCAAAATAGTTTATGATTTAATTCAAAATGAAATGATTCTTGTGTATATAAGAAGGTTATTGGGAGCGCACTGACAGTGGCTGTCCTATAAATAATGATAATAAATCATTTCTTGGAAATGATATTCCCATAATAACAATCGGTGAAAGCTTGGCTTTCGAGCCAATTCTCCGTAGAATTCTTGGGAGAAACAACCTTTATTCTAGGAATAAAGATCTACTGGGATATATTTAAAGTTGTTAATAGTCTCCGAGAACTCGTACATTGAAATAAATGTACGTGACCTGGTGACTCATACGCTTTGAGGATATGGATTCACAATCGGGCCAATCCAAGTGATAGTCACTGGATTGATATTAAGAACATACATTAGTATCTTAGAGAACTAAGGATGTTGTCTTATACTATGGAGTTGGAGAACTTGAAGTAACTGGGTTCACTGCTGCAAGTTTCCAAACCGATGAAACGACTATAAGTCACAAAAATGGTACTATACAGTTTGAATAACGAAACAATGAGCTGGAAATCTTCCAAGCAATATACTGTTACTGAATAAACAACAAATGCGGGTTATTGTTGTAGCTGAGGCAGCAATAGAAGCCATTTGGGTCGATAATAAATCTAATTAGATTAGATATAGTTATGTTAGCAGTTGAGCTAGGCGTCAGCACAGGCTAAAGAATTAATGGTCTCATCAACGATCCAGATACATATTTCGATATTCATATGATTTGTTCGGATCATACATCGTGGCGATGTGATGATCGTATAAATCGCATCAGACGATAATCATGCAAATCCGCTGACGAAAGCATTTTCTCAGTAGTTTGAGCCAACCGTAAATAGTTCGGGTGTTAGACACTCGAGTGACTGGCTATAGGCCAAGTGGGAGATTGTTGGACAATTATGACCCATAGCGTCACTATTTGTACAGATCATGGTGTTGTTGTACAAATTAACTATGTGACAAAGGAGATTGCTCTCTTATCATTTGTGATTAGATCACCAAGATGTATAAATGATAGGAGGTCCTTATGATTTGTTCCTGGATTGAGATGATATGAGACAGTATCAATCCACGAAGGATGAATCATTAAATATCCCTAGTCAGAGTATTATCGAGATTGGACATCGATAATGCGTAAAAGACTAGTATCACACTTGTGCGCGTTGTGAGGGCATAACGGCATAGTTCTCATATATTTGGGTATAGGATACTCATGCAAGTGTAATAGGAGGTTGTGTTTTACATATGGTACGGGAAACAGCTTCGCTCTGGATAGACCCCCTCGGAATTCCATTGGTAGTATGACTGTGTGTCTATGGAAGTCCGAAATCAGGGTAGGTGTATTTGGTCTTAACCTGAGACTTGCACCGCTAATACTTGCGACAATCAATATACTTTGGTTTTGGTCGTCCAGGGCTTTAACAGGTTCTGTGTACGCCTCTGCTGGGTATATTGAGAATTGTAGTGTGTTGGGTGTGATGTCAAGACGGAAGTATCACTCCAGTCATATGGAGATGATGATGGCGCAGAGATACATAACTAGTTCTCTAAAGGGTTGCAACCATCGGGATAATATGACTTGGTCATGATTATCCGATAATATAGAGACTAGTTGCTCGTGATCCGATATATGCTTCGTACGGGGAAGACACTATACCAGCCCCAGGCCTTGCATGTGATCATCTGATACTGGATCGAAATACGCAATACTACGTATACTACGCCTGATATAGATCGCTTATTCCTGTAAGTATGTTTCTGGAGAATTGGGTAGGCATGGAGCTTTGCTAGAAGCCAACCTTGTCTTGTAAATCGGTAAAAACGTAGTACGAGGTACTTACGTGTTCGGATAGTCCGACGACCGTATTTACTTCCAACATATCCGGGGATCTCATGGGTCGCTTCCCGAAGATTCACCGATGACGTATGACTCGCACTTTATTAATCTGGGATTAATTTGACGAGAGAGATAAATAATCTGGGATTAATTACGGAGATATTTTATCTGTTAAAATATCATATAAAGAGGAGAACGATTAATTTGGAATTAATCGATAAAATAATATATTCGATATATTATACGAAATTGGATTTCGACGCGGAATTGAAATTAGATTTTAATTCGGGCGAACGAGTTAATTTAGAATTAATTCGTTAGCGACGTGAATAGTGATTTCGCTAGGCATAATCATTTAATTACGTCGCAACGGAAAAATCGTTAATTTGGAATTAGCGAACCCGAGCCCGGGAGTGTTTGCGACCGCATTCGCATTTCAAATTCGAGTGCGGCACGCAAATCACCATCAAGCGTCAAATCGCTGTTGCATCTAGCGTCACATTATTCGTCAATCAAGTGATAGATGTCTTTCACTTTGAGTGATTGACACCAGTCATTATTCATTGATTGATGGGAAGTGATGTGAGTGGTTGGAGCCTTAATGGCTTGACTTTTTGGGAAAAGAAAATTGTATATGTTTATTTCTTTTTTGAAAACAAATAACAAATACACATTTTGTAAAACCAACACACATCTCTCTCATTTTCTCTTCCCTCTCTCACGCCCACAAGGGCTGTTCTTCTTCATTTTCTATTTCTGGTTCAGTTTGCCGAGAATGAAAGAGAGCCATTTGATGATTTTTGTGGCAAAAATCAAGGTGCTAGAACACTTCCGGAGTTATATGAAGGTGATAGGGAAACCCACCCGTGAGCATTAGATCATTTAACAAAGCTTGGAGCTTGATGGAGGACCTCACATGGCCAATTCTTGGAGGAAATGAGCAGCTCACTGCCGAGACTTGGAGGAGGCAAAAAGTTGATTTTGTTGTCCACCGCGTCGCTCAACCGCTCGATGTAAGTATTCCACAACTTCGTTGATTGTACTCACATGTGTTTTATGATTGTTATTCGATCCTCGGGACCGTAGAACTCCAACAAAAGGGAATAACACGGTCGGATATACATGTGTATCAGAAATGTTCGATCGGATCTAGAATAAGTCAGGGCGGACATCCTTCGCAAACCCGAGGATAAGAAAATAGTAGGGCATGATATAAAAAATAGTAATCACATAATCACATAACTAAACATGCATGAAGAACCATAAGTTTTCCCAATAGTAGGATAATAAGAACAACCATAAGGTAAATAATTACGAAATAGCAATGAGGAAAAACATTAGCATGTATAAATGATATGATATAAGATGCATATCCCTTGGCCTCGCTTCGGGAAGCCTGGCCGATGTATTAATTAAATGGCAATATAGTGTGCATATCCAACCGAACATGTTATTGGTCTGGCCGGAGATACTATGTGAAATTAGAAAATAAGAGAAGGTGCCCTCAAGTCATATATTTGCGTATGTTGTGGCACATTAGTCACCTCTGAAGTCTGGATTTCTACTTGAATTCGCACCAAATGGGAAGAGCTTAAGGATCAGGGTATATTTTCTCACTTTCTCTCTCTATAATTTCAAGAACTTAGTATTGCATAATTTTGGCAGAGTTTTTCTGATACGTTCTCAATGTCTTGTGAATGAGATTAGCCTCCTTTTTATAATGAAAGGGCAAGGCTAGGAATGGGAAATGAGAGATAGAATCCCCTTATTTTCTCCCGTGATTGCCAATCTATATCGTCAGTTATAACTCAATTCATATTTAGCCTGATGTATATATCGACATATATGTCCAACCGAACGTAACCAGTTACGTGATTTCAGTAATTGAAGATCTGCACGTTCAATGACAGCTCGATATATTTACGACTTGACATATATTTTGAATTACATGTCTGACTGGAATCAATCAGATCATGTGATTGCGGGGATTGACAATCAGCGCACTCACTGACAACTGTCTCACATCTGGCCGATTTAGGATTCCAAATGTATATCAGGTCGACTTTTATGGTTTGAGAGAATATAAGGCGAAAATAGGTGTTGTCCGTTTGGATTTTGGTATATTCCCTAGAGTTATTTTCCTTTCCAGCCAGCCATTAAAATCCTTATAAACTTTCCAAGTTTCATAGGGTGTGCCCCATTAAGAGACTCATCATCGGACTATGGCGTAAAAATACAGTGTCTACAATCATCTAATTTTGAGATGAAATATATATGTGAAGCTGCATATATTCTTAGCTTGGGTTAAGATTTCAAGAAATCGTTCAATGAAATTGTTATCTCTTTCACAAGAGTCCTACATAACGCTTTCAAATGCAGACTTGTAAACTCATTGATACTCTTATAACGAAAATTAAAGCTTTAAATAGTAGATTGTGTCCAAAGACTCCATAAGAAAAGAACAAATTAAGAGAGTTCCTTAGGCAAATGTAGTTTGAAGTTTGATGTATGCAATGTTGTGTATGAAACATGATATTTGTTTCACTGTTGGTAAATAGATACCAATCCAATCACATTGGAAATTAATTAAAAGGGTATTAAGATATCTAAAAGGGACAGTCGATTACTCATTGTGCTATCAAATGAATGATCTGTGATTGCTAGGTTATACCGATATTGATTGGGGAGGAGATTTGGATGAGAGAAAATTTACCTCTGGATTTGTTTTCTTACCGAACAATGGTGTCATATCATGAAGCAGTAAGAAACAATCATGTATAGCCTTATCCACAATAGAGGTTAAACTTGTGGCATTTTCATCTGTAGTGCAAGAAGTTGTATAGTTGAAAAGGTTTGTATATCATTTGAGTGTTACAAATGATACTTCTTGTCCAGTATTAGTCAACTGTGATAGTGAAGTAGCAATAGCCTACACAAAAGACCCAAAATTCCATTGTAAAACCAAACACATATATACTAAATATAACTTTGTAAAAGATATAGTTGCACGAAAAGAGGTACATATGAAGTACATTTCAACAATCAACAATCGTTTTATACATGTTGATCCTCCACGAGTATCTTATAATAGAGCGAGTCATAATATCTGTTATACCTCTCTAAATATTTCTTGCGCCTTAAGTACCATTGATTTTCTAATGAATTATGTATACATAACTATTATGAATTTAATTTTTCTATTTATAATAGGAAGATTTGAGCGCTCTAATCGTTCAAGTATCACCTCTTAAGAATGAGCGAATTCCATATGTATGTAAAACATTCACAACGACACATCAAGCATGAGTGAATTCCTTATCTATGTACGAAGTTATTGACTGAGAATTCTATACTGATCTCAACCATTTAAATCAAAAGACTTAACTTGTCATGCATGAGATCGTAGTATACTCAGAATTGAGATTAACCTATATATGATCATATAGTAAACAAATATGAATTTCTTTGTTTAACGGATATTAAAAGAAATTCATTTTCATCTGGATTTAGTCATATATGATCACATTATATAAGGTTCATTCATTCTCATGTCGCCACTTGAACGATCTCGAATCAAGATCGTCATACATTTATATAATGTACCGTAACAATATATAAACTACAAACAAAGTACCCATCTTTATTTCCTCTAGGAACTATTTTAGATTACTGATTTCATACATAAATCCTCCTGTGTACGACATTCATACACTAAATCTGAAGCTACATGAGTAATCAAGGGTATTACAGATAATTTATAATATGTGAATAATTCAAACAAATAATAAATAAGATAATTCATTATTTATTAATAACTCATTTATATGATACATGAACTTCTATGGCATAAATCCCAACACTTTGAACACTTGAACTTGAGCATCATAACCTTGGATCGCATCACTTTGTCTTCTAACTTACAATTGACAATTGATGGTAATTGACGAGTTTGTCCCTTCTTGAGTCCTATAATATGAGGATTTCTTTTTCATTTTCTTCAAAGCAGGTTTTGAGAGCTCTCTCATTTTCTCTCTAGTTATTGAGAGTTGTAGTGTTGTTAATTTTGTTCTTAGTGTTGGAATTCATACTTAAGTCAGTTCGTTAGAATAGAATAGTAGTTCATCTCTTACTATTCTTTATCGTTTTATCCTGGAAAACAGACGATATTTAAATCCTTGAATGCCATAGAGAATGAGATGAAATTATTTTAAGAAAACTGTGTTACATCGGTCTCGATGTTTAAACTAAGTTTGCTCATCATATGGGAAAATCTTCTGCTCCTAATCATGAATTCGGTAACATTTAAATGTGTTGCTATTGAAATTTATTGTTCATATATTATAAATACATATTTATAGGTAACTAGTATAAGTATTTTCCTTATATAAACAAATAATAACGATATTTTTTAAAATGGAAAGTGTAAGTCTCTTACTTATATATTACAAATCTTTTTACAATAATTCTAGTATGACATTTTTTTTGTGACATTCTAATGATTTCTTTGCTTCAAACAATTACACATTCTAATCTATCTATAAAATGTACAACTATTTTAAACAAGAATGTCATTAAAATATTACTAAAAAATACTGTTAGAAATGTCCATCTTTTTAGTTTTGTCATTCTCAAATGGCAGAGGGTAAAGTTGTCCAGAAGAAAAATTTATATGAGACCAAAAATTAACGAGTTTTCAAAAGAACTGAATCTCATTGAGAGCCGAGAGACATGTGACAAGGTGTTTGTAATGTCCACGACGTGTCTCTAGACTCTCTCACAGATCAAGATTCGATGGTTACTTTTAATGGCGCCGGCAGCCGCACACGGCTTTAGGGACTGACCAAATAATCAGATGTGGTTGGCCACACAACTGAGGTTTTGAGGCTAATTGCCATGCCGTGTCATGATGATTGATTTGATTTCCAAGCGGTATCATAGGACAAAATCCTCCAATATCATAATTTATAAAAGGGTTATTTACGTTTTACTACTAAAGTTATGATAAAATAACAATTGGGTACTATGAATATTAACATATTACATTTTACTACTAAACTTATATAAAATTTAACATTTTACTACTTTTCCATCCAAACCGTTAGTTGACCGTTAGTTGACAATGACATCATGCTGACATCGTAGGGATAAAAGAGTCTTAACCCATAAATTATTATAAATTATAAATATTCTAAAAAAATTAAGGGTGATTTTGTCATTACGAAAGGAAGAACAAAAATAAAAACAAAAAATATATTGACAATACGATTACTCATTGTCTTTATTGTTCCATTCCACTGCCAATAATATAATTGAACAAAGAATTACTGATTCTTTTAGTACATCTCTTTTATTGTTATACTTTAAAGTATTTTGGATATTATGAGAAAGTTAATTATTAAATTAATTTGGTAAATTAAATTATTTATTTTGTTGGGTTTTATGGACAGTTTAGAGACTAAAGTATTTTTATAAAGGCAAAATCATCAGTCTTCTAGGAAGAAAAATGACATATCCTAGATGTCTGCCTAAACAGTGGCAAACGGGGTCACTGGAAGCGTGACTGCCGTATGGACAAGGTAGACATGAATGAAGTGAAAGTGGGGCAAGGCTCCGGCCTTAAGCATGTTGTCATAAACATGTTCACTATTAGTTTCAAAATTGGATTTTGATACTAGATGTGGTACATAGATATGTACTGATGTTCAGAATCTGCTGATTAGCGGGATACTGACTTCAGTTGAGATTGATCTGCGAATCGGAAACGGGACGAGAGTCGCTGTTTTAAAACAATCTTTTTGAGGATAAAACAATATTTTTAAAGGTCAACTGACGGTCAACTAACGGTTTAGATGGAAAAGTAGTAAAATGTTAAATTTTATATAAATTTAGTAGTTAAGTGTAATATGTTAATATTCATAGTACCCAATTGTTATTTTATCATAACTTTAGTAGTAAAATGTAAATAACCTGTTATAAAATTATGACAGTTTCGGGCTCTTATTGCAGGCCCATTTTCAACTCCAAATATCATAGCTGAGCCACTAAACATGCAACCTCAGTTCTCATTGCTCGTGCAAACAATACACAGACACTCAAGACCCTAAGTTAAAATAAAATTTCTTATAGAAGCTCTGGCACAATTTTCTTATTCCAGTTTAACAAAATCTAAACAAGATTTTTAAAAAATCCGACCCGGCCCGGCCCTTCAACACCCCTACATATTCATTTCAATTCAAATCGGTGACCCACCACATCACATACAGTAATGTAACTAACACAACTTCCACGTGTCAGAGGTATACAAGCGTCGGATTAAATAATAATAACAAATAAAATAATTGTTGCCAAAGTGTCAAGGACAAGTTTCAGAAGCCTTCCCTAGATTTAACCGGAAAAATAAAAGCAAATCAGAAAATGTATGTCTTGCCCGACTAAAAGATCAGGTAACATGGAGGTACCACCACCATCTGAACTTGCTAGGCAATGCTTAGGCGAATCTTATCCCAATATACATATCAATCATCCTGGGCAGCGAGCTACTAACGGAATCGTCACGATAGAGTGCGAAAGAAGAGCGCAACAAAGACTAATTACAATGAACATACAACCTTTTTTTTCCCCAAAGAAAACAAATAAGGAATATATTATATATAACGAATTAACATATATAGATCCAAGAACACAAACAGAATTCTTCGCAAGCAATGTGACACCAGGGTGTGACTACCGCCGCTCCGTAGCAAGAAACTCCAGGTTTAAGTGCTTTCTGCTGGAATCTGACCAATATTCCCAAAGTTCTGGGCAACCTTAGGCCTCCAATCGGTCCTTGCTCTCACAATTTCAGCACCTTCCTCTAGTCGAAGCAAGTGCTGGCACTCAACACTGCCTAAGTTCGCCAGATTGCCAATGTCATTGCCTGAGACTGCAGTCAGGGACTGCAACACACTGTCCCTTCCACACTCCCTCCTATACTCCAGAGTCACAGATGCAAGCTCATGACTCTCCAAGATTTGCTGGGGTGCACTCTGCAACAAGCATGAATTAACTATCAGATTGGGATTTTAAAAAACACAACAACAGAATGGAATAAGAAAGCCTGACATAGCATAATTCATTCTCCTAAGAATATAACTAACCTAATACAATATTTGCTTGCTCCAATTTTATCTACATTTTAGGCTTCTTCTCTGGAATGCATTATGTTTCACTTATCAAGTCTATTGTCAATGTAAGCACACTATCAACACTTGTAAAAGGTTTAAACTTAGGCATTTTATAATAAACAGTGTCCTTGGCTTGTATTCCTAAATATCATTAGATCGAACAGATTGAAACCTTAGACCTTTAATTAAATCAGCAAAAAGACTTCTTAAAGTGCCCTGCCTGGACCAAGGGATTTTTGAAAAATCAAGTATAAAACTAAATTTATTCATCAAGTACTTTGTAAGAAACAAACTTGCTAAGAAATGCAGAGAACTCATCACAACAATAAAACAGAAAATAGCTTTTACAGCTAGGTTTTATTCTGGATGACCATCTTAACATTTAGTGAGCATTGGTTTTATATTTTCTTATAACAAAAATCCCTTGACCTTTTTATGTTCACCGAGTTCTAAACCATATTATCAAGCCCATCAACCTTGGTAGTGGAAACTCGTAGGATTTAAATATCCCAGATAGGTAATATATAAAGCTATTATAAAAACAAAAACAAAGGTGGAAGCAAAAACATGAACGAACTTCACATTATTGAAAATGCTTTGATAGAAAATCTACCTCGAGGATCCAGCCAATGTATTTCACATTATTGACATGCTGGTTGACATCTAAATCACTCCACCTAGGCTGCAAATTTCGAAAAAAAACAAGATAAATCACATGAAAGCAACAAGTTAGCAACAAAAAAATTATTATAGATTAAAGTACCACTAATATACAAAAAGAACTCACTTACAGATAAACCTCTACGAACATAATCTGCAGTACTGTCGTCTAGTTTCGGTAATTTCCTGTCATCCTCATCGACAACAGGGTCAGAATTCACGAAATAAGGCTCAATTTCCTGTCGAACTTCATCAGGAATTTTGGACAACCTCCTAGTCAGTTTATTCATCATTACCCACACACTGCAAAATTCAAACAATAAAACAACCATCAAATCCAATTCCAACCAAAATAAAAAATAAACCACGACAGCTCATTGAGCTGCAAATTTTTCCTTTATCACAAACAGCATCTAACTTTTACTAGAAAAGCAAACTTCTAAACAAAAATACCATTAAACACGTTTCTGATTTTTGTCCCAAGAGATTAACAATACAAAAACCCAAACTTTTAAATGTTACCTTCCTTGGAAGAACCCATAAATTACAGAAAATTCATAAAGCATGATTTCAGAAACTGGCAACCTATTTAAAGGATAATGGTAAAGGAACACCAAAACAGATGGTAATAAAACTGACAAACTGTACAAAACAAATCCTTACCTGGTCACTCTTGTTAACGTTTCTGAAATCATAAAAGCATGATTTCAGAAACTGGCAACCTATTTAAAGGATAATAGTAAAAGGAACACCAAAACAGATGGTAATAAAACTGACAAACTGTACAAAACAATTCCTTACCTGGTTGCTCTAGTTAACGTTTCACCTGTCTTAGCATCACGGATGAGCCAATCACGCCGCATACCATTCTTTCTGGATGCACTAACCCAAGTTTCTACATGGACAACATCATTCCTGCAAGACAAACAGATCAGTCATTTAATCTTCAATATTTTTTTTAACGTTTTATTAAGTAATATTCTCATTAAAAAGCACCAAAACAAAGGACTGTCAATCAGCAGGAGTTATATACCAAAGAACAAAAACTGAGACAAATAAAAAGACTAAAACTCGATAAAACCCAAAATCCAAAAATCACAACATTCCCAAACGGGGGCCAGAAATATTGGGCTTGGATGAAGTAAAAATAAAACTACAAGAATAAGTTCCTGAAGGACCAGCTTTCATGATATTCAAAATTTTACACTTACTCCACGAATTCATAATGCCCCAAATATCATGATCTCCGCAAAACTATCACATACAGTCATCATAGAACAGATCATTTGTAGCCTCATCTAATATAGACCATTACGATAGAACTCCTAAAGCTTTGGGAAACTAGTCTTCAACCTCCAAATATACAGTCCAAAAGTAATAGGTGCATAGAACAATCCCTGAATTCTTAAAATCGAGCAGTTGATCACTGTATGGTAGAAACCTTCAAAAATACGTATACTGCTGTAAGACATATATGATTCCTGTAAGTGCTGATATATACAGCTTAAGCCTCTGGTTATATCAATTGGCCAACTTTTGCATTATCGTAGGAAATATTTACAGATGCAGCTTAATAACCAAACCAATTCATTATTCCAAGGTAAGTTTCATAAATTTCACACAACTGTAGTATGTAGGGTTAAATTGCAAGAGATAACAAGAAACCATCATTCCAACTATATCATAATAACCAAATGCAAACCAGTAAATCACATGATTAAATGATAAGGTTTTCGGCTCTCTCTGAATTGCTGCTAGAAGTTTAATTTGCATTTAAGTCGAGGCTTACCAAGTGGGATAGCGGTCTACCGCAACCTGCATTCGAGTAACCACCCATATCAGGTTCTTTTTTGCCATTTCTGGGGTTGCACCAAAGCCATCACCAAGAAGACCAGCATTTGTAACATGATTAAGAGCTGTTTCCTGCCACAGATGTAAATACAAAAAGAATTATGCAACTGAAAGAACAACAGTTTCTACATAAATTTAGCAATTTCACATCAAGCCAACATAGAGAAATCATCTACCTGTAAATGATTCATTAATGTCTCTATAGATGCAGTACCATCCGCTCCTATCTCATATGATCTAATTGAGAAATTTTGCCGAAACATGAAACCATCCTGAACAATTTTACCAATCCCAAACGGATCCATAAGCATGTCAGACCGTCTGGGTTTCCAATCAAGCATCGTCCACTGCTTCTCTGCTGCCAAGAAGATTGTTGTAATAGCAGCAAGAAGCATGCTCCAGTCTGGTAATTGGTTAATAAAAGTCCTAGGGGGAGGTGATGCTGTGTGGATATCCTCATTCTTCAAACTTTCTGCTGGTGTTGTCAAACCAACTGAAGAACCATTTATTTTAGGAGGTGCTTGAGCATTAGCCTTGACCTGCAAACCCCCAGAAGAGGATTTTGACCTCATACATCCCAAATTAGCAGATCCAAGATTTTTGGTCTTTGAAACAGAATCTGTGGATGGTGAAGAAACCGGAAAGAATGCCGAAGCAGCAGCAGTAGCAACCATCTTGAACTGTACAGTAAACCACAGATCAGGGCACCTTTATCCTGTATTCTGTATCCCTTTACAGAAAAATTATTATAACACATCAGGTGCAAACATGGTACTGGATATTATATAATAAATAATTTGACATCAAAGAACTGAAGCATTAAGAAAAGTCCATGATCACAGCAAAACTAAATATTAAATTCCTTCATGACTTTTAACCTTTTTTCTGTTTAAAAAAATTTATAAATTATTTTTAAAACGATCTCATTCCATATATTTTAGCATTTGCTTTGAACAGAAGGGGGGAAAATAATTCCTCGAAATCAGCTATATAAACAATATCAGAGAAGCAATTAAATTTCCTCGCTACCAAAACACAGCAACAAAGAATGAGCAATCTTTCTAGAGATATTAATTAACCTCACGTAAAATCAACAATGAACAATACATCTAAAACAAACAATTAAACTCAAAAAAGAAAAGTTTAAATGATTAATCAAATCAAAATAGATCTAACTGAGATATTGCAAATACTAGCTATCATTCATCCGAAAGTATATAGCCAACACAATATTAAAATAAAAATTAAGAAAGAAATAAAAGCTGCATTATGTTGTTTTGACTTTGAGAACGTAACCGACGCTTTTAGATCTCCCAAAGCTTCTAGAAGCCAAACGACACTCATTTTCCCGGCAACCAAACAAAATTCCATCAAAACAAACAGATCAGGCGAGAATACCAAACCAGCAATCCAGTACCGTACCTTTAACTAACGAAGAAAATTCGGCCAGATAAATAACGCGAAACTGAGAAAATGAATCAACAAAGATAAGAGCTCATTGATGGGATGCTTCGTTATTGGATCTGCAAGCGTATGCGTCTAGTCACTTCAAGGGTTTACGATCTCTCTCTCTTTCTAATTTCTTTCTTTCTTTCTTTCTTTTTTTCCAGCACAATTTCTAAATTATTTATATGTGAAGTCTCGTTTTAAAGTTTTCAAGAAATAACGAAATTTAAAAAAAAAAAATTTGACAGAGAGAGAGAGAGGGGATAGATTGAGGGCCAGCAGTTAAGTGGTTCCAGAGAGGCAGAGACTCCTCCTTTATATAGTTGCCAGCTGTCCCTCCCGCCTACCGTTCAAATTTCCATTTTCCGAACGTTTCTCTTCTCTTATTTACGTATTTGCCCTTATTGTTATAATTGTTAAAGACTTTGACTTTTTGCGTCTCCCTCCCCATTATTATTGCTAACAAAATTTGTTGGGAGTTTTTTTTGGTGAATTAAATTGATGTATCTACAATTCAATACATACATCCTTCACGTTTTATTTTTATTATTATTATTATTTTAATGGTAGTAGAATTTGGTAGCTCCATTTCAATTCAATGTTATGGATATGGTGTAGGTTTGTTTGTCTCGAATAAAAAAAATATATATATTAAAATTGGAGATGATTTTTTATTTAATATTATAATTTTTGCATAAAATATTTCGAATTATGACCGAAATTCGAGATTTTGAAATGTTCAATCTAAAATTCAGAATAATTTTTCATGTTAAATTCATAATTTAGACAAGACTGGCATTAAAAAATCTAAACTCTTTCCAACTAATTGTAATATCTAATTACATTGTCAAGCTTTATTTAATTCCTTATTTTGATCGAAATTATTGCCTCTTAGGCTTATCAAGTTGGGTCCATAATATAGTGTCATGCTATCTATGTTGCAACTAAGAACTTGAAGATTCCATATGCAATGACATGTCTAATTAATTTTGTCACAATTTTTCCCGTGTCATATATTATTGTCATGTTAATTTGATAAAAAATTATGTATAAATTCATATGCAAAAAGACAAATCTAAAACGACATTGTTGATGGTGTTTTTTAGGCACTATGATATTTAAGGAGTACGACAGGGGTAAAAAGGTGACCGACCACCTGAGATCGGATGACCGGGCAATTATCAGGTCGACAGCAGCATTCTCAGTACAAAAGACCATTATGACCGACCTCATGAAGACCGAGCATATGGCGAGGCGTGCTCCGGAAGATGACACCCTATTCTTGCGGATAAGACGACAAGTTATCCTATTTTCATGAGGAAAACTGGTGAGACAGAGTCCTAGTAGGATAAAGAAAGTAAAGGTAGTTTTGATTAGGAATCCTTATGGGAAAAGGGAATAGTTTCAACTAGGAAATTCTTATAGGAGAAGGGATCTGATTTCTACACTATTATAAATAGAAGGGTAGAGTGTGCATAAAGGGAGGAAGAAGGGAAGAGCATTAAGAATCATCATCAGAATCATTATCATCAGACTTGTAAAAAACAAGAAGCAGGGCTGAGAAGCGTGTTTGAGTAATAAAAGTATCATCCTTTTTGTGCCCGTGGACGTAGGTCGGACCAAGATCCGCCGAACCACGTTAAATCTCCTTGTCAATTGGCGTATTTATCTGTCTTTTGCTAAGTTTGCTTTTGGTCCCCCATAACCAAACAAATTCACTATTGAGTGAGGATTGTCTCGGGGGTAATATTCACATATTGCCCTGAGACCAAAATCAGCCGTCAACAGTTGGCACCGTCTGTGGGAAATGTTACAAAAAGCAGCTCGCGTGGTAAGACGATGGCAGAAGATGGAAATCACCGGTCGTCAGGGAGTTCAACAGCAGATTGGATGGAGAAGATGGAGGAAAATATGAGGAAAGATATGAAGGAAAATCAAATCCTTCAAAAATCCATGATGGACAAACTGGAGAGGATGAAAGAGACGAATAATGAGGGGCTTGAAGCCGGGGCCAGTCGGAGAAGAGGGGAAAAAACGAAAGGCAACGGATCCAAAAAATGTGAGTAAGACATCTTCTGTTTTAGGCTGACATTTGATTATGCTTGTTTGTTATGGCCCACACAATGGTTTTGATACTTGTTTTACGGATCGGGTCTGCTCTTGTACCGCCGAGACCGATGTTTCTTTCCGGCTCGGGTCTGTTCTTGTACCGCCGAGACCGGTGTTTCTTTCCGGCTCGGGGCTGGATTTCGTTCCGCCGAGGCCACTTGTTTATTCGGCTCGAGGCTGGATTTCGTTCCGCCGAGGCCGCTTGGTTATTCGGCTCGGGGCTGGATTTTGTTCCGTCAAGGCCTTATGGTTTATTCAGCTCGGGGTCGGGTTACGTCCCACCGAGTCGGCTTCTTTGGACTGGGGATGTAACATTCTTCCAGAGCCAAGTCTTTCTTTTAGCTCGGGGTCGGGTTACGTCCCACCGAGTCGGCTTCTTTGGATTGGGGATGTAATATTCCCCCAGAGCCAAGTCTTTCTTTCAGCTCGGGGTCGGGTTACGTCCCACCGAGTCGGCTTCTTTGGACCGGGGATGTAACATTCCCCTAGAACCAAGTCTTTCGTTCAGCTCGGGGTAGGGTTACGTCCCACCGAGTCGGCTTCTTTGGACTGGGGATGTAACATTCCCCCAGAGCCAAGTCTTTCTTTCAGCTCGGGGTCGGGTTACGTCCCAACGAGTCGGCTTCTTTGGACTGGGGATGTAACATTCCCCCAGAACCAAGTCTTTCTTTCAGCTCGGGGTCGGGTTACGTCCCACCGAGTCGGCTTCTTTGGACTGGGGATGTAACATTCCCCCAGAACCAAGTCTTTCTTTCAGCTCGAGGTCGGGTTACGTCCCACCGAGTCGGCTTCTTTGGACTGGGGATGTAATATTCCCCCAGAGCCAAGTCTTTCTCAGCTCGGGGTCGGGTTACGTCCCACCGAGTCGGCTTCTTTGGACTGGGGATGTAACATTCCCCCAGAGCCAAGTCTTTCTTTCAGCTCGGGGTCGGGTTACGTCCCACCGAGTCGGCCTCTTTGGACTGGGGATGTAACATTCCCCCAGAGCCTCCGAGTTGGCTTCTTTGGACTGGGGATGTAACATTTCCCCAGAGCCAAGTCTTTCTTTTAGCTCGGGGTCGGATTACGTCCCACCGAGTCGGCTTTTTTGGAGTGGGGATGTAACATTCCCCCAGAGCCAAGTCTTTCTTTCAGCTCGGGGTCGGGTTACGTCCCACCGAGTCGGTTTCTTTGGACTGGGGAGGTAATATTCCCCCAGAGCCAAGTCTTTCTTCAGCTCGGGGTCGGGTTACGTCCCACCGAGTAGGCTTCTTTGGACTGGGGATGTAACATTCCCCCAGAGCCACCGAGTTGGCTTCTTTGGACTGGGGATGTAACATTTCCCCATAGCCAAGTCTTTCTTTTAGCTCGGGGTCGGGTTATGTCCCACCGAGTCGGCTTTTTTGGACTGGGGATGTAACATTCCCCCATAACTAAGTCTTTCTTTCAGCTCGGGGTCGGGTTACGTCCCACCGAGTTGGCTTCTTTGGACTGGGGATGTAATATTCCCCCAGAGCCAAGTCTTTCTCAGCTCGGGGTCGGGTTACGTCCCACCGAGTCGGCTTCTTTGGACTGGGGATGTAACATTCCCCCAGAGCCAAGTCTTTCTTTCAGCTCGGGGTCGGGTTACGTCCCACCGAGTCTGCTTCTGTGGACTGGGGATGTAACATTCCCCCAGAGCCACCGAGTTGGCTTCTTTGGACTGGGGATGTAACATTTCCCCAGAGCCAAGTCTTTCTTTTAGCTCGGGGTCGGGATACGTCCCACCGAGTCGGCTTTTTTTGTACTGGGGATGTAACATTCCCCCAGAGCCAAGTCTTTCTTTCAGCTCGGGGTCGGGTTACGTCCCACCGAGTCGGCTTCTTTGGACTGGGGATGTAACATTCCCCAAGAGCCAAGTCTTTCTTTTAGCTCGGGGTCGGGTTACGTCCCACCGAGTCGGCTTCTTTGGACTGGGGATGTAACATTCCCCCAGAGCCAAGTCTTTCTTTTAGCTCGGGGTCGGGTTACGTCCCACCGAGTTGGCTTCTTTGGACTGGGGATGTAACATTTCCCCAGAGCCAAGTCTTTCTTTTAGCTCGGGGTCGGGTTACGTCCCACCGAGTCGGTTTCTTTGGACTGGGGATGTAATATTCCCCCAGAGCCAAGTCTTTCTTCAGCTCGGGGTCGGGATACGTCCCACCGAGAGACTTATCATCGACATGGGATCGGAGCATCTCCCCCATGGTCGGCCCTCTATTGGTCTGAGGAGGTGACATTCCCTCAGAGCCAAATGTTCTTCTCAGGTCGGGGTCGGGTTACATCCCACCGAGTCTATCGTCATCAGCATAAGGGCAGAGCATTTTTTCCACAGGTAGATATCGGGATCCTCGTTAACTGAGCTCATGAAGATGGCAGGAATGACCAGATTTGCAGCCAATGCATTTTTCTCTGCAGTTCCTGAAGTGACCACCGACAGATTCATTGACACACCATCTTTTTTATAGTTCCCGGCATCAACTCACAAACTCGTTGTTACCGAGAACTAGGGGATAGATGTTGTTGGTGTTTTTTAGGCACTATGATATTTAAGGAGTACGACATGGGTAAAAAGGTGACCGACCACCTGAGATTGGATGACCGGGTAATTATCAGGTCGACAGCAGCATTCTCAGTACAAAAGACCATAATGACTGACCTCATTAAGAACGAGCATATGGCGAGGCGTGCTCCGGAAGATGACACCCTATTCTTGCGAATAAGACGACAAGTTATCCTATTTTCATGAGGAAAACTGGTGAGACAGAGTCCTAGTAGGATAAAGAAAGTAAATGTAGTTTTGATTAGGAATCCTTATGGGAAAAAGGGAATAGTTTCAACTAGGAAATTCTTATAGGAGAAGGAATCTGATTTCTACACTATTATAAATAGAAGGGTAGAGTGTGCATAAAGGGAGGAAGAAGGGAAGAGCATTAAGAATCATCATCAGAATCATTATCATCAGACTTGTAAAAAACAAGAAGCATGGCTGAGAAGCGTGTTTGAGTAATATAAGTATCATCCTTTTTGTGCCCGTGGACGTAGGTCGGACCAAGATCCGCCGAACCACGTTAAATCTCATTGTCAATTGGCGTATTTATCTGTCTTTTACTAAGTTTGCTTTTGGTCCCCCATAACCAAACAAATTCACTATTGAGTGAGGATTGTCTCGGGGGTAATATTCACATATTGCCCTGAGACCAAAATCAGCCGTCAACAGTTGGCGCCGTCTGTGGGAAATGTTACAAAAAGCAGCTCGCGTGGTAAGACGATGGCAGAAGATGGAAATCACCGGTCGTCAGGGAGTTCAACAGCAGATTGGATGGAGAAGATGGAGGAAAATATGAGGAAAGATATGAAGGAAAATCAAATCCTTCTAAAATCCATGATGGACAAACTGGAGAGGATGAAAGAGACGAATAATGAGGGGCTTGAAGCCGGGGCCAATCGGAGAAGAGGGGAAAAAACGGAAGGCAACAGATCCCAAAAATGTGAGTAAGACATCTTCTGTTTTAGGCTGACATTTGATTATGCTTGTTTGTTATGGCCCACACAATTGTTTTGATAATTGTTTTACGGATCGGGTCTGCTCTTCTACCGCCGAGACCGATGTTTCTTTCCGGCTCGGGTCTGCTCTTGTACCGCCGAGACCGGTGTTTCTTTCCGGCTCGGGGCTGGATTTCGTTCCGCCGAGGCCGCTTGGTTATTCGGCTCGGGGCTGGATTTTGTTCCGTCAAGGCCTTGTGGTTTATTCAGCTCAGGGTCGGGTTACGTCCCACCGAGTCGGCTTTTTTGGACTGGGGATGTAACATTCTTCCAGAGCCAAGTCTTTCTTTTAGCTCGGGGTCGGGTTACGTCCCACCGAGTCGGCTTCTTTGGATTGGGGATGTAATATTCCCCCAGAGCCAAGTCTTTCTTTCAGCTCGGGGTCGGGTTACGTACCACCGAGTCGGCTTCTTTGGACCGGGGATGTAACATTCCCCCAGAACCAAGTCTTTCGTTCAGCTCGGGGTAGGGTTACGTCCCACCGAGTCGGCTTCTTTGGACTGGGGATGTAACATTCCCCCAGAGCCAAGTCTTTCTTTCAGCCCGGGGTCGGGTTACGTCCCAACGAGTCGGCTTCATTGGATTGGGGATGAAACATTCCCCCAGAACCAAGTCTTTCTTTCAGCTCGGGGTCGGGTTACGTCCCACCGAGTCGGCTTCTTTGGACTGGGGATGTAACATTCCCCCAGAACCAAGTCTTTCTTTCAGCTCGGGGTCGGGTTACGTCCCACCGAGTCGGCTTCTTTTGACTGGCGATGTAATATTCCCCTAGAGCCAAGTCTTTCTCAGCTCGGGGTCGGGTTACGTCCCACCGAGTCGGCTTCTTTGGACTGGGGATGTAACATTCCCCCAGAGCCAAGTCTTTCTTTCAGCTCGGGGTCGGGTTACGTCCCACCGAGTCGGCTTCTTTGGAATGGGGATGTAACATTCCCCCAGAGCCACCGAGTTGGCTTCTTTGGATTGGGGATGTAACATTTCCCCAGAGCTAAGTCTTTCTTTTAGCTCGGGGTCGGGTTACGTCCCACCGAGTCGGCTTTTTTGGACTGGGGATGTAACATTCCCCCAGAGCCAAGTCTTTCTTTCAGCTCGGGGTCGGGTTACGTCCCACCGAGTCGGTTTCTTTGGACTGGGGATGTAATATTCCCCTAGAGCCAAGTCTTTCTTCAGCTCGGGGTCGGGTTACGTCCCACCGAGTCGGCTTCTTTGGACTGGGGATGTAACATTCCCCCAGAGCCACCGAGTTGGCTTCTTTGGACTGGGGATGTAACATTTCCCCAGAGCCAAGTCTTTCTTTTAGCTCGGGGTCGGGTTACGTCCCACCGACTCGGCTTTTTTGGACTGGGGATGTAACATTCCCCCAGAACCAAGTCTTTCTTTCAGCTCGGGGTCGGGTTACGTCCCACCGAGTCGGCTTCTTTTGACTGGCGATGTAATATTCCCCTAGAGCCAAGTCTTTCTCAGCTCGGGGTCGGGTTACGTCCCACCGAGTCGGCTTCTTTGGACTGGGGATGTAACATTCCCCCAGAGCCAAGTCTTTCTTTCAGCTCGGGGTCGGGTTACGTCCCACCGAGTCGGCTTCTTTGGAATGGGGATGTAACATTCCCCCAGAGCCACCGAGTTGGCTTCTTTGGATTGGGGATGTAACATTTCCCCAGAGCTAAGTCTTTCTTTTAGCTCGGGGTCGGGTTACGTCCCACCGAGTCGGCTTTTTTGGACTGGGGATGTAACATTCCCCCAGAGCCAAGTCTTTCTTTCAGCTCGGGGTCGGGTTACGTCCCACCGAGTCGGTTTCTTTGGACTGGGGATGTAATATTCCCCTAGAGCCAAGTCTTTCTTCAGCTCGGGGTCGGGTTACGTCCCACCGAGTCGGCTTCTTTGGACTGGGGATGTAACATTCCCCCAGAGCCACCGAGTTGGCTTCTTTGGACTGGGGATGTAACATTTCCCCAGAGCCAAGTCTTTCTTTTAGCTCGGGGTCGGGTTACGTCCCACCGACTCGGCTTTTTTGGACTGGGGATGTAACATTCCCCCAGAACCAAGTCTTTCTTTCAGCTCGGGGTCGGGTTACGTCCCACCGAGTCGGCTTCTTTGGACTTGGGATGTAATATTCCCCCAGAGCCAAGTCTTTCTCAGCTCGGGGTCGGGTTACGTCCCACCGAGTCGGCTTCTTTGGACTGGGGATGTAACATTCCCCCAGTGCCAAGTCTTTCTTTCAGCTCGGGGTCGGGTTACGTCCCACCGAGTCTGCTTCTTTGGACTGGGGATGTAACATTCCCCCAGAGCCACCAAGTTGGCTTCTTTGGACTGGGGATGTAACATTTCCCCAGAGCCAAGTCTTTCTTTTAGCTCGGGGTCGGGTTACGTCCCACCGAGTCGGCTTTTTTGGACTGGGGATGTAACATTCCCCCAGAGCCAAGTCTTTCTTTCAGCTCGGGGTCGGGTTACGTCCCACCGAGTCGGCTTCTTTGGACTGGGGATGTAACATTCCCCCAGAGCCAAGTCTTTCTTTTAGCTCGGGGTCGGGTTACGTCCCACCGAGTCGGCTTCTTTGGACTGGGGATGTAACATTCCCCCAGAGCCAAGTCTTTCTTTTAGCTCGGGGTCGGGTTACGTCCCACCGAGTTGGCTTCTTTGGACTGGGGATGTAACATTTCCCCAGAGCCAAGTCTTTCTTTTAGCTCGGGGTCGGGTTACGTCCCACCGAGTTGGTTTCTTTGGACTGGGGATGTAATATTCCCCCAGAGCCAAGTCTTTCTTCAGCTCGGGGTCGGGATACGTCCCACCGAGAGACTTATCATCGACATGGGATCGGAGCATCTCCCCCATGGTCGGCCCTCTATTGGTCTGAGGAGGTGACATTCCCCCAAAGCCAAATGTTATTCTCAGGTCGGGGTCGGGTTACATCCCACCGAGTCTATCGTCATCAGCATAAGGGCAGAGCTTTTTTTCCACAAGTAGATATCGGGATCCTCGTTAACTGAGCTCATGAAGATGGCAGGAATGACCAGATTTGCTGCCAATGCATTTTTCTCTGCAGTTCCTGAAGTGACCACCGAAAGATTCATTGACACACCATCTTTTTTATAGTTCCCGGCATCAACTCACAAACTCGTTGTTACCGAGAACTAGGGGATAGATGTTGATGGTGTTTTTTTAGGCACTATGATATTTAAGGAGTACGACATGGGTAAAAAGGTGACCGACCACCTGAGATCGGATGACCGGGCAATTATCAGGTCGACAGCAGCATTCTCAGTACAAAAGACCATTATGACCGACCTCATGAAGACCGAGCATATGGCGAGGCGTGCTCCGGAAGATGACACCCTATTCTTGCGAATAAGACGACAAGTTATCCTATTTTCATGAGGAAAACTGGTGAGACAGAGTCCTAGTAGGATAAAGAAAGTAAAGGTAGTTTTGATTAGGAATCCTTATGGGAAAATGAAATAGTTTCAACTAGGAAATTCTTATAGGAGAAGGAATCTGATTTCTACACTATTATAAATAGAAGGGTAGAGTGTGCATAAAGGGAGGAAGAAGGGAAGAACATTAAGAATCATCATCAGAATCATTACCATCAGACTTGTAAAAAACAAGAAGCAGGACTGAGAAGCGTGTTTGAGTAATAAAAGTATCATCCTTTTTATGCCCGTGGACGTAGGTCGGACCAAGATCCGCCGAACCACGTTAAATCTCCTTGTCAATTGGCGTATTTATCTGTCTTTTGCTAAGTTTGCTTTTGGTCCCCCATAACCAAACAAATTCACTATTGAGGGAGGATTGTCTCGGGGGTAATATTCACATATTGTCATGAGACCAAAATCAGCCGTCAACAGACATCATTTTGGATTTATTTTTCTAAACATGAATTCGATAATAATTTGTTGGTTGGAGTAACTTTTTCCTAATATTTATTATCTTTTGGGCTGTATTAAAAAGGGTTTTTATTTAAACATTGATTGATTGATTGCATATTTAATCTATAATATTTATTAAAATAAATTGAAGCCCAAATAATTTACCACTTAATTCAAATATTTAAATCTAAGACAAAATTTAAATATTTAAATAAGGACATGATGTTAGTATAAATAAAATACTAAAAAAAAAAATTATCTTTAGTATTGTGCTCTAAATTTTCATTGATACAAACATAAAACAATAGCATCTATTAATCAACTATGCGTCAATCAAAGTACTTGTACACATTCTTACAAAATTCTAACCAACCTGGTGAATAAACAAAATAGATATAAAAGCACTTTTTTATACAGCTTTTAACTTTCTTACGCATTTGGTTTGATGAAATTAGGTAGACAAAATTCTTTCACCTTTTCGGTGAAGCATAATTAGGATCAATAGAAAATTTAAAATCTCTATTATAAAATTTAATATGATATTTATGATTAAAAAAAATCGTCACAAATAAAAATTTTGATTAAAATTCAAGATGATTTTTTTATTCGAAATCTTAAATTTTAGTTTAAAAATTTCGAATCTCATTTGAAATTTTAGATTACAAACCAATTATTATAGTATTCAATCAATTAAAATATCCAATCGAAATTCATGATAAAATTTTTTTATCCCAAAACATAATCAGGTTGCCATGCCCAATTAGTGCACAACCATTAAATCAAATTGGACTTGTCTTCTTATATGAGATGCAAAGAAACTGCATGCTTGCCTTGATTTCCAATTTGACCATAAATTTTGGTCAAAAAGATTAAACTCTTAACAAAGAAGTAGCTCAACTACACGTACAGACCTTTATCAATAAAAAAATTATACGTAGATGGGTACGTATCATAAATAGTAAACGTAGATTTTGATTTGTAAGTCATTTTTGGCCAACTTGGCCACGCAATTTTGATTTAATAATATTCACCCATTCTTTTTCTTTTTCTTTTTCTTATTCTTAACGTCTTTTCACAGTTTCTGGAAACTTTCCAAAAAATGTAGAAAGATTCTGGTCATATTCCAATCAAAATTTTACACGCGGCCACATTAGCGATGCAATAATTTTTCGGGTTGTTAGAAGTTGCATGGTACTATTCTTGAAGTTATTAGGTCTTATAAAAATATCACACGTTTATCATGTTAAAAATGAAATATTTATTAGGGAAATTATTATTCCTCCACCCAAAATTAATTCAATTTTTGTAATTTTTCATTTGTCTACTGTATGGGCCAAATTTGGGCTAAGGACCCAAATATCATTATGACTCATGCTCATACATAAGACATACATAAGGACATGTCTCGTGACCTTCATCTGGCCCAAAACAACATTATGGGCTGGCGACAAGGCTCAATCAGTATGAGATCCAACCGTCAGAGCCCTGCTCGACATGGGCATTCCAGTCAACATTGATTTCAAACGACGTCAAATCTATAGGGTTAAATATGCATCAACGCAAGACTATCAACAACCCTATGCCTACACGCAGAGCCTATGAGCCTACCCCCCCCCCCCCCCCCCCCAAATGGGAAGAGTCTCGTACGGCCTAAAGGCTTCCAAGACTTCACACCCACATACCATATGCGTACATGATACATCACATGCATGTTCTGTATGATCATGATAAACATGCTAAAATATTGGGATGTTACAACTTCTACACTCAAGGGGACGAGTTCTACCTCCAAGGTCGGTGCAAAAATGACCTAGATAATTCTTTCGTTCACGCAATGACGATGGTAAGTATTTTACTAATTATTTCCCTTTTAACTATGTGAAATTATATGGAGGGTTCCAGAGTAAATCTGGTAATAGGTTCCCTCTCAATTTCATTAAACTTATCTGCATACATCAATTATCTACATTGTTTGCACGCTTTTATATATCATTGTATTTTGCCTATGTAATAGAACTTTATGTATATTAAAGTTACATTGTGCTTTAAAAATAAAATTTTCTGAACTTAGAAATATTCCAAGTATATGGAATAGACTGACCTTCTAAAGTTTCTAGCACATAGGTTTTTTTTTCCTATGACTTTTGAGATCCTTTAGGGGCTTCCTACATCTTAGCAAGCTTGTTGACGTTTGGTTCTCTTTGAATGTTAAGAGCTTTTTGGAAGACCAAATTATATTGGGAAAACTTTCAATAATAGACTTTCTTATTATGTTGCTTCTTCAAGCGCCTCTGGTATGCTTACAGATGGATAGCTGCCATATCCCGAATCTCATCTAACAGTTCAAGATCCGCTTCTTGGACTGTTTGGTTCTTGGGGATTTAGGCCAGCTTACTCCTCAACGTCGAGACAATAATTTCTGTGGGTAAAATGACATCCATTCCATAGACAAGTGAGTATGGGAAAATACAAGTAGACCTTTGCTCAGTTGTTCGATAAGCCCATAACACATTAGGTAATTCTTCGAGCTATATTCTTTTTCTGTCTTCAAGCTTCTTTTTCAAAATTATGAAGATGGTTCGATTTGTAATTTTGCTGACTATATGCCTGGGGATAATTCTGGGATGAAATATTTTACTGAAATATGTTCTCCCTACAGAAATCTTCAACCACCACATAACAAAATTGTTTACTGTTGTCTGTGATCAGAGTTCGTGGAGGGCCAAATCTGGTAATGACTTGCTTCTTCAGGAAATTGATCACATCTCTTCCAATAATGCTCTTATAAGCTTCTGCTTCAACCTATTTACTGCAGTAGTCTGTGTTGGATTTTCTAGGTCAAATCAAGATCAAATTAAGGAATGAAATGTGCGAATACAACAAAGTAAGAGTGCGGAAATACTCACTTTGATCGGCTTTGCGATGCGTTGAACACAAAACTTTCTTCCTTGAAGTTTCGGCCAAGCCATTTGTTGTGCTCCTTGTGTTGATCTTCAAACTCCAAGCTTTATGAATGATTCCATGCTCATAGATGGGTTTCCCTATCACCTTTGAATGACTCCTTGTGTGCTAGCACTTGTGATTTTTGAAACAAAAATCACTCAACATGAACCCTAGGTTCACGCCAAAGTGAAGAAGAAAATGGGGAGAGTTTCGGTCATGCCTAGCATGAGAGGGAGAGAGTGAAAATGTGTTTGTAGGACACAGAAGTGGGCGACGTTGTCCCGGGCTCGCGGCCCGGGCGGGAGTACGGAGTAGCCCACGGGGGACTACACCGGAGAAATAAAAATGGAGTCGCCACCCGATGTGAACCGGGATAAAACCTGATGCATGATAAAATAAAACACATGTGCGTTCGAGTAGCGTTCGTAAACACGTTCGAACAGACTGAGACAGAATGCATACGTTCGTGTAGTGTTCAGAAACGCGTTCGAACGAGGTTACAAAAATGGCATCTGAAACGACACAAACACATGCATAGATAAATAAATACACAATGTAGGACCTTGTATGCCCGATTTAACATATTTCACATTCAATCGAGTGCACTTCATCTGGCGCGGCAAAACATCATGGTAAAGGTAGCCTTTAGGCATTTCCCTCGAATAGAGGACCTTTAATCTACCCTAGTTAGCCCATGCGCACTAGAATGCAATGCATGCATAAATAAAGCAATGATATGCAAAGGGTAAATGACATAATAAAAGGCGCGGCAAACATCGTGGTAAAGGTAGCCTTCAGGTATTTCCCTCGAATAGAAGACCTTTAATCCACCCTAGTTAGCCCATGCGCATTAGAATGCAATGCATGCGTAAATAAAGCAATGATATGCAAAGGGTAAATGACATAATAAAAGGCACAGTGAAACATCATGGTAAAGGTAGCCTTCAGACATTTCCCTCGAATAGAGGACCTTTAATCCACCCTAGTTAGCCCATGTGCACTAGAATGCGATGCATGCGTAAATAAAGCAATGATATGCAAAGGGTAAATGACATAATAAAAGGCGCGGTGAAACATCGTGGTAAAGGTAGCCTTCAGGCATTTCCCTCGAATAGAGGACCTTTAATCCACCATAGTTAGCCCATGCGTATTATATTACAATGCATACAAATGAATGAGACAAAAATGTGGAACTCCGTATATCCGATTAAATATATCTCACATTCAATCAAACATATTTCGTCCGACACGGCAAAACATCGTGGTAAAGGTAGCCTTTAGGCATTTCCCTCGAATAGAGGACCTTTAATCCACCCTAGCTAGCCCATGCGCATTATATCATCAATACACAAACAAATAACGCACGGAAAGTAAATGGCGGAATATAAAAATGCGAATAATAGACGAACAAGATTAAATAAAGTGAAATATGTGCCATTTGCTCAAGTGGTACGTGGAGTTGTTTCCCAAGTACAGACCGCACTACCTTCCATTCGGATTCGGCTACGGAATTTACGTCTGGGTTTCCATCCGATATATCACAAGAGACGACACATTTTCCATTCATCCAATAGCCATAGCATTCATTAATCAACGATACTCATGCAAAGAAATATTAACAAAGTAAAAGAAATAAACAGAAATAAATGAAGAAGGGTGCCCTCAGGTCTAACCTCTTTAGTCATATCTCGGAAGCGCGTTACACGGCCTTCGGAAGGGTTGATGCTCCGCAACTCATCCGGTTAACTGGTTCAATGTTTTCCTTCGCTGTTTCGCTGTTTGGGCTGCTATTTTCACTTTGTTTCGCTGCTGTTTTTGGTTATATTTTCTGGTCACTGTTTTTGCTATATTAAGGGACTGTTTTGTGGTGTTTAGGGACTATTTTTTGGGTTATTCATCTTCTGTTTTTGGGGGCAGTTTTTGGGGTGTATTACTCATTGTTTATGGATACCGGCTGTTTCATGTTGATGCCTATGTGTCACGCTGCTTATGGTGAGTTCTTGGGCAGTCTGTGTTTAATGAGTTTGGCTGCATGGGAGTCGGTTTGTCTTTTGTGTGAGTCGGTGAGGGTGTAACTTTGTTGGTTTGTATTTGGTCGGTGGGGGCTGTTATCATGTGTGTCTGCATGGCTGTGGTTTGTGGGCTACGTGGTGAAGGGGGCTGCTAATTAGAGTGTGTTGAAGGGTTGGTGAGGGGCATTTGTTTTAGGTTTTCTCGTTCGACTGGACGAGTTCACGGCTTTGCAGTTTTATTGGATTATTGAAGGGTTGTGCTGTTGTTTGTGGTGTCCGATGAGGGCTGGCCGTGAAGGGTGTTTAGGGTTCTCGGTATGGCCATATGTGTGAGCTGTGTGTTGTCTGTTAAGTGAGAGACGTGGGGGAGCTGCCTCTAGGGTTTCATCGCCGAGAGAGAGAGTTGGAGGTGTGCTAGCTAGGGTTTATTATTTTTTTGTTTGTGTTTTTGCCGTCAGAATGGAGAGCCAAGGGAGTTTAGGGTTTTGTATTATTTTTATAGTGGTGTATTAGGGTTATGCATGAGTTTTGAAAAGGAAACAAATCAAGTAAATTAGGGATGGATTTAATTAGTTTAAAAAAAGGGAAAGGATAATTGTATTTTGGTGGGGGAATATATTTAAATTGGTAGGTGATTTATTTAAATTATGAAGAGATTTGCTTAAATTAGGAATTTAATTTAATTGGATTTTAATCGGATTTAATTTAATTTAATTTAATTGGATTTAATTTAATTTAATTTGTGACATGTATTTTAAATATTTTTAATTATTTTTTGATGTGATTTAATGGGCTTGGGCTAGGTGGGCGTGTGGCTTGCGGGGGTTTGGGCTAAGAATGTGTTTTAAAACAGAGGTCCAACAAGCGAACCCGAAGCTAAACAAGCGAATAAAATCCAACAAAATACTGATTTCTGACTTTTCCCTTCCAACGTCTGTTTCCCGCGACTTCCGTGACTTAAAAAGTAGTGCCTCTAAATGAGACTCATCATAGGGACTTACATGCAAAAATGCAATGCCTACAAAGTTGTGTGTGTTTGATTTCTAAAATCAAATAAAAGATATACCAAAATATCTAATATTAGGTAATAGTCTTACATGCCATCAACTTGTGTGTTTTACAAGTTATCAACCACCCACCTAAATCCATCACCAAAAAGTTAAGCAAAGTGACTAGTTGATGTGACTTGTGGGCCTCACTTGATTCAAAATCTGAGTGGGCCCGCAAACACTCCCGGGCTCGGGTTCCCTAATTTCGAATTAACGAATTTTCCGTTGCGACATAATTAAATCAAATTTAATTAAATAATTTTGCCTAGCAAAATTACTATTCACGTCGCTAGCAAATTAATTCTAAATTAACTCGTTCGCCCGAATTAAAATCTAATTTTAATTCCGCGTCGAAATCTAATTTCGTATAATATATCGAATATATTATTTATCGATTAATTCCAAATTAATCGTTCTCTCTCTTTAAATAGTATTTTATCCCAGATAAAATATCTCCGCAATTAATCCTAGATTAATTTTCTCTCTAGTCTAATTAATCCCAGATTAATTATGTGCGAGTCATACGTCATCGGTGAATTTTCGGGAAGCGACCCATGAGATCCCTGGATATGTTGGCAGTAAATCCAGTCGTCAGACTATCCGAACACGTACGGACCTAGTACTACGTTTTTACCGATTTATAAGACATGGTTGCCTTCTAGCAAAGCACCGTGCCTACCCAATTCTCCAGAAATATTCTTAAAGGAATATTTAATCTGTATCAGGCGTAGTATACCTAGTATTGCGTATTGCGATCCAGTATCAGATGTCACGTGCTAGGCCTGGGGCTGGAATTGTGTCTGCCCCGTACGAAGCACATATCGGATCTCTGGTAACTAGTCTCTATAATCGGATAAGCATGACCTAGTCATATTATCCCAATAGCTGCAGCATACAAGAGTACCAGTTCCTTATCCTACGTGACCATCATCTCCATAAGACTGAAGTGATACTTCCATCTTGACATCACACCCAATACACTACGATTCTCAATATACCCAGAAGAGGCGTACACATAACCTGTTGAAGCCTTGGACGACCAAAACCAAAGTATATTGATTGTCGCAAGCATTAGCGATGTAAGTCTCAGGTTAAGACCAAATACACCTACCCTGATTCGGACTTCCATAGACACATAGTCATACTACCAATGGAAATTAAGGGGTCTATCTAGAGCGAAGCTGTTTTCATATCATCGGTAAACACAACCTCCTATTACATTTGCATAAGTATCCAATACTTAAATATATGAGAACTATGTCGTTATGCTCCCACAACGCGTACAAGTGAAAAACTAGTCTATTCCACATTATCGATGTCCAATCTCAATAATACTACGACTATGGATGTTTTAATGATTAATCCTTAGTGGATTAATACTGTCTCATATCTTATTAATCCGAAACTAATCATATGGACTTTTATCATTTATGTATCTTGGTAATCCAATTACAAATGATAAAAGAGCAATTTCCTTTGTCACATAGTTAATTTGTACAACAACACCATGTTCTGTACAAATAGTGATGCTATGGGTCATAATTGTCCAACAGTCTGTTGTCAGCAGCACGAATCTAACTCCACCGGTCAAGATTGGTAGTGGGCCAACTATATCCATCCCCATTGAATGAATGGCCAAGAAGTTTCCATTATTGCTAAGTCTTATCCATATAGGTGGATTCTAGTGACATACTTCTGACATTTTTTTGCACTTTCGGGCGAAACCTTCTTCATTTTTCTGAAGAGTATGCTAGTAATTTCCCACTCGGAGTACCTTCTGTTGCAATGCTCTCTCTTCAGAATGGTTTCCTTATTGGCCTTCATGAATTTCTGATAACAATTCTCGTGCTTGTTGCTTAACTAAGCACTTGTGGAGTGGTCCGGAATATGATCTCGGGGATAATTTTTCATCTGCCAAGTAGTATTTTCTATATTTAAGCTTTATCAGACATGTTTCATTTATGTCATCCAGAAGTGTATGACTCTACAGATAAGAAAAATTTGGGTTCATCCAGGAATTATCTGAACTTATGCTTACAAATTCTAGATCAAGTTGTGAAATTAAAGGTTCATGTAAGGTTGTAATGCAAGTTTCCCTCTATAATGTCTTCATGGCACCAGAGGCCAATGTTGCCAAACGGTCTGCCTCCGAGTTCTTCACCCGGGGGATCTGGCTAATCTGAAAACTTTCAAAAGATACAAATAATTGTCTCGCTAGATTCAAATAATTATTCATCCGACTTTCTTTGGTAACAAGTTCCCCATGCCATTGTGAAACTACCAAATCCAAATCACTACATATATTTATCTTTGTTACACATAGTTTTTTTGCAAGCCTTATTCCCGCTATCAAAGATTCATATTCAGTTTCGTTGTTAGTTGTTGGGAATAACAACCAAACAATCTCTTCTATTATTAGGCCATCCGGACTAACTAGGTACAAGCCAATACCGGCTCCAGATTGATTGATTGACCCAGTAACATACAGTTTCCACACCTCATCTCTTAACATAATCAAGTGAAGAGTTTCATCTTCTAGAATGGCTCACATTTAAGCAATAAATATACTAACACTTGACCTTTTTTAGCAGTTCGCGGCCATTATTCGATATCATATATGGATAATTTCATTATCATCTTCCCAACTCGTCCCATTATGTTAGGTTTATTAATAATAGACCGTAGTGGATAAGAAGTCCTTACCACGATATTGTGACTCTCAACATAATTCCAGAACTTCTATTATGTATAGTAAAAGGCTAAAGCTAATTTTTCTGATGTCGTTCATCGAGTCTTTGCATCAAGTTGTGTCCAGCTAGAAAAAAATATTAGTTTTTGCCTTCATTCTTCTTCTTTCAGTAGTACAATGTTGATAAAGTAATGGGAAACTGCAAGGTACAAAAATAAATATTCATGTTCATTTAGTGTGGACAAAATAAATGGTTGCATTAAATAACTTTTAAGCTGAACTATGGCTTTTGCTTGCTCCAAGCCCTATGATTTCCTATCTCCAGATCATATGACTTGAAAGAACTTCTTACACTTGTTTGATATCCTGGAAATGAACTTGCTAAAGGCTGCAACACTTCCAGTAACTACTTGGACATCTCTTTTCGTTTTTGGGATGGTGATGTATAATAGAGCCTTGACTTGGGCTGGATTCGCCTCAATCTCTCTCTATCTAACAACATTCCCAATGAAGTTCTTAGATGAAACTCCGAAGGTATATTTTTTGGGGTTGAGCCTTAACTTGTGCTTATGTATCACTTCAAAGACTTTAGCCAAGTCCATAATATGATCACGAGGTTATACAGTCTTCACCACAGTGTTATCAATGTAAGTTTCAACTATGTTCCCAACTCCTGGAAAATGGTGTTAACCATTATCTGGTAAGTGGATCCTACATTCTCCAACCCAAAATGCATGACTTTATAACAATATAGGCCCTGAGGAGTAATGAAAGTTGTTTTCTCCTGGTCATCTGGGTGAATTGGGATTTGATTGTACCTACTATATGCGTCCAGGAAAGACAACCTTTCATACCCCGTAATGGCATTCACGAGTTGATCAAACTTCGAAAGTGGTTAGGAATATTTCGGGCATGTCTTATTCAGATTTGTAAAATCAACACTCACTTTCCAATTCTCATTCTTCTTTTGAACTACCACCATGTTGGAAACCCACTATGATATCTCACTTCCTTTTTCAAGACAACCTTCAATAATTTGTCGAATTCTTCGAGATGATTTGATTTTCTCTAAAGCAAACCTTTTTTTAATTCTGTATAACAGATTTGGCCTCATTATTTACAACCAATTTGTGACAAGCTAAATTTGGATCTATACCTGACAAATCTTCATGTGTCCAGGCAAAAACATATGCATTATTCAGGATAAATTTAATCAATTCTTATTTTTCTTACTTTTCCAACTCTGATCCAATGTACACCACCTTGTTGGGACAAGCCAAATCCAGCGGTCGGGACTCCAATGTTTCGATGGTCGGAGCTTTATACTCACTATCCTTCGTGAACCAATTTAGAGTTGGATCTTGTAATTAACACTAAGATGCTCTTCCATTTGTCCCCCTCTTTATTTTGTATCAGGCGGACAGTTTAAGCATAACATTGCCTAACTGCTTGTTGATCCCATTTTATGTTAAACGTCTCACTCTCATTCGAATTAACACACGTACTATAAGAAAATAGTCAAATAACGATGTAAAATTTCGTAGCTATTCCCTCGTTAATAACCAATCGGCGATGATTTTTCTGTCACTATTTTATTGGTCGTCAAATAAATAGCGACGAAAATATTAAATCCATCGTTAAAATTAGTGACAATTTTATTCAGTCTCTATTTAGCGACGAAAATTCAGTAGCTAATTAGCGACATAAATTTCATAGCTAAATAGTGGCGAAATAAAATTTTGTTGCTAATGTTGTAAATTCTTCAATTATTTCATAAGGGTATATATGTCTTTGTGTATGGCAAAGGGGTGATAGAGTGGTTACAATCCATAGAGGGTTGCAACCCCACCCCAAAGGGTGTCATATGACACCCCTCCATGCCTTTATAAAGGGGTCATGTACTCCTAATTTAAAGAGTTCGAAAATAATATCCTACAGACACTTTGTTTTTTACTTTTGGTTTTGAGAGAGATCCACCATTATTCCTAGTTCACACACTTGTTAAGGAGTGCTCCTTGAATAAGAAGATTCCGAGTAATCCTGGGAGAACGTTGGCAAAACGAATCCGTAAAGCACCCGTGACGGAGCCAATAAGTTCTTAAGGACAGAGATCATCTCGACTTGGACTATTCTGTGATCTACACTTTCTGGTTTGTTTTAATGGTTTTGTGTTTTTAGGGTTTCATGCATCTAGATCTTCTTTTGTTGTTTTGATCTGTTTGATTGCAAGTTATATTACTGTTTGATGACACATATTTGCTAACAATCTTAAGAACTTATTGCTTTAATGTTATTAGATAGTAATTCGCATGTTAGGGTTTGAATATTTTCTGGAAAATACGAACTGTGCATGAAAAACCCGTAGGGCGTTCGAACGCCCGACGCACGCGAAGGCTAAATATTTGAACTTTCGTTAGAACGTTCGAACGCGTCTTCAAACGCAACTCGAACGCAAGCCTTCTGCCTTAGAACGTTCGAACGCGTACTAAACGCAACTCGAACGCAAACTCTCTGGAATCATTCCGTTCGAACTTGTTCACGAACGCTATACGAACGTGAACTCTCTGGAATCACATCGTTCGAACGCGTTTCAAACGCTACTCGAACGTGAACTCTCTGGAAAACATCGTTCGAATGCGTTATCAAACGCAACACGAACGCACACACACTGGACAGTCTCGTTCGAACGTAGATACGAACGCGACACTAACGATATAGTCCTGTAATTCTTATAAACTGCAAACTTAAATAATATTAACTTGGTAAGTCATATACTGTTAACACATTAATCTTGGAAGTATATTTAAGTTATTATTAGGCTGTTCAATTATCACAAGCATACACATAGTGATAAAGTTGAAATTGTTTGATTGTTGCATAATTGGTTGAGAATTTAAGTGTAATAATACACAAGTAATTCCATCCAATCTTGATTGAATTATATATATCTACATTTATCGTTTATCACTTTGAACAAGATCATTCGTTGATCGTTGTACAATTTGTCTTTCGTAGACTAATTGACCCTGTTGATTTTCCAGTTACATATGGCTAGCGGAAATATCACGGTACGGTCTCTCATGGAGAAAAACCGGAGAAATTTGGTGGGGCAAATTTCAAACAATGGCAGAGTAAGATGTTGTTCTACCTGACAACTCTCCAGTTGGGAAAATTCCTCAAAGATCCTCCGGGTCCTGTGGAGGGTGAATCCGAGAAGGCCAAGGAAGAGCGAGAGAACAGACTTGGATGTCTGGAGACTTCTTATGCAAGAACTACCTTTTGGGTGGTCTTGACAATACCCTGTACAATGTGTACCAAGGCATGACTTCTGCGAAGATTCTCTGGGAATCTCTCGAGAAGAAGTATAAAACTGAAGATGCCGGACAAAAGAAATTTGTCGTGGGTAGGTTCTTGGACTACAAGATGGTAGATTCAAGGACGGTGATGTCTCAGTTGGGTGAACTGCAATTGATCATTCATGAAATATTGGATGAGGGGATGAAACTCTGTGAGATGTTTCAAGTTGCCGCCATAATTGAAAAGTTGCCTCCATCATGGAAGGACTTCAGGAGCTATCTGAAACACAAAAAGAAGCAGATGAGCCTTGAAGACCTCAGTGTTCGATTGAGAATCGAGGAGGACAACAGGATGTCCGAGAAGGCCAGCTACAAGACTCTGGAGTCTAAGGCCCACATCATTGAAGGTGCAAAGGGTAGCAAAAAGAGAAAGAACAGTGGAGCTGACTCTGGGAACAAGAAGTTCAAGGGAAAATGCTACAACTGTGGAAAGAGCGGTCATATGTCAAAGGACTGCAGGAACAAGAAGTCTCAGGACAAGGGCAAGAAAAAGAAATATGAGGCCCATGTTACTGAAGGCGAGCAGCTGACTAATGATATCTCAGAGATGGAACTATCAGCAGTGGTAACCGAAGCCAACATAGTTGGGAATCCGAGAGAATGGTGGGTAGACACTGGGGCTACTCGCCATATCTGTGCCAGAAAGTAAGATGTTTTCCATGTACCAGAAGGTCGATGGCGGCGATCATCTGACAATGGGAAACTCGTCTACCTCTCAGGTGGTTGGACAAGGCACAGTTGTTCTGAAGATGACATCCGGAAAGGAGCTAACATTGAAGAATGTACTGCACGTTCCAGATATTCGGAAGAAATTAGTCTCAGGATCTCTTCTTAGTAAGGCTGGGTTTAAGCTTGTATTTGTTTCTGACAAGTTTGTAATGACTAAGAATGATATGTATGTAGGAAAAGGATACCTAACTGAGGGCCTTTTCAAGCTAAATGTAATGACTGTTAATCGTGCTATTAATAAAGCTAGTTCGTCTGCTTATATTATTGTGTCACAAAATGTATGGCATGGGAGGTTAGGACATGTTAATTATGATACCATGCGTAAATTAATTAACATGGACCTCATACCTAAATTTGCAATTGATAGCCAACATAAGTGTGAAGCATGTGTTGAAGCAAAAATACATAGAACATCATTTCATTCTATCGAACGCAGTTCTGAACCGCTAGAACTTGTACATACTGATGTATGTGACATGAATATTGTGCAAACAAGAGGCGGTAAAAAGTACTTTGTCACTTTTATCGATGACAGCACAAGATTCTGTTATGTGTACTTGTTGAGAAGCAAAGCAGAAGCTATTGAAAGCTTTGTACACTATAAGAGCGAAGTTGAAAATCAACTTGGCAAGAAAATCAAAAGAATCACGAGTGATAGAGGTGGTGAATACGTTTCACCGTTCGGTGAATATTGTTATGTGCACAGAATTATTCAAGAAACCACTGCTCCTTATTCTCCTCAACAGAACGGAATTGCGGAACGCAAAAACCGAACGTTGAAGGAAATGATGAACGCCATATTGACAAGTTCGGGTTTACCCCAGAACTTGTGGGGGGAAGCCTTGCTTTCCGCAAACTACGTTCTGAACAAGCTTCCTCACAGAAGACTAGACAAGACACCATATGAATTGTGGAAAGGTTTCGTACCTTCCTACAAATACCTCAAAGTGTGGGGGTGTCTTGCCAAAGTAATGGTTCCTAAACCTAAGAAGGTTAGAATAGGACCTAAAACTGTTGACTGTATATTCATTGGATATGCTCACAACAGTAGTGCGTATCGATTCTTGGTGCACAAGTCGGAGATTCCTGACATCAATCCTAATATGATAATTGAGTCAAGGAATGCGATATTTTTTGAAGAGACGTTTCCTTGTAAGGAAAGACAAATAACTGGGTCTCTCAAAAGAACAATTGATACTGTCAAGGACAGTAATCAAATTGACCAAGAATCAGATCAACGTGTAAATGCTGAGACAATCGAGCCTAGACGTAGCAAAAGGGCTAGAACGTCTAAGTCGTTTGGTCCCGATTTTCTAACATACTTGTTAGAAAATGAGCCTCAAAGTTATAAAGAAGCAGTGACTTCTCCTGGAGGCACCTCTTTGGAAAGAGGCTATTAACAGTGAGATTGATTCAATCCTACAGAACCATACTTGGGAGTTGGTTGATCTTCCGCCAGGTTGTAAGCCGCTGGGCTACAAATGGATATTCAAAAGGAAGATGAAAATGGATGGATCAATAGATAGTATAAGGCAAGACTTGTCATAAAAGGTTATAGACAAAAGGAAGGCCTTGATTACTTTGACACCTATTCACCTGTGACTCGCATCACATCGATAAGAATGCTCATAGCCATAGCAGCTATATTTGGTCTTGAAATACATCAAATGGATGTAAAGACGGCATTCTTGAATGGTGAATTGGATGAAGAAATTTACATGGAACAACCAGAAGGGTTTAGTGTTCCTGGACAAAAACAGAAGGTGTGCAAACTTGTAAAATCCTTGTAACGTGGATTAAAACAAGCACCGAAACAATGGCATGAGAAATTTGACAAGAAATGTTGTCAAATGGGTTAAAACCAATGAGTGTGATAAGTGTGTGTACACCAAATCAACTCAAAAAGGATATGTCATTGTGTATCTCTATGTAGACGATATGCTGATAATTGGTAGTAATCATGAAATGATTAAGTTTACCAAAAACGTGTTATCCAGTAGATTTGATATGAAAGATATGGGGATAGCTGATGTGATCCTAGGAATAAAGATTTCTAGGACATCAGACGGATATATATTATCACAGACTCATTATATTGAGAAGATATTCGATAAATATATCAAAGGGGATCTAAACGTGGCTAGAACCCCTGTAGACCTAACTCTTCATTTATCAAAGAATACTGGTTCAAGCATATCGCAACTAGAGTATTCGAGAATCATCGGAAGTCTGATGTATCTCACGAATTGCACACGACCCGATATCGCTCAAGCTGTGAATCGGCTTAGCAGATATACGAGTAATCCAGGACACAACCACTGGAAAGCCATAGTAAGAGTTTTGAGGTATCTGAGAGAAACTTCAAAATATGGGCTACATTACGAGAGATATCCTGCTGTACTAGAGGGTTACAGCGATGCTAACTGGATATCTGATACGGTGGATTCCAAATCCACGAGTGGATTTGTTTTCACACTTGGTAATGCGGCCGTGTCATGGAAATCCTCGAGGCAAACATGTATTGCCCGGTCTACTATGGAATCAGAGTTCATAGCGTTGGACAAAACAGCGGAAGAAGCAGAATGGCTTAGAAACTTCCTGGAGGATATTCCTAGTTGGCCCAAACCGGTGCCAGCGATAAGCATACATTGTGACAGCCAATCGGCTATTGGGAGAGCCCAAAATACAATGTATAATGGTAAGTCTCGACACATACGTCGGAGACATAATACCATACATCAACTGCTCTCAAGTGGCATAATAACGATCGATTATGTCAGGTCGAAGGAAACCTAGCGGATCCACTAACTAAAGTTTACCTCGAGAGCAAGTTGAGAAGTCATCGAGGGGAATGGGCTTGAAGCCTATAATCTAAGAATTGTCACTGTGGAAACCCAACCTAGTTGACTGGAGATCCCAAGATCTAGGTTCAAAAGGGACAACAAAAACTTTTTGCAATTCAAAACAAGCACTGAAGAGTTTCGTACTCTTTCCCATTCCGATAATGACGCTGAGTGCTGTCTGTCATTGGTTAGGATAAGCTAAGGCTTTTAATGATCACTATATTAGGAGATGAGTCCTAATGGGGGTAAAGACAGATTACCTCTTCATAGTAGATCACCTATTTCAAGTAAGAAGTGAGGCCGCTTCCATGGGAACCTTTAAATGCGGGTTACCCTAAAGTGCTTGATGAATCCAGGACCGTTGTTCAGGGCCAAAATGAACACAACCGTAGAACGGGTAAATGGTCGAATTAAAGCTGTGTGTTGGCAATTGTCTTGGTTTACACCAACGGCAGAACAGTTCAAGACTATGGGTCACTGGTTTGCCAAGTAAATCCGATTCTCATTCACTAGGAAAGGTTCAAGGCGAAAGCTACCTATTTCGATGCAGCTTTAGCTCACGGTACTCTCTCACGTGTCTGAATGAATATTTGAAGAATTGTGGGGGATTGTTGTAAATTCTTCAATTATTCATAGGGTATATATGTCTTTGTGTATGGCAAAGGGGTGCTAGAGTGGTTACAATCCATAGAGGGTTGCAACCCCACCCCAAAGGGTGTCCTATGGCACCCCTCCATGCCTTTATAAAGGGGTCATGTACTCCTAATTTAAAGAGTTCGAAAATAATATCCTACAGACACTTTGTTTTTTACTTTTGGTTTTGAGAGAGATCCACCATATTCCTAGTTCACACACTTGTTAAGGAGTGCTCCTTGAATAAGAAGATTCCGAGTAATCCTGGGAGAACGTTGGCAAAACGAATCCGTAAAGCACCCGTGACGGAGCCAATAAGTTCTTAAGGACAGAGATCATCTCGACTTGGACTATTCTGTGATCTACACTTTCTGGTTTGTTTTAATGGTTTTGTGTTTTTAGGGTTTCATGCATCTAGATCTTCTTTTGTTGTTTTGATCTGTTTGATTGCAAGTTATATTACTGTTTGATGACACATATTTGCTAACAGCTAATTAGCTATAAAATTTACATAGCTAAATAGAAACAAAATTTATTTATGTAGCAATTTAGCGACAAAATTTCCTTATCTATTCTATAACCTTTTATTTTAAAAAAATTTTAAAAAGCAGAAATTTTAAAATTTTAGAGAGGTGATAAATTCAAAATTTTAGAGATGTATAAAATTTTTAAATTTATAAATACCGAAAATTTTTAAATTTTAGAAAGGTAAAAATTGTAAAATTGTAAAATTTTAGAATTTTAGTGAGGCGGAAATTTTTAAATTGTAGAGATATGGGAAATGTTTAAATTGTAGAGATGTGGAAAAATTTCAAATTGTAGAGATGATAAATTTTTCAATTTTAGAGGGGAAAATTTTAACGATTTGATTTTTTATTATTATTGTACATACATCTTCAATTCCACATGACACTGTAATGTCAATTGTCAGTTTCGACACACCACCATCTGTTCGCACTGCCTTAATCAAAAAGAATATTAGTATTTTTTTCTCGGGAAAGTTTAAAAGATGAGATAAGAAAATGAGAAATTGATTATGAGAGTTGAGGTATGAAATCTTTTGATGGTATATGGAATTGAGTAAGAAAATTTTTGATGGTGTATGGAATTTGAGAGATAAAAGATTACCGTGTGTATATAGATGAAGAAAATATGAAAAGCTAGAAGATTTATAAATTTTTGAGACATTTGAAATTTTTGATAGGTGGGAAATTTTTTATTTTTGACGAATTTTTACGACGGAATATAGATTTTAATCTATTTAGTGACGGAGAATTCATCTCTAGTTTTTTTTAAAAATTAACACCGATGAAATAAAATTTTGGGGGGATTGAAAATTTTTTAAAATAGGTTAATGATAGAATATTGATTTCGTTTCTATTTAGCAACGAAAATTACATCTATAATTTTTCAAAAAAAAAAAAAAATAGGCCGACATAATAAAATTTTAGAGGGATTGAAAATTTTAAAAATTAGCGATAGAATATAGATTCTGTTTCTATTTAGCAACAGAATATTGATTCCTTTTCTATTTAGCAATGGAAAATCCATCTCTAATTTTTTAAAAATAAGTGGCGCCGACAAAATAAAATTGTGAAGGGATTGGAAATTAATGAAATTAGGGACCAAATTGAGATTTCATTTCTATTTAGCGATGAAAATTTCGTTTCTAATTAAAATACTTTTTCAAATTAGAAACTAAAATTAAAATTTAATCAAAAAATTTAAAATTAGCGACGAATAGTAATTCTATCACTAATTAGAGACAGAAACATAAATATGTCGCCAATTAGCGACAGATAAAGTCGATCACAAATTAGCGATGGTTATTTTCCATCGTTAATTAGAGACAAATAGTATTTTCGACGCTAATTAGCGACAGATTCCCTATTTCGTCGTTAATTAGTGACGAAAGTTGAGGCAAACCTAATTTTCAATTCTAAATTCGTGCCATTTTTAGGGACGAAATTTTTTTATCGCTAAATTTCATCTCTAATTTCATTATCTGTTTCAATTCCATTTATATTTAGTCGCTAAATTTTGAAATAAAATATTACGTCGCTAAAATTGTAATTTTTTATAGTGTGCACCTTATCACCTGATGTATGGTGGGGGGACAGCTTCTATACCGTGAATCCACTGCCTTCCGAGTATAGTGTTGTACGTTGAAGACATATTAACCTCCTAAAAGTCTAAGTATACCGTTTTCCTGATGAACACTAAAAAATGCACATTTATTAAAAGAAAAATTAATCATTTTACACTTACAGTTTTATTAATCCCCTTAATTAAGCACATTTGTTAAATAATGATTATATTTATTTTTATTGTGATTTTTATATTTTATGTAGGTGAAATAATACTTTGGATGCATATCTAGAAAAATGGACTTGATAATTGGATTTTGGAGGCTAGAAATTTAATAGGGCGTTCTAACAGTGTACAACTTCGGAAATTCCAACCCTGTGCAATGTTCGTATTTTGGAAATAACTTTTTACTTCGATATCGGATTGAAGTGATTTCAGTTCCAAATTAAAGAATACTCAAAGATCTAAAACTTTGATGTTCACAAGAGTTTCTAATTCTGAAGTTTTCAAGATCGAAATTGACGAAGAAGTCAAAATATATTATATATAAAAATCATTGTCAAATAAAAAAAAATTAAATAAGTTTGACGGCAATCCACCGAAATGGATTGCCACCAAACATGGAGCATGCTTGGTGGAGAATGCAATTGCATTCGTAAGAGGTGCTCTGCACCTCATTTTCTTCAGCCCGGATTCCATAGTTTTCTTTGAAAATTTGTGGAGTTTTAGCTCTTATGTGTTTTATTTTTTAAAATTTTCTTGTAATTTCTTTTATTCTAGTAATAAAATTATGTTTGCTTTTATTAAAATATGAGTAGCTAATTTGTCTTTTTGCTGAGGTAAAGGGTGAAGCTTTTAATATGAAAATTTAGATTAATCTCACTTATATTATAATATATAAATTGTAATCTAATGATTAATATTTAATTTAATTCAGGATTAATTATTGACAAACTTTGTTACCGCTTATATGGTTGGTTTTATTTATTTGGCATACCTAACTGGACTTGTTATAGATAAAAGTTATCACCGCCTTCATGGCTGATTTTATATGTTTTGACATAATTAATTCATGAAATAAATTTATTGGGTAATAATGACAATTTATATATTATAAAAAGTGAGATCTCTAAATTTGAAATATTAAAAGTGGATCCTCTAACCCTAGTATTTTATTTTATTATTGCAGTTTAAATTAAAATTTTCCAATCACTTCAAACAATCCAATCTTTTTATTTTTCACTCAAATCATTATTTTATCCTATTAAATATATTCCATGTGGATCGACCCCAGTCTTATCAGGTTATTTTATTACTTCGACACTCTTATACTTGGGAGTAAAGAACCACTTTTTGAGCGTGTTAAGTTTTTGGCGTCGTTGCCGGGGAGTATAATTTAGTAGATAAAATAATAATTTGATATCTTTGCAATTTTTTTACACTTGCGCGTGAGTATACAGAAATAAATATAAAGTTTTGTTTTTTTTTTTTTTTTTTTTTTTTTGTTTTTGTTTTTGTTTTTTTTTTTGTTTTTTTTTTTTTTTAATGTTTTTTTTTTGTTGTTTATTATTGTTATTATTAATCCACTTGCATATTTATTAAATTCATGTAATGATATACCGTGACATCCACATTTCTTGATTAATTTTGATTTCATTTTCAAGTAAATTTATATTATTATCACGTCATATTCATCATCAAGAATTCCATCTTTATATATATATATATATATATATTTCCCATTTATTTATTATTTTCTTTTTGTAAGTATTGCATTTGTTTTTTTTTTAAATTTTATCATATAGTTTGCGTTTAGGTTGCATGAAACACTGGTCTCGATCATCTAGCGAAAGATTAAATTATAGAGTCATCTTCACCTTCATAGTATGTCAAAATGGCTGAGAACCAAAATGAAAATCCACATGCCCGAGTTAGAAACCCAGTTGATCAAGAAGAAAACGAGTCTCAGCATGGCGATCTTAATCATCCAAGGACACTTAGACAATTCATGAATCCCGCTAGGACATGATCACCATCTTGCATTATTTTTCCTCTAGATGCAGCAAGTTTCAATTTTAAGCCAGATGTCATCCAACTTTTACCCACATTCTACTGTCTAGAATCAGAAAATCCTTATAAGCATTTAAGAGAATTTGAAGAGGTTTGTAACACATGCACAGACCAAAATTGCAGCATGAATATAATTCGATTAAAGTTTTTTTCCTTTTCTTTAAAGGATAAAGCTAAAATTTGGCTGCAGAACCTTAGGTCAGGGTCCATTAGAACATGTGATGATTTGCAAGAACAGATTCTAAAAAAAATATTTTCCCCTCACAGGACAAACTCTTTTAAGAGGAGAATCACAAACTTAACACAAGAGTTGGGGAAACACTTTACCAATGTTGGGAGAGGTTTAAAGAGATGTTGAATGTTTGTCCACATCATGGGTTTGAAACATGGAGGCTGGTTGCCTATTTCTACGAGGGTTTAACACCCCAAGGTAGACAAGTAGTGGAGATGATGTGCAATGATGAATTTAAGGACAAAAATCCCGAAGATGCACTAGATTAACTAGAACACATAGCAGATAATGTACAACAATGGGACACAGTTGGCATTTATGAGGCATCTGTAAAACCACAGCCATCTGGTAGAGGTATTTTTAACCTTAGGGAAGACCATGACCTTTATGTTAAATATGTATCTCTAGCTAAAAAATTCGAGGCATTAGAAATGAGGAAAAGTGATCATGTCAAGTCAATTCAAGAAGTCACTTGTTAAATCCGTAATTCAAATGAACATGTCACACAAGTTTGCCCAACCTTGCCAACCCTGCAAGAATGTCTTTATGACCAAGTCAGATCCATAAATACTTTCAATAGACCAAATCCAAACCTATATTCCCAAACCTACAATTCTGGTTGGAGAAACCATCCAAACTTCAATTGGAGGAATGATAACCAAGCACAACCATCGCAACAACCTCCCCAGGTACACCAGAATTTCTAAAATTCCCAGAATTATGCACTATATATCCCACCACCTAGGAAAACCCTTGAGGATACATTGCATGTATTCATTGAGAAACATGAAGCCATCAATAACCAAAATGTGCAAACATTAATTGATCTGAAAGATACTTTCTCCAAAATCACATCTGCTTTAACCATTAATGAGAAAGGAAAGTTTCCTGCACAACTACAGCCAAACCCCAAGAGTCATCAAAACCCTCACTAGGGTAGTTCTGGAAGTCAACATATAGACCATGTCAAATCTGTTATTACTTTTCGCAGTGGTAAGATCATCCACAGACCTATTCTTGAACCCCGTGAAGCTGAAAATAAATCAGATTCAGATGGTAAGGAAGAGGTTGATGAACCATTACCCGGTATTGATGATAACAATTTCTCTCGTCACCTCTATTTCCACAGGCATTAAAAATAAAGAAATTGAACCATTCCTCATAGATATATGAAATATTCAAAAAGATAAATGTCAATATTCCTTTGTTAGATGCCATCCAACAATACCATCTTATGCCAAATTTCTGAAAGACTTGTGCACTGTTAAAAGAAAATATCAGGTAAGAAATAAAACTTTTCTAGCTGAACATGTAAGTTCCATTCTCTCAACCAATAATGCATTAAAATACAAGGACTCTGGTTGTCAAACTATTTCTTGTATTATTGAAAATCAAAAAATTGAACATGTTTTGCTTGATCTTAGAGCCAATGTCAATTTGCTTCCATTTTTGGTTTACCAACAACTTAATATTGGTTAGTTAAAACCAACATCAACTACTCTTTTACTTGCCGATAGATCAGTTAAGGTACCGAAAGGAATTATGGAAGACGTATTAATACAAGTCGATAAATTCATATATTCTATGGATTTTATTATCTTGGAAACATAACCTGTAGCAGAAAGTTATAAGCCGATTCTTATAATGCTTGGTTGCCCATTTTTAGCAACAGCTAATGCTTTAATTAATTACAGGAATGGAATCATGAATTTTTCCTTTGGCAATATGACATTGAAGCTTAATATTTTTAACATGTACAAACAACCATACGATGATGACAGTGAAGACGAGAGCAATGAACTAATTGAATTAATTGTGGAAGAATATATTCAGGGGAGTTTATATGATCCCTTGTAAATTTGTACTGCTAATTTTGTTGAATAAAGTACGCAATTAGATTCAGATACTCCTAATGATTTTTTACTTGATTCTACACAGGTACTGGAAGATGATGGAGATAACCAAAATCTTGAGGAGTTAGGAACACTGGAAGAAGAAAAACAAGAGGAATCACCCAATTTGGAATTGAAGACTTTACTAGAAGAATTTCAGTGTGCATCTCTTGTAGATGAACAAACTCACCCTGTGGAAATTTCTTCCTCTCTCATAAACGATCAAGAAGGAAAAATACCTCCAGACTGGAGCCATCAAGGTATGAAAGAAACTCTTGCAAAACTCCATAGATATTTTCCTTCTCTTCCCCAAAATGCTCTGATGAAAATTTACAAAGCACGCACAGAAAGAATGAGGCTTCTGATGTTTCATGGTATTCCTAGTGATATTCGTTGGGTAATTGAAGCAAGGGTTTTCTTGGCAGTAGTCATCTGACTCTTTCATTTTTTATATGTCTGGTTTAGGGAAAAACACATATGCTAAGAAAAGAAGAGCTAAACAATTAGGTGTTTGTTATAAATATGCACGCTGGACATGCAACACTCATTGTCGTTCTTTAGGAATGATGTCTGACAATCGTGAAGATAAAATTCAATTAATTAGAGATGGCTTGAGTAAGGAGTCTTCAGATGAGATATCACTGACTCTTGAGAAGCATTCTAGTGCACATGTTCATCGAGTAATTCGCAATTTGCATACATAATTTCAAAAAGAAAAACAACAATACAGTCTCGGGAATCTGATTTTAAAAGACCATGTTTGCCAATTTATAAGAAAATTGGATGGGAAGCATATCCCCGACCCATAGAGGGCGTTCAAGCCGTTACTGGACGTAAAACCAGAGGAAGATGTGAGCCACAATCACAACTACCAGTACGTATTTTTTGAATTTATTATTTTGATTTATTTTCCTTTAAATTACTGTTTTAATTTACTTTAATTTACTGTTTTGATTTCCTTACTTTAATTTTAGCCAACAATATCTAAACTTTTTGACTTTCATGATCCATTTTACTGTTCATCTGACAATTGTCATTCTACAATTACTAGTGCTTTTATTACTCACCCTTTTTCAAGATCTGTAAATTCAGCTCGTCATTTCTCTCTTCAACCCATCCAGATAAGAGAGAACACAAAAATTGAGACAACTTCAAGAAGATGAGTCACTAATATCTGTGTGTTTTGTGGAACTAGCTCTGGAACTAAACTAGAATTTGTTGAGGCTGCATGAGAACTGGGTAGAGTTATGGCAAAAAGAAACATGCACTTAGTATATGGCAGTGGCAATCTTGGATTGATGAGATGTGTTTCAAAGGCCGTGAAAGAAGGTGGCAGTCAAGTTTTGTGGATCATTCCAAAACCTTTGACAGAGGAAAACCTCATCCAAAAATCAAATGGAGAAGAATGCATTGTCTCAGGTATGTCTGAAAGACATACTGAAATGATCAATCATGTTGACGCTTTTATTGTTTTACCAGGTGGGCTTGGCACGTTGGAAGAAATATTCACAGTTGCGTCATGGGCGAACTTGAACATTCACCAAAAACCCATTGGATTACTTAATGTTGATTGATTTTTCGATTTTCTTTTTGTATTTCTTGAGGATGCCAAAAGAAATGGGTTTATTTCAAAATCAGTAAAATATATCTTCCTAACTGTAAGAAAAACTGATGATTTAATTGACCACCTCTTAGCTTATGAACCAAAAATCGACCTCATTCTTTCCAAGTTAAACTGGTCTGGTAACGATCGTGGCAAAAAGCGTAGAGTGGACTTGAATCTTAATCTGTAATATTTTTTTAAATAGTAGTAGATGCCACACTAACCAGGTGATGTCATCTAAACTCTACTTTTCTTTTTTAGACATTATGGACAATGTCTCAAATTAGTTTGGGGAGGGGGGGATGGATAGTTGACTAGATAATTTTTATTTTTATGTTTCATTACTGTATTTTTTGTTCAAAAAACATTTTTTTTTATGTTTTTTTTTAAAAAATAGTTTTTTCTTATGTTGTTTTTTCTTTGTTGTTATTTTGTGTGTAAAAAAAAACTATTTTATGTTAATTTTCTTTTGTTTTTTTCAAAAAAAAAAAATACACACAAACTAATAATAATTTTTTGACTAACCAAGTGGAATTGTTGTTCGGAGATGGCACTGTAAGGAGTTTTTTCTCCTGAGATGTATCTCAAAATAATTCGTAACAAGTTATTTTTGTTCCTTTCTTTTTGAATCATTTAAATTTGTGAATTCCCCATAATATTGATTAAATTTGATCTTCATATGCTCATCTGATAGGTATTGTCAACATACACGGTAACATATAAACATAGGTTGTAAATGAAAATTTTGTAATATTCAATTCTCTAGTTTATTGATGGTATCACCTAAAGGCAGTGGAATTAGTGTTTTTATTCAAAAAAATCTAACCATGCTCTTATTTAGTAACCAAATATCTTGCCTCAGTAAGCAGTGATTGTTCACGTAAAATAGTAGAGCTTGAGTTTGTAAAAAAAAGTGTGAATAAGTTCGATTCTGCAGCCTCTCTGACTCGAGCAATTAAGTCTGTATGTGTGTTTTAACACTTAGTGCCCTACGGCCAACTGGTCTGAGAGTCACTACCCGAAGCTCGTTACATGGGTTAAAGAGAAAACTTAAGGAAATCAGACACTTTTTCTTTATAATATCTGAGATCCGAGCAATTAAGTCCGTAGGGGTGTCTTAACACCTAATGCTCTAAAGCCAACTGGTTTGGGAGTCACTGGCCCAATGCTCGTTACGAAGATTGAAGATGCATCATTATTTAAAACATTTTTTTTTCTATTTTTATATTTATAAATAAACTTTCATTGCCAAGTGGTGTGAACTCTAATATAATTTTAGGACAAAAATATTACTCTCTTTTCAATGAGACCTGTGAATATTATGGGCACAATGAATTGATTAATACATTGTTTTATGTGTGTATGGAAGAAGGGTAAAAATTACAGGAGAAATTATTTATTTGATCATTTAGAAAGAAATAAAACAATTATTAATTTGGATAAGAATTTGTCTTTTTAAAGTTTTTTCACTTAAATTACTAGAGACTAGTAATAATCTGGTTGGGGTGTGATGAACACTAAAAGTGCACATTTATTAAAAGAAAAATTAATCATTTTACAAGTATAGTTTCATTAATCCCCTTAATTAAGCAAATTGGTTAAATAATAATTATATTTATGTTTATTGTGATTTTTATATTTTATGTAGGTGAAATAATACTTTGGAGGCATATCTAGAAAAATGGACTTGATAATTGGATTTTGGAGGCTAGAAATTTAATAGGGCGTTCTAACAGTGTACAACTTCGGAAATTCCAACCCTGTGCAATGTTCGTATTTTGGCCATAACTGTTTACTCCAATATCAGATTTAAATCATTCCAGTTCCATATGAAAGAAGACTCAAAGATCTAAAACTTTGACGTTCAAAAGAGTTTCTAATTCTGAAGTTTTCAAGACCGAAATTGATGAAGAAGCCAAAAAGTGTTATATGTAAAAATCATTGTCAAATCAAAAAAAAAATTAAATAAGTTTGATGGCAATCCACCAGAATGGATTGCCACCAAACATACCAACATGTTTGGTGGAGAATGCTATTGCATTCGTAAGAGGTGCTCTGCACCTCATTTTCTTCAGCGCAGATTTCATAGTTTTCTCTGAAAATTTGTGGAGTTCTAGCTCTTGTGTGTTTTATTTTTTAAAAAATTTCTTGTAATTTCTTTTATTTCAGTAATAAAATTATGTGTGTTTTTATTAAAATATGAGTAGCTAATTTCTCTTTTTGCTGGGGTAAAGGGTGAAAATTTTAATATGAAAATTTAGATTAATCTCACTAATATTATAATATATAAATTGTAATCTAATGATTAATATTTAATTTAATTCTGAATTAATTATTAACAAACTTTGTTACCGCTTATATGACTGGTTTTATTTATTTGGCATAATTGATTACCCAACTGAAGTTGTCATAGACAAAAGTTATCACCGCCTTCATGGCTGGTTTTATATGTTTTGGCATAATTAATTCCTGAAATAAATTAATTGGGTAATAATGATAATTTAAATATTATAAAAATTGAGATTTTTAAATTTGAAATATTAAAAGTGGATCCCTTAACCCCAATATTTTATTTTATTGTTGCAGTTTAAATTAAAATTTTCCAATCACTTCAAACAATCCAACCTTTTTATTTTTCACTCAAATTATTATTTTATCCTATTAAATCTATTCCCTGTGGATCGACCCCGGTCTTACCGAGTTATTTTATTACTTCGATACTCTTATACTTTAGAGTAAAGAACCACTTTTTGAGCGTGTCACTTCCCACTTACAATCACTGGCAAAGAAATTATGCCTCTTGCATTAAGTCTTATTCCTTCAAAGGCAATGAGATATGCATGACAATGACGTAAATCCTGCTACTTCAGCTTTATTTTCCCGAATGTTTCTCCAAATAAAATATTAGTACTGCTTCCACGTCAATTAAAATACGGTGTATTTTTGTGTTGCCAATCATTAGGGAAATAACTAATGGGTCTAAATGAGGAGAGTCAACATCAGTTAAATCTTTTATTGTAAAAATGATTAAGGCTTGATCATCACTCACAGCCATTATAGTGGGTCTCAGACCCTCTTATGCTAGTGTTCCTAGAATATGCCAAGGATCTCTAAGAGTGATTCGTGTGTGAAAATTACCAAATAAAGTTGCGGAAAAACTTACATTAGTTGGATGAGATTTCAAAACTTTTTCTTTGAAAATGGAAGCTCCAAGCTTTCTTAAGTGTTTCCAACACTTGGGTGAGTTTCCATATCACCTTCACTTGACTCCTTATGTGCTAGCAAGAATAAAAAAATGAAAGAAAATTTTCCCTCCAAGAGAAGCAAGGTTTCAGCCATGGCAAGAGAGGAAGAAGAGAGAGTTTTGTTTGTGATGAATAGTAACTTGTTACACTTCCAAAGTTGACCAAATTAATTTATACAAAGGTTGAGTGTTGGTTTTGGTTTGAGTGTTGCATAAGCAATCCAAGCCTTACTCAAGCCAACAACAACTTCCATCAAATGTCTAACATATTGATGTAAGTGAAGTGGGTCCCACCACATTTAAATTCCAAATTTAAGTCGGCTAACTCAACACATAACTTTGCTCAGGCCCGGGTTCGTTTAATTCTGAACTAAACAAATTTTCCATCGCGACGTAATTAAATCCAATTTAATTAAATAATAATGCCTAGCAAAATTATTGCAAAAGTCGCTTTCGAATTAATTCCAAATTAATTCGTTCACTTGAATTAAAATCCAATTTTAATTCCGCTTTGAAATCTAATTTAAAATAATAAATATAATATAATATTTTAGTCCGAATAAATAAATTAAATAGTAAAATCTAATTTCACTATTAAATTCTTTTTGCCGATTAATTCCAAATTAATCGCATTCTCTCTTCTCGACGAATTTAATCCTAGATAAATTCTCGACGTAATTAATCCCAGATTAATTCTTTCTCTGATAATTAATCCTAGATTAATTCTTACCGTAATTAATTCCAAATTAATTTTCTCTGTCATAATTAATCCCAGATTAATTCTGTTCGAGTCAAATGTCATTGGTGAATCTTCGGGAAGCGACCCAAGAGATTCCTGGATATGTTGGCAGTAAATCCAGTCATCGGACTATTCGAACACGTACGTACCCAGTACCATATTTTTATCGATTTACAAGACATGGTTGGCTTCTAGCAAAGCACCGTGTCTTCCGAATTCTCCAGAAATATTCTTTAAAGGAATATATAATCTTTATCAAGCGTAGTATACTAAGTATTGCATATTACGATCCAGTATCGGATGTCACATGCTATGCCTAGGGCTGAAATTGTGTCTGCCCTGTACGAAGCATATATCGGATCACTGACAACTAGTCTCTATAATCTGATAATTATGACCTAGTCATATTATCCCAATGACTGCAGTACTTAATAGTACTAGTTCCGTATCCTGTGTGATTATCATCTCAATATGATTGAAGGGATACTTCCATCTTGACATCACACCCAATACACTACGATTCTCAGTAAACCCAGAAGAGGCGTACACAGAACCTGTTAAAGCCCCGGACGACCAAAACCAAAGCGTACTAATTGTCGCAAGTATTAGCGATGCAAGTCTCAAGTTAAGACCAAAAACACCTACCCCAATTCGGATTCCCAAAGACACATAGTCATACTACCAATGGGATTCCGAGGGGTCTATCCAGAGCGAAGCTGTTCCGGTACCATCGGCAAACAGAACCTCTTATCACACTTGCATAAGTATCCAATACTTAGATATATGAGAACTATGCTGTTAAGCTTCCATAACGCGCACAAGTGCAATACTAGCCTATTCCGCATTATCGATGTCCAGTCTCGATAATACTACGACTAGGGATATTTATGTTGGGTTTCTAAGGTGTTCCCAAGATCAATCCAAGCATAAAACATGTGAATACATAAAGGAGAATAGAAGAAATAAACTCACTTTGATCGGATATAGGATGTGTTGATAACAAATTTTTTTTCTCTTTGAAATGCTCCAAGCTTCTCTTTGAAGTAGACCTCCAAGCTCCAAGCTTTAAGTGATTGAGATTCCAAGCTCAAGGGATTGGTTTCTCTAACACCTTGATATGATTCCTTTGGTGTGCTAGCACTTAGAAAAATTTCCACAATTTTTCTTCTTATTCTTCTTGAATTCGGCCAAGCCAAATTTTAGAGAGAAAAATGGAGCAATGTCATGAGGGAGAGAGAAAGTGATGAAGTTGTTGTGATTCAATTTTCAAAATAAAATCTATGATATACCAAATATCCAACATTTCGTATATGTCAATCAAGTCATCACCTTGAGTAATTTACAAGTCTTCACTAACTTCCATCACAATAAAGTGAACAAAGTGACAAGTGATGTGACTTGTGATGTGACATGTGGGCCCCACTTGATTCAAAATCCGAGTGGGCCCGCAACACATCCCAGGCTCGGGTTCGCTAATTCTGAATTAACGAATTTTCCGTTGGGACGTAATTAAATCAAATTTAATTAAATAATTATGCCTAGAAAAATTACTATTCACGTCGCTAGCGAATTAATTCTAAATTAACTCGTTCGCCCGAATTAAAATCTAATTTTAATTCCGTTATGAAATCTAATTTCATTTAATCGATTAATTCCAAATTAATCGTTCTCTCTCTTCAAATAGTATTTTATCCTAGATAAAATCTCTCTGTAATTAATCCTAGATTAATTATGTTCGAATCATACGTCATCGGTGAATCTTCGGGAAGTGACCCATGAGATCCCTGGATATGTTGGCAGTAAATCCGGCCGTCGGACTATCCGAACACGTGCGTACCTCGTACCACGTTTTTACCGATTTACGAGACATGGTTGGCTTCTAGCAAAGCACCGTGCCTACCCAATTCTCCAGAAATATTCTTAAAGGAATATATAATCTATGTCAGGTGTAGTATATGTAATATTTCGTATTACGATCCAGTATCGGATGTCACATGCAAGGCCTGGGGCTGGAAAAGTGTATGCCTCGTACGAAGCATATATCGGATCACAAACAACTAGTCTCTTTAATCGGATAATCATTACCTTGTCATATTATCCCGATGGTTGCAACCCATTAGAGTACCAGTTCTGAATCCATGCATGATCATCATCTCTATATGACTGAAGTGATACTTTCGTCTTGACATCACACCCAATACACTATGATTCTCAATAAACCCATAAGAGGCGTACACGGAACCTGTTAAAGTTCTGGATGACCAAAACCAAAGCTTATTGATTGTCGCAAGTACTAGCGATGCAAGTCTCAGGTTAAGACCAAATACACCTACCCTGATTCGGATTCCCATAGACACATAGTCATACTACCAATGGGATTACGATGGGTATATCTAGAGCGAAGTTGTTTCCGTACCATCGGTAAACACAACCTCCTATCACACTTGCATAAGTATCCAATACTTAAATATATGAGAACTATGCTGTTATGCTTCCATAACACGCACAAGTGCAATACTAGTCTATTCCGCATTATCGATGTCCAGTCTCGATAATACTACGACTAGGGATATTTAATGATTAAACCTTTATGGATTGATATTGTCTCATATCTAATAATCCGGAACTAATCATAAGGATTTTTATCATTTATATATTTAAGTAATCAAATTACAAAATGATAAAATGCAATTTCTATTGTCACATAGTTAATTTGTACAAAAACCACAATATCTTTTACAAATAATGACGCTATGGGTCATAATTGTCCAACAATCTCCCACTTGGCCTATAGCCAGTCACTCAAGCATCTAACACCTGAATTATGTACATGTCGCTTAAACTTTTGTTGAGGAATAACTTTCGTCAGCGGATCTACAATGTTTTCCTCTAATGCGACCTTCTCGATCTTCACATTGCCACGATATATGATCTCATGAATCAGATGGAAACGTCGAAGAACATGCTTGGATCGTTGATGAGACCGCAGTTCCTTAGCCTGCGCTATAGCCCCATTATTGTCACAATACAATGGAACGAGCTCAGCTGCTAATGGAACTACTCCTAATCCAATTATTAATTTACGGATCCAAACTGCCTCTTTTGCTGCTTCAGCTGCAGCAATGTACTCCGCTTCTATTGTTGAATCGGGAACAGTCTATTGCTTGGAAGATTTCCAGCTTACTCATTCATTATTCAAACAAAATATGTACCCGGATTGTGACTTACAGTCGTCTTTATCGGTTTGGAAACTTGCATCGGTATACCCAGTTACCTCAAGTTCTCAATCTCCATAGATTAAGAAAGCTTCCTTAATTCGTCTAAGATACTTAAGGATATTCTTAACCGCCATCCAGTGACCATCACCTGGATCGGCCTGATAGCGACTACACATGCTCAAAGCATACGAGACATCAGGTCTCGTACATATCATGGCATACATGATCGATCCGACTGCTGAGGCGAACATGATTTGACTCATGTTGTATCTCTCATCTTGAGTTTTAGGACACATGTCCTTAGATAGAGTGACACCATGTGACACTGGCAACAATCCCCTCTTGGACTGATCCATGTTGAATCTCTTCAATACTTTGTCAATGTACGTGCTCTGGGAGAGTCCAAGCAGCTTTCTAGATCTATCCCGGTAGATCTTTATTCCTAGAATAAAGGCTGCTTCTCCCATATCTTTCATGGAGAATTTTATTGAAAGTCAAGCTTTCACCGATGTTAACATGGGAATGTCATTGCCAATAAGCAATACATCATCAATATAAAGGACAATGAATGTCAGTGTGCTCCCACTAACCTTCTTATATACACAAGGATCGTCCTCGTTTTGAACGAAATCATATTCTTTTATGATCTCATCAAAACATTGGTTCCAAGAACGCGATGCTTGCTTCAATCCATAAATGGATCGATTTAACTTACAAACCTTGTTTGTAAGTCTTGGTACGACAAAACCGTCAGACTGTTACATATAAACATCCTCCAAAAGGTTTTTGTTAAGGAAAGCGGTTTTGACGTCCATCTGCCATATCTCGTAATCGAAATATGCAGCAATAACAAGCATTATCCGAATGGATTTAATCATGGCAACGGGTGAAAAAGTTTCATCGTAATCGACACCATGTCGTTGACGATACCCTTTCGCTACAAGCCTAGCTTTGTACGTTTGTATGTTGCCATCCATGTCGGTCTTCCTCTTGAAGACCCATTTGCAACCAATAGGTTTTACGCCTTCTTGTGCATCAACCAGTGTACAAACTTGGTTGGTGTACATGGAATCCATTTCGGACTTCATGGCTTCTTGCCATAAAACGGAGTCGATACCTTGTATCGTTTCCTCATACGTAGCCGGTTCGTCTTCCTTAATAAGATTGATATCCACATGAGGTGAGATCAGAAACCCATACCTCTCAGGTTGTTTTCTGACTCACTCCGACCTACGCGGTTCTTGTGTTTTCGAAGATTGTGGTACAGTTTCATCCCTGATGAACTGTTCATGTTCCGTTAAGGATTCTGTGCCAGGAACAGTATCACTCCGATTTTCATCGAGTTCTACTTTCCTCCCACTTACCACTGCATTTAGGAATTCCTTCTCAAGGAAAACTGCATGTAGAGCAACAAATACTTTGTTCTCTTGTGGGTGATAGAAGTAATATCCTTTGGTTTCCCTAGGATATCCTACAAATAGGCATTTATCCGATTTGGTAACTAGTTTGGTACCTTCCAAACGTTTGACGTATGCCCAGCAACCCCAAATCTTTAGAAATGAGAAACCCGGTTTCTTTCCTGTCCATATCTCGTACGGAGTCTGTTGAACAGAATTTGACGGAACCTTATTCAAAATAAGTATTGCACTGTTCAATGCATATCCCCAGAAGGAAATAGGTAGCTCTGTGTGACTCATCATAGACCTTACCATGTCCAACAAAGTTCGGTTTCTCTGTTCGGACACACCGTTTAATTCCGGTGTTCCGGGAGGAGTCCATTGTGAAAGAATACCATATTCTTTCAAGTAATCAAGAAACTCATTGCTTAAGTATTCGCCACCACGGTCCGACCGTAATGTCTTAATACTTTTGCCGGTCTATTTTCTACTTCGTGTCGAAACTCTTTGAATTTCTCAAAGGTTTCTGACTTGTGTCTCATAAGATACACATAACCATAACGCGATGGATCATCCATAAAGGTTACGAAGTATTCATATCCACCTCTAGCCTGGCTAGACATGGGCCCACATACGTCACTATGAACGAGGGCTAACAGTTCGGTGGCACGTACACCTTTACCGCTAAAAGGTGATTTAGGCATTTTACCTAAGAAACAAGATTCGCAGACGTCATATGAATTTGTATCAAATCCATCCAAGTACCCACTCTTCGAAAGTGTGGATATGCGAGTCTTGTTAATGTGTCTCAGACGGAAATGCCACATATAAGTTTCATCTTTGTTACTTAGTTTAAGCCTTTTGTTTGTTACATTATATGTTTGAGATTGATTTTTATTCAAAATATAAAGACCATTATTTACATCAGCAGTGCAAATTTCCATATCATTTTTATACATAAAACACCCAGTGTTTCTAAATACAAAAGTATACCCACATTGGGCTAACATAGATACAGAAATAATATTCCTAGTCAAACTAGATACATAATAACATTCTGAAAGTTTAAATACATGCCCCGAGGGCAGTTCCAAAACAAAAGTGCCAACGGCCAAAACGGCGACTCGTGTCCCATTTCCAACGCGGAGGTCAATCTCTCATGAGGCCAGTCTCCTGCTAATCTGCAGATCCTGCACATCAGTACATATATGAGTACCACAACCAGAATCAAAAATCCAATTTTTAAAACTAGTAGTAGATATGTTTATCTCTATAACAAACATACATGAAGCCGGTGCCTTGCCCGCTTTGATTTCCTTCATGTGTCCCTTGTACTCGCGGCAGTCACGCTTCCAGTGACCCCGCTTGCCGCACTGTAGACATACATCTTAGGATTTGTCCTTACCCTTCCCAGAAGTTTTTGACAATTTGGCCTTGCCTTTCTTCTTCTTCTTCTTTATTCCTCCAGTCACCTTGGGCCAAGCCCTCGGAGTCTGAGATGTTGAAGCAAAGTGCGCCTCGCGCTTCTTGCCCTTTAGGAGCTCATTTTCTGCTTCGCGCAGTGTGGACATCAACTCTCCAAGAGTTTGGTCTTGGTTCATCATATTATAGTTCATGATGAACCCACTCCAAGTGTCGGGGAGAGACTGTAAGATCAAATCTATTGAAGTCTCAGCCTCGAAGACAATGCCCATCTGTCCCAGCTGCTCAATGTCAGCAATCATCTGTGACACATGGTGCTTAACAGATGTACCATCTGACATGCGAGCACGAAAGAGCTTCTTCTGTAACTCATATCTCTGCGATCTAAGATTAGATCGATGAAGATCATGCAACTTGCCATCATATTATAGGGATCCAATCCCTTGTTTTGACGACGGAATTGTTGAGTCATAGCAGCAAGCATTATAGATTGAGCAGTGAAGTTGTCATCGCTATGAGTCTTCCAAAGCTCTAGCTCAACTATCTGATCAGATCTAGGCTTAGGCCCAAGAGGTCTCTCTATAGTGTAGAGCAACTTCTCGGATCCCAGGAAAATCCTGAGATTTATGTCCCAATCTTGAAAGTTTGTGCCATTAAAGACATTGTCGCCCATGATAATATCTCTAATACTTAACTTTCCTGTCATCTTAATTGCAATAGTCAAACTATTCAATTAACGATGTATGGGTACAATCTAACTGTTACAAGAAAAATAATAAAATATTAGTCCAAGTAATAAATATAATTGACGAAATATTTTGAAAGCGCGTAAAGTCAAGTATTTGAACGAAATTGCAAATTCAATACTGGCCTCCCACTATTTTTCGGCGAGCCTCTAACCCTCTGTTGAGTACTTGGGAAACCTAGTTTCCTAGTGGGCTAGGATCCCGTTAAATAACACACAACCTTAACTTTGGCCAACAAGCTGTATGATATTTAACCAGGTAGATCTCTAAGATCAATTGGATCTCATCCAATTCCTAGATCCGGTAGGTGGACCTCCAAGTCCGAAACATATATAATATATATGCCAATATATCCAATAAATTTTCCTAACATTTTTCCTTTGAATCAACTAAGCCTTGGCTTTGGCACAACCAGCTTAATGATTCCAGTTAAGCGGGACCCATTGACTTTGGAAAGCTTCGTAATCGATGTCGATGGACAAGAAGTGATCTTGACTTTGGCCAATAAATCACAACTTGTACAAGACATACGATATGGAACAAAGCCTTCATGATTCAAACACATCCGCGATGGCCAAAGGTCTTGACTTTGGCCAACAAACCAGTGCCAATCTTGGATCTTGAGAAAGAATCACTCAATGGAAGGAAAACGCTTAATATATGTTGTGGGTTTTTCACGTAAATTGGCAACCAATTTATTATCTTTGATTAGGTCTCATCATACACCCTTAAGCATGCATTCTAAAAGCATAATAAGGCGCGGTAAATAAATTAATAATGATATGCGGATGGATATCTCACAGATTGTTCCTAGAACAAATCACTCTCTTTCCTCTCCCCGACTAGCACTATTTTAACTTCTACCCAATTACATAATACAATTAAAGAAACCTCATTAACATTGAGGGGAATTAGGTGAAAAGAGAATTACAAAGAATCGAGAGATAAAGCTAGACACGTAGGTCCAATTTAATAAATTCTAAATTTACAACAATTTCCAAAATTGCATTTTCCCTTCTAATATCCATCTGATATACATTATTCATACAACACATCCATGTATTCACACAAAGCATGTTATTCAATCAATCTAATCCAATTAATTAATCTTTGAATAAAGTGATCATCCAATGTTCAAACAACGATTTGATTTGCGCGAGTCCAACTCGTTTAAGAATAAGTACTCAAAGTACGAATTCTTGAATTATATCGAACTACAATTTAAATCTAATTTAAGTTGTATTCAATACTAATTTTATATTTAATTCCAAATTAAATAATTACACCTTTTAATGCGCCTTTACGACTTAGATTCTAAATCTAATCTTAATGGGTCTCAAAGCCCAATTAACATCCAATGTTTATTTAATTAAAGTCCAATGGGATTTAAATTAATTTCTTAAGGCATGGGCTTTGGTCAATATGGGTCAAACTCAAATACCAAGGCCCAATTAAGGAATCACTCTATTTGCCAAGAAATCAATTTTAGCCCATTAGGCCCAATTAAATATTTAAAGGCCCATTTTTTATGTTTGGACTTAATGGAATGGTTTAGGCCCAATTTGGATCCAATCCAATTGTCCTAAACCAACTTGGCCCAAACATAACATTTTAAGCCCAATTCCAAATTAAGCCCAATTAATTAAATTCTAATTTTGTAAAATTCTCAATTTAATTAATTAAAGTGTTTAGCCATGATTAACTATTTAAATTAACATTTCCAAAATACTAATCTAATCAATTAATCATGCTTATTCATAATCAATACATGTCCAACATTATTGAAACAAAATCAAGTCATTTTCATGCTTTGATGGTCACGGAAATGGTAGGATTTTATATCCGATTTCGATTTCAATCCAATTAAATCATAAATCAATATATCCTATATCTTTTAAACACATCCAATGATTCAAAAAAAAAAATCACCATGACCTAGGGTTTATACTACATTCGGCCAACATACCCAAATTGGGGAAAATTAATCTAATTAGTTTTTCATCAATTTGATCATATATAACTCCAAGTTATCCATATACAAGCATACTCAAACAAACAATTTGGTTAATACAGGGATGTGTTGTATGAATAATGTATATCAGATGCTCAAATAGGCTCTGATACCATTGTTGGGTTTCTAAGGTGTTCCCAAGTTCAATCCAAGCATAAAACATGTGAATACATAAATGAGAATAGCGGAAATAAACGCACTTTGATCGGATATAGGATGTGTTGATAACAAAATTTTTTTTCTCTTTGAAATGCTTCAAACTTCTCTTTGAAGTAGATCTCCAAGCTCCAAGCTTTAAGTGATTGAGATTCCAAGCTCATGGGATTGGTTTCCCTAACACCTTGATATGATTCCTTTGGTGTGCTAGCACTTAGAAAAATTGCCACAATTTTTCTTCTTATTCTTCTTGAATTCGGCCAAGCCAAATTTTAGAGAGAAAAATGGAGCAATGCCGTGAGGGAGAGAGAGAGAGAGAGTGATGAAGTTGTTCTGATTCAATTTTCAAAAGAAAATCTATGATATACCAAATATACAACATTTGGTATATGTCAATCAAGTCATCACCTTGAGTAATTTACAAGTCTTCACTAACTTCCATCACAATAAAGTGAACAAAGTGACAAGTGATGTGACTTGTGATGTGACATGTGGGCCCCACTTGATTCAAAATCCGAGTGGGCCCGCAACACATCCCGGGCTCGGGTTCGCTAATTCTGAATTAACGAATTTTCCGTTGCGACGTAATTAAATCAAATTTAATTAAATAATTATGCCTAGAAAAATTACTATTCACGTCGCTAGTGAATTAATTCTAAATTAACTAGTTTGCCCGAATTAAAATCTAATTTTAATTCCGTTATGAAATCTAATTTCATTTAATATATCGAATATACTATTTTATCGATTAATTCCATATTAATCGTTCTCTCTCTTCAAATAGTATTTTATCCTAGATAAAATCTCTCCGTAATTAATTCTAGATTAATTATGTTCGAATCATATGTCATCGGTGAATCTTCGGGAAGCGACCCATGAGATCCCTGGATATGTTGGCAGTAAATTCGGTCATCGGACTATCCGAACACGTTAGTACCTCGTACCATGTTTAAACCGATTTACGAGACATGGTTGGCTTCTAGCAAAGCACTGTGCCTACCCAATTCTCCAGAAATATTCTTAAAAGAATATATAATCTATGTCAGGCGTAGTATACGTAGTATTACGTATTACGATCCAGTATCGGATGTCACATGCAAGGCCTGGGGCTGGAAAAGTGTCTGCCCCGTACGAAGTATATATCGAATCCCAAGCAACTAGTCTCTTTAATCGGATAATCATGACCTTGTCATATTATCCCGATGGTTGCAACCCATTAGAGTACCAGTTCTGCATCCCTACGTGATCATCATCTCCATATGACTGAAGTGATACTTCCGTCTTGACATCACACCCAATACACTACGATTCTCAATAAACCCAAAAGAGGCGTAAACAGAACCTGTTAAAGTCCTGGATGACCAAAACCAAAGCGTATTGATTTTCGCAAATACTAGCGATGTAAGTCTCAGGTTAAGACCAAATACACCTACCCTGATTCGGATTCCCATAGACACATAGTCATACTACTAATGGGATTCCGAGGGGTCTATCCAGAGCGAAGCTGTTTTCGTACCATCGGTAAACACAACTTCCTATCACACTTGCATAAGTATCCAATACTTAAATATATGAGAACTACGTTGTTACGCTTCCATAACACGCACAAGTGCAATACTAGTCTATTCCGCATTATCGATGTCCAGTCTCGATAATACTACGACTAGGGATATTTAATGATTAAACCTTTATGGATTCATATTGTCTCATATCTAATAATCCGGAACTAATCATAAGGACTTTTATCATTTATATATTTAAGTAATCAAATTACAAATTGATAAAATACAATTTCCTTTGTCACATAGTTAATTTGTACAAAAACCACAATGTCTTTTATAAATACTGACGCTATGGGTCATAATTGTCTAATAATTTAATGATTAAACCTTTCGTGGATTAATACTGTCTCATATCTTATTAATCCGGTACTAATCATATGGACTTTTATCATTTATATATCCAAGTAATCTAATTAAAAAATGATAAAAGAGAAATTTCTTTTGTCATATAGTTAATTTTGTATAAGAACTCCATGTCCTTTACAAAATAGTGATGTTATGGGTCATAATTGTCCAACAATCTCCCACTTGGCCTATAACCAATCACTCAAGTGTCTAACACTTGAACTATGTACGGGTCGCTAATGCTTATGCTGAGATATTACTTTCGTCAGCAGATTTACAAGGTTATCATCTGATGTGATTTATTCGATCATCACATCGCCACGATGTATGATCTCATGAATCAGATAAAACCGTCAAAGTACATACTTGGATCGTTGATGAGACCGTAATTCTTTAGCTTGTGCTGTAGCCTATCTGAGCTGTAAACCGAAATACTCCTAATCCAATTAGGAATTTTATAGATCCAAAATGCTTCTTTTGCTACCTCAGCCGCAACAATATATTCTTCCTTGTCGTTGAATCGGCAACAGTATCTTGCTTGGAAGATTTCCAGCTCACTGTTCCGTGGTTCAAAAAAAATATGTACCTTTATTGCGACTTACAGTCGTCTTTATCGGTTAGGAAACTTGCGTCGGTGAACCCAATCACCTCAAGTTCTCATTCTCCACAGATTAAGAAAGCATCCTTAGTTCATCCAAGATACTTAAGGATGTTTTTAACATCAATCCAGTGACCGTCACCTGGATCGGCCTGATTGTGACTCCATATGCTCAAAGCATATGAGATAATAGGTCGTGTACATGTTTGTCATAGTACGAGCTCTTGGAGAGTGCCATCAACTTTTAGATCTATCACAGTAGATCATTATTCCTAGAATAAAGGTTGCATCTCCCAAGTATTCAATGGAGAATTTTAATGAAAGCCAAGCTTTCAACGATTGTAATATGGGAATGTCATTGCTAAGAAGCAATACATCATCAACGAACAGGACAATCATTGCCAATGCACTCCCGCTAACCTTCTTATATACACATGAATCATCTTCGTTTTGAATGAAACCATATACCATTATGATCTCATCAAAACATTGGTTCCAAGAACACAATGCTTGCTTCAATCCATAAATGGATCGAGTTAACTTGCAAACCTTGTTTGCATGTTTTGGCAAGACAAAACCGTCAGGGTGTTGTAAACATCCTCCAAAAGGTTTCCGTTAAGGAAAGCGGTTTTGACGTCCATTTGTTATATTTCATAATTGAAATATGCAGCAATAGCAAGCATTATCCGAATGGATTTAATCATGGCAACAGGTAAAAGGTTTCGTCGTAATCGACACCATGTTGATGACGATACCCCTTCGCTACAAGCCTAGCTTTGTACGTTTGTATGTTGCCATCCATATTTGTCTTCACCATGAAGACCCATTTGTTATCAATAGGCACAAAGCCTTTTGGTACATCAACCAATGTCATGGAATCCATTTCGGACTTCATGGCACCTTGCCATAAACCAGAGTCGATACCTTGTATCATTTCCTCATACGTAGTCGGTTCGTCTTCCTCAATAAGATTAACATCCACATAAGGTGAGATCAGAAACCCATAACTCTTAGGTTGTTTCCTGATTCTCTTCGACCTACGCGGTTCTTGTGTATTAGAAGATTGTGGTACAGATTCATCCTTGATGAACTGTTCGTGTTCTGTTAAGGGATCGGTGCCAGGAACAATATCACTTTGATTTTCATCGAGTTCTACTTTCCTCCCACTTACCACTGCATTTAGGTATTCCTTTTAGGAAAATCGCATAGAGAGCAACAAATATCTTTGTTCTCTTGTGAGTTGTGGAATTAGTTTCCTTAGGATAACCAATTATAAATGGGCACTTATCCAATTTGGGTTGTAGTTTGGTATCATCAAAACATATGCCCAGCATTCCCAAATCATCAGGAATGAGAAACCCGGTTTCTTTCCTGTCCATATTTAATATGGAGTCTGTCCAATAAACTTTGGCGAAACCTTATTCAAAACAAGTATTACACTGTTTAATACGTATCCCGTGAAGGAAATTGGTAGCTCAGTGTGACTCATTATTAACCTAACCATGTCCAACAAAGTCTGGTTTCTTCGTTCGGACACACCACTCAATTGAGGTGTTCCGAGAGGAGTCCACTATGAAAGAATACTATACTCTTTCACGTAATCGAGAAACTTATTGCTCAAGTATTTTCCACCACAGTCCAACCGTAATGTTTTAATACTTTTGCCAGTCTGTTTTTCTACTTCGTGTCGAAACCCTATGAATTTATCAAAAGTTTTCGATTTGTGTTTCTTAAGAAACACATAACCATAACGCGATGCAACATCCGTAAAGATTATGAAGTATTTTTATTCACCTCTAGCCTAGCTAGACATGGGCCCACATACGTCACCATGAACAAGGGCTAACAGTTCGGTGGCACGTGTACCTTTACCGCTAAAAGGCACTTTAGGCACTTTGCCTAATAAACAAGATTCATAGACGTCATATGATTTAGGATCAAATCTGTCCATAGTATCCATTCTTCAAAAGAGTGGATATACGAGTCTTTTCAATGCGTCCCAGACGACAATGCCATAAATAAGTCTCATCTGATTTACTCAATTTGAGCTTTTTTTTTGGTCCATGTTATATGTTTGGGATTCATTTATATTCGAAATATAAATATTGTTATTCACATCTAATGTGTATATCTCAATATCATCTTTATAAACAAAACACCCAGTGTTCTGGAACATAAAGGTTTACCCGCAATGGATTAAACTAGATATAAAGATAATGTTTCTAGTCAAACTAGATACATTATAACAGTTTCCTAATTTAAGTACATGCCCAAAGGGCAGTTCCAAAACTTAGGTTCCCACAGCCAAAACAGCGACTCTCGTCCCGTTTCCAACTCATAGGTCGATCTCAACTGAAGCTAGTCTCCTGCTAATCAGCAGATCCCGCACATCAGTACATATGTATGTACCACACCCAGTATCAAAATCCAATTTTAAAACTAGCAGTGGATATGTTTATGACAAACATACCTGAAGTCGGAGCCTTGCCCGTCTTCACTTTCTTCATGTCTCCCTTGTCCATACGGCAGTCACGTTTCCAGTGATCCCGTTTACCATAGTTTAGGCAGACATGTTGGGATATGTCCTTAGTCTTCCCAGAAGACTATGACGATTTTGCCTTTGCCCTTTTCTTCACACCCTTAGAAGCCTTCGGCCAAGCCTTGGCCTTCTGGATGTCGAAGTAAGATACACCTTGCGCTTCTTGCCCTTTTGGAAGCTCTGGCTTTGCTTCCTTGAGTATAGCCATTAACTCTCCAAGAGTTTTCTCTTGGTTCAAGATGAACCCGCCCTAGTTTTCGGGCAGAGACTATAAGATATAATCTATGGAAGTCTCGACCTCGTAGGTAATGCCCAGCTAACCTTAGTTGTTCGATGTCAGCAATCATCTGCGACACCTAGTGCTCGACAGATGTACCCTCTGACATGCGCGAGCGAAAGAGCTTTTTTTGTTCTTTTAAGATCTAAGGTTAGATCTATAAAGATCCTTCAATTTCAATATCATACTATAAGGATCCAATCCTTTGTCCTGACAACGAAATTAAGGAGTCATTGCGGCAAACATGACAGATTGAGCACTAAAGTTATCATCACAATGAGTCTTCCAAAGCTCATGCTCTACTATTTGCTCAACTTCGGGCTCAGGTGCGAGAGGTTTCTCTATTATATAGAGTAACTTCTTGGCTTCCAGGACTATCCTGAGACTCAATTCCCATTCTGAAAATTTACGTCGTTAAAGACATTTTCACCTAGGATTATGTTCTTTTACGCTAATCTTTCAGCTATATTGATTGCTATAGTCCAACTATCCAATCAATAATTTCGGGTACAATCAAATGTAATGATTACTATAGTCCAATTATATAATCAACTACAAATGATCGGTTACATTCAAATGTAATGATTACTATAGTCCAACTATATAACCAACTACAAATGAAGTTGTTTGAATACAGTCCAGCTGTTTAAAGAAAGCAATATTCAATATTAGTCCAACTAATATATTTATAACAACGATAAATTAAAATAAAAGAGCGCGTATTGGCAAATATTTAAACAAAATTACAAATTTAATATTTACCTCCCACTATTTTTCGGCAAGCCTCTAACCCTCTATGGAGTACTCGGGAAACCTAGTTTCCTAGTGGGCTAGGATCCCGTTAAATAACACACAACCTTGACTTTGGCCAACAAGTTGTATGAAACTTAACTAGGTAGATCTCTAAGATCAATTGGATCCCATCCAATTCCCAGATCCAGTAGGTGGACCTCCAAGTCCGAAACATATATCCAATATATGTAAATATATCCAATATATTTCCTAACATTTTCCTCTGAATAAACTAAGCCTTGGATTTGGCTCAACAAGCTTAATGATTCCAGTTAAGCGAGACTCATTGACAGTGGGAAAGCTTCGTAATCCACTTCGATGAACTAGAGGTGACCTTGACTTTGGCCAACAAGTCACAACCGCCCAAGACATGCGATATAGAACAAAACTTTTGTGGTTCAAACACATCCGCGATGGACATTGATCTTGACTTTGACCAACAAACCAATGCCAATCTTGGATCTTGATAGAGAACCACTCAATGGAAGGAAAAACGTTTAATATTTGATGAGGGTTTTTCGCGTAAATTGGCAACCAATTTATTATCTTTGATTAGGTCTCATCATACACCCTTAAGCATGCATTCTAAAAGCATAATAAGGCACGAATAAAATTAATAATGATATGCGGATAGATATATAACAAACTTTATTCCTAGAACAAATCTCTCACTTTCCTCTCTCCCGCTAGCACTATTCTAAATTCTACCCAATTACATAATACTTCTAAAGAAATCTCATTTACATTTAGGGGAATTGGTGAGAAGAGAAAGACAAAGAGAAAAGAGGTAATAGGCTGGACACGCAGGTCCAATTTAATAAATTCTAAATTTATTACAACAATTTCCAAAATTGCCCTCACCCTTCTAATATCCATCCGATATACATTATTCATACAATACATCCATGTATTCACACAAAACATGTTATTCAATCAATCTAATCCAATTAATTAATCTTTGAATTAATGACCATCCAATGTTCAAACAACGATTTGATTTGCGTGAGTCCAACTCATTTAAGAATAAATACTCAAAGTACATATTCTTGAATTATATCGAACTACACTTTTAAATCCAATTTAATTTGTATTCAATACTAATTCAAATTTAATTCCAAATTAAATAATTACATTTATTTATGTGCCTTTTAGAGTTTGATTCTAAATCCTATCTTAATGGGTCTCAAAGGCCCAATTAACATCCAATGTCAATTTAATTAAAGTCCAATGGGCTTTTAATTAATTCATAAGGCATGGGCTTTGGCCAATATGGATCAAACCCAAATGCCAAGGCCCAATTAAGGAATCACCATTTTTGCCAAAAAATCAATTTTGGCCCATTAGGCCCAATTAAATATTAAAAGCTCCAATAGTTATATTTGGACTTTATGAAATGGTTTTAGGCCCAATTTGGATCCAATCCATTTGTCCTAAACCAAGCTTGGCCCAACCAAGCCCATTAAGGCCAATTACAACAAATTAAATTAACACATTACTCCAAATTACATATTAATTTAATTAAAGTACAATTAACATAATTAATCAACTAATCTAATGTTCCCAAAATATTAATTAAATCAATTAATCATGCTCATTAATTCCAATTCACGTCCAACACAAATTGAAGCAAAATCAATCTATACATACTTCAATTGTTCACGACAATAATGTTGGTTTCTAATATAGGTCCCAAGAATCATGAAAATCAAGCATAAAAAACGCATGAATACATCAAAGGAATAAGGCGGAAACATTACTCACATAGATCGGTTTTGTTGCGAAGAAGAACAAGACCATTTTCCTCCTTGTTGAAGCTCGGTTTGGCCACCTTGAACAGCATAGACTGCTCGGTTTTGGGCTGTGGTGGCTCCTCCAAAATCGGCCATTGAAGACCTCCATTGAAGCTCCAAGCTTCAAGCTCCAAAAATGGATTCAAGCTCATAAATTCGTTTACCTATCACCTATGTATAACCCAAGGTGTGTGCTAGCACTCTTCATCTTCCTTGCTTCCCTTTAAATTCGGTCCAACCAGAAACTTTTGAAGCAAATCGGCTTGAAGCCGTGAAGGAGAGGGAGAAGAAAAAGAGAGGGAAAAGAGAGAATGCGTAAAGGGTGGAAAGAGAGAGTAAAAAAAAAGAAAATGTAATTTTGTTTTTATAATTTCCAAAATTAATAAAAAACCAATTACCAATTCTTTTAACTTTACATTAAATGCTAAAGTCAAAAGTAAAAAGCAAAAGTTGCTTTTTCAACTTCTACATCAATCACTCAAATCAAGTGACAACATGTCACATCACTCAAAGTGACATTTGATTTGACGCTTGATGTGACTTACGATTTGACGCACGATTTGACTTACGTGCCGTACTCGAATTCGAAATGCGAATGCGCTCGCAAACAATCTCGGGCTCGGGTTCGCTAATTCCAAATTAACGAATTTTCCGTTGCGTCGTAATTAAATGATTACGCCTAGCGAAATCACTATTCACGTCGCTAACGAATTAATTCTAAATTAATTTGTTCGCCCGAATTAAAATCTAATTTTAATTCCGCGTCGAAATCCAATTTCGTTTATATATCAAATATATTAATTTATCGATTAATTCCAAATTAATCGTTCTCTCTCTTTAATTAATATTTTATCCGAGATAAAATATCTCCGTGATTAATCCCAGATTAATTTTCTCTCTCTTCTAATTAATCCCAGATTAATTAAGTGCGAGTTATACGTCATCGGTGAATCTTCGGGAAGTGACCCATGAGATCTCCGGATATGTTGACAGTAAATACGGTCGTCGGACTATCCGAACATGTAAGTACCTCGTACTACGTTTATACCGATTTACAAGACAAGGTTGGCTTCTAGCAAAGCGCCATGCCTACCCAATTCTCCAGAAATATTCTTACAGGAATATATAGATCTGTATCAAGCGTAGTATACCGTAGTATTGTGTATATCAGCCCAGTATCGGATAGTCACGTGCTAGGGCTGGGGCTGGATAAGTGTCTGCCCCGTCCGAAGCACATGTCGGATGTCTGGTAACTAGTCTCTATAATCGGATATACATGACCTTGTCATAATATCCCGATGGCCGGCCAGCACTTAAGAGCACTAATACCGTATCCTGCGTGACATCATCTCCACTATGACTGGAGTGATACTTCCGTCTTGACATCACACCCAATACACTACGACTCTCTGATAAACCCAGAAGTGGTGTACGCAGAACCGGTTAAAGCCCTATACCACCAAGACCAAAGTCTACCGATTATCGCAAGTATTAGCGATGCAAGTCTCAGGTTAAGACCATACACACCTACCTTGATTTCGGCCTCCCATAGACACATAGTCATAATACCAATGGGATTCCGATGGGTCTATCCAGAGCGAAGCTGTTTCCCGTACCATCGGTGAAAACAACCTCCTACTGCACTTGCATAAGTATCATATACTTAAATATATGAGAACTATGCCATTGTGCCCTCACAACGCGCACAAGTACAATACTAGCCTATTCCGAATTATCGATGTCCTGTCTCGATAATACTACGACTAGGGATATTTAATGATTAATCCTTCGTGGACTGATACTGTCTCATATCATTCTCAATCCAGGAACTAATCATATGGACCTCTCTTCATTTATACATCTAAGGTGATCTAATCACAAATGATGAGAGTACAATCTCCTTTGTCACATAGTTAATTTGTACAACAACACCATGATCTGTACAAATAGTGACGCTATGGGTCATAATTGTCCAACAATCTCCCACTTGGCCTATAGCCAGTCACTCAAGTGTCCTACACCCGAACTATGTACGGTTGGCTCAAACTGCTCAGAAATGCATTCCTCAGTGGATTTGCATGATTATCATCTTGATGCGATTTATTCGATCATCACATCGCCACGATATATGATCCGAATGAATCAGATGAGTATCTAAGTATGTATCTGGATCGTTGATGAGACCATTAATTCTTTAGCCTGTGCTGACGCCTAGCTCAGCTACTAACAGAACTATATCTAATCTAATTAGATTTGTATCGACCCAAATGACTTCTATTGCTGCTTTAGCTGCAGCAACAACCCGCATTTGTTGTTTATTCGGTAACAGTATCTTACTTGGAAGATTTCCAGCTCACTGTACCGTTATTCAAACTATATAGTACCGTTTGCGACTTTTAGTCGTCTTTATCGGTTATAGGAAACTTGCTACAGTGACCCCAGTCACTTCAAGTTCTCCTTCTCCATAGACTAAGACAGCATCCTTAGTTCTCTAAGATACTAACGGATGTTCTTAACATCAATCCAGTGACTATCACTCGGATCGGCCTGTTTGTGAATCCCATGCTCAAAGCGTATGATACACCAGGTCTCGTACATTTTTCAATGTACGGTTTCTAGGAGAGTATTGCGAAAGCCAAGCTTTCGCCGATATTTATTTTATGGGAATATCATTTCCAAGAAATGACGTATTATCATTATTTTAGGACAGCCACTATCAGTGCGCTCCCACTAACCTTCTTATATATACACTAGAATTATTTTCGTTTTGAATTAAATCATACATCATTATGATTATATCAAAACGATAATTCCAAGAACCTAATGCTTGCTTCAATCCAATCATGGATCGAACAACCTGCATTATCCAAATGGATTTACCGTGGCAACAGGTAAAAGGTTGAATCGTAATCAACACAATGTTGATAACGATACCTTTCCGTTAAAAGCCTAGCTTTATACGCTGGTATGTTGCCATCCATGTATGTCTTCCTAGAAGACTTTTAAGTACCATTAGGCACAATGCCTTGTGGTACATCAACTAGTATCCAAACTGGTTGAGATACATGGAATCCATTTCGGATTATATGGCATTTTGCCATAATTAGGGAGTTGATATCTTGTATCACTTCCTCATACGTAGTCAGTTGGTATTCCTCAATAAGATTCACATCTTTATGAGGTTAGATCAGAAACCCATACCCCAGGTTGTTTTCTGACTCTGTCCGACCTACGCGGTTCTTGTGTATTCGAAGATTAATGGTAATAGTCTCATCCTGGATGAACTATTCATGTTCCATTAAGATTCAGTGCCTTGAACAGTATTACTCCGACTTTTCCATCGAGTAATACTATCCTCCCACTTACCACTGCATATCGGTATTCGTCTCAGGAAAACCGTATGGTGAGTAACAATCTAATTGTTCTCTTGTGAGGTGTATAAGTACAATACTTATGGTATCCCTAGGATAACCTACATTTGGCACTTATCCTATTTGGGTTTTAGTTTGGTATCATCCAAACATATGCCTAGCATACCCAAATTATCAAGAATGAGAAACCCGGTTTCTATCCCGTTAATATCTAATATGATATCTGTCAAACATTATTATGGAACCTTATTCAAAATAAGTTCTTGCACTGTTTAAAGCTTATCCGTTGAAGGAAATGGTAGCTCAGAGCGACTCGTGATTAACCTTATCATGTCTAACAAAATTCGGTTAATCCGTTCGGACACACCGTCAAACTGACGTATTCCGGGAGGAGTCCTTATTTGAAAGAATACTATACTCTTTCATATATACAAGAAACTTATTGCTTAAGTATTTTCCATTACAGTCTTACCATGATGTTTAATACTTTAGCCGATCTATTTGTCTATTTCGTGTCGAAACTCTAAAAGTTTCCGATTTGTGTTTCAAAAGAAACACATAACCATACGCGATGCCACATCCGTACAGGTCACGAAATATTCATATCCATATCTAGCCTAGCTAGACATGGGCCCACTTGCTTCACTATGAAGTAGGGCTAACAGATCGATGGCATTTACACTTTTACCAGTAAATAGTGTTTTAGGCACTTTGCCCAAATAGACTAGATTCGTAGACTTTATTTGAATGGAATCAAATAAGTCCTAGTACCGCTCTTCAAAAAGTGCGCTATACGATTCTTGTTTATAGTGTCCCTGACAACTATGTCCACATTAAGTTTCTTAACTGATCAAATCAGTTTGAGCTATTTATTTGTCATGTTATATATTGAGATATTATTTATATTCAAAATATAAATCCCGTTATTCACATCTAATGTGTTTATCTCAATATCATCTTTATATAATGAAACACTTTAGTGTTCTAGAATATAAAGGTACACCCGCAGCGGGTTATACGCGATATAAAGATAATATTTCTAGTCAAACTAGCTACATTATAACAGTTTCTAAATTTAAGTACTAACCCGAAGGTAGTTCCTAAATTCAGATATCTATGGTTAAAACAGCGACTTTCGTCCCGTTTTCATTCGCAGATAAATCTCAATTGAAGTCAGTATCCTGTTCAAAATAGATTCTGAACATCAATATAATATTTATGTACCACACTAAGTATCTAAAATCCAATTTTAATACTTGCTGTGAACATAATTATGACAAACATAATGGATTAACACTTAAGTTATCATTACATGATCTTCTTCCAAAGATTATGCTCTACTATTTGCTTAACTCCAGGCTTAGGCATAATACGTTATTTTATCAATAAAGAAGTTATTATTTTTCCACGACCATCCTGAAATTTATCACAATTTGAAAATTAAAATCGTTTAATACATTTTCGCCCAGGATTATGTCTTAAACATTAATCTTTCATTTTTATATATATGATTCTAACAAAAATCAAACATTTAGATGATTCAATAGTCCAACTATAATGATGTGTGTACTATTTAGTATAATGATTATAATAGTCCAACTATATAATCAAATATAATCTAATTAATTAACCTCAATTACATTGATTACTATAATCCCATTATAAAATCAACTGTAAACTGAAATTAATTAATTCAAATATATTGATTAATATAATCCAATTATATATAATCAAATATAATACAGTCCAACTGTTTATAAAAACAACAATTTAAATATTAGTTCAACTAACATTTAATCTAATGACGAAATAATTTGAATGAGCGCGTATGGCGAGTAATTGAACGAGTATTGCAAATTCAATTCTTGCCTCCCACTATTTTTCGGCGAGCCTCTAACCCTCTGTCGAGTACTCGGGAAACCGTGTTTCCTAGTGGGCTAGGATCCCGTTAAATATCACACAATCTTGACTTTGGCCAACAAATGTATGATAATTAACTAGGTAGATCTCGAAGATCAATTGATCCCATCCAATTCCTAGATCCAGTAGGCGGATATCCAATCCTAAACATATATCTTATATATGCCAATACATCCAATGTATTACCTAACCTTTTTCCTCTGAATCAACTAAGCCTTGGCTTTGGCACAACAAACCTAGTGATCCCAGTCAAGCGCGACCCATTGACCATGGAAAGCTCGTCGTAATCAATGTCGATGGACAAGAAGTGGTCTTGACTTTGGCCAACAAACCACAACTTGGACAAGACACCGATATGGAACAAAACTCTCGTGATTCAAACACATCTTCGACGGACAAAGGGCTTGACTTTGGCCAACAACCCAATGCCAATCTCGGATCTTGAGTAAGAATCACACAATGGAAGGAAAAACACTTGATATTGAGCGAAGGTTTTTCGCGTGCAATTGGCAACCAATTTATTATCTTTGTTAAGGTCTCATCATCATACACCCTTAAACATGCATTCTAACACATAATAAAGTGCATATGAAATAAAATAATAATGATATGCGGAGTGGATACTTTACATTGATCCTAGATCAAATCTCTCATTTTCTCTCTCCAAAGCTAGCACATGTATTTACTTCTACCCGTTACACTACACTTCTAAAGAAACCTCATTTACATTGAGGGGAATAGGTGAGAAGAGAATACAAAGAGTAGAGGTGATAAGGCTGGACACGCAGGTCCAATTAATAAATAAATTTATTACAATTTCCAAAATTGTCCCACCCGACTGAATCCAATCCGATATACATTATTCATGCATCGCAACCATGTATTCATACAAGCATGTTATCAATCAATCTAATCCAATTAATTAATCTGATAATTAGTGATCATCCAATGTTCAAACAACGATTTGATTTTTGCTCGAGTCAAACTCGTTTTGCGAATAAGTACTCAAAGTACGAATTCTTGAATTAAATTAACTACATAATTAAATCCAATTTAAATACGCATTTATTCTAATTCACTATTTAATTCCAAATTAAATATTACACTTTTATTAACGAACCTTTACGACTTAAATTCCAAATTTAATCGCAACGGGTCTCAAAGCCCGATTAACATCTATGTTTATTTAATTAAAGTCCAATGGGCTTTTAATTAATTTCTATAAGGCGTGGACTTTTGGTCAACTCGGGTCAAACCGATAACAACCAATCCAATCCGGGAGTTACCCCATAAGCCCAGAAATCAATTTTGGCCCATTAGGCCCATTAAATAATTAAGGTCCATTAAGTCATAATTGGACTTTATGGATGCGGTTTTAGGCCCAATTGGATCCAACCAAATTTGCCTAAACTCAACTTTGTACAACAAAGCCCAAAAGCCCAATCACAACTTAAAGGCCCAATTTCCAAAATAAGCCCAATTAATTAACTTATAAAATTCTAAATTCCATAATTAATTAACCTAAGTGTAATACACAATTAACCACCTAATTAATATTTCTAAACATCAATTAGCATACTTAATCATGCACTTTAACATGACAAATAGTGTCCAACACAATTTTAAAATCAAACCCATTTACATGCTTTTGTTCTCGGCAATTAGAGGTTTTTCCAATCCGATTCGTTTCAATCCAATCGAATCCACAATCATCATTTCCCAAATCAATTCAATTCATCCAATGAATTAAAATCAAAAACACAATGAATTTCAAATTCAATTGAATTCGGCCAAGCCACTTTAATTTGGGAAAATGTTCCAAATCAAAATTCAATCAAATTGAACTTCAAAACAACATTACCAAATTGTTTTAAGTCATCCAATGATCAAACAAACAAAATCACCAAGAAATTTAGGGTTCTTTAATTTCGGCCAACATAAGCAATTTGGGGAATTTTGTTCCAAACACAATTTCAACAAATTGATCCAATCAATCTTAAATTAAACATACTTTAAGCATTCTCATTCATCCAATTTCACAAAATATGCTCAAAATCAAGTTTAACCAAAATTTGTCACTTTATGCCAACATAAAAAATTGGGGAAATTTGTTCCAAACATAATTTCTTCAAATTGATCCAATCAATCATTAATTCATCAACATTTAAGCATACTTAATCAATCAATTTAATCAAATCATGCTTCAATTGATTTTACCCAATTTGTCATGCCCAAAATTTAGGGAAAATTGAATCCAATCCAATTTCATGAAATTGGATCATGCACAACTTCAATTAATCAACATACAAGCATACTTAATCATCAATTTAACCAAATCATGCTTCAATTGATTATCCCCAATTTTAACCCTAACTTTTTCATGCTTGATAATTGCTCTGATACCATTGTTGGTTTCTAATATAGGTCCCAAGAATCATGAAATCAAGCATAAAAAACGCATGAATACATCAAAGGAATAAGGCGGAAACATTACTCACATAGATCGGTTTTGTTGCGAAGAAGAACAAGACCATTTTCCTCCTTGTTGAAGCTCGGTTTGGCCTCCTTGAACAGCAGGGACTGCTCGGTTTGGGCTGTGGTGGCTCCTCCAAAATCGGCCATTGAAGACCTTCATTGAAGCTCCAAGCTTCAAGCTCCAAAAATGATTCCAAGCTCATAAATTCGTTTCCCTATCACCTATGTATAACCCAAGGTGTGTGCTAGCACTCTTCATCTTCCTTGCTTCCCTTTAAAATTCGGTCCAACAACAGAAACTTTTGAAGCAAATTCGGCTTGAAGCCGAATGAGAGGGAGAAGAAAAAGAGAGGGAAAAGAGAGAATGCGTAAGGGTGGAAAGAGAGAGTAAAAAAAAGAAAATGTAATTTTGTTTTTATATTTCCAAAATTAATAAAAAACCAAATTACCAATTCTTTTAACTTTACATTAAATGCTAAAGTCAAAAGTAAAAAGCAAAAGTTGCTTTTCAACTTCTACAATCAATCACTCAAATCAAGTGACAACAGTCACATCACTCAAAGTGACATTTGATTTGACGCTTGATGTGACTTGCGATTTGACGCACGATTTGACTTGCGTGCCGTACTCGAATTCGAAATGCGAATGCGCTCGCAAACAATCTCGGGCTCGGTTTCGCTAATTCCAAATTAACGAATTTTCCGTTGCGTCGTAATTAAATGATTACGCCTAGCGAAATCACTATTCACGTCGCTAACGAATTAATTCTAAATTAATTCGTTCGCCCGAATTAAAATCTAATTTTAATTCCGCGTCGAAATCCAATTTCGTTAATATATCAAATATATTAATTTATCGATTAATTCCAAATTAAATCGTTCTCTCTCTTTAATTAATATTTTATCCCAGATAAAATATCTCCGTGATTAATCCCAGATTATTTTCTCTCTCTTCTAATTAATCCCAGATTAATTAAGTGCGAGTTATACGTCATCGATGAATCTTCGGGAAGCGACCCATGAGATCTCCGGATATGTTGGCAGTAAATACGGTCGTCGGACTATCCGAACATGTAAGTACCTCGTACTACGTTTATACCGATTTACAAGAGAAGGTTGGCTTCTAGCAAAGCGCCATGCCTACCCAATTCTCCAGAAATATTCTTACAGGAATATATAGATCTGTATCAAGCGTAGTATACCTTAGTATTGCGTATATGGGCCCAGTATCGGATAGTCACGTGCTAGGGCTGGGGCTGGATAAGTGTCTGCCCCGTCCGAAGCACATGTCGGATGTCTGGTAACTAGTCTGATAATCGGATATACATGACCTTGTCATAATATCCCGATGGCCGGCAGCACTTAAGAGCACTAATACGTATCCTGCGTGACATCAGCGCTGACCAGAGGATATGTTGTCTGTCTTTGACATCACACCCAATACCTACGACTCTCTGATAAACCCAGAAGTGGTGTACGCAGAACCGGTTAAAGCCTGTACCACCAAGACCAAAGTCTACCGATTATCGCAAGTATTAGCGATGCAAGTCTCAGGTTAAGACCATACACACCTACCTTGATTTCGGCCTCCCATAGACACATAGTCATAATACCAATGGGATTCCGAGGGGTCTATCCAGAGCGAAGCTGTTTCCCGTACCATCGGTGAAACACAACCTCCTACTGCACTTGCATAAGTATCCTATACTTAAATATATGAGAAACTAGCCATTGTGCCCTCACAACGCGCACAAGTGCAATACTAGCCTATTCCGCATTATCGATGTCCTGTCTCGATAATACTACGACTAGGGATATTTAATGATTAATCCTTCGTGGACTGATACTGTTCATATCATTCTCAATCCAGGAACTAATCATATGGACTCTCTTCATTTATACATTTAAGGTGATCTAATCACAAATGATGAGAGTACAATCTCCTTTGTCACATAGTTAATTTTGTACAACAAACACCATGATCTGTACAAAAGTGACGCTATGGGTCATAATTGTCCAACAAATAAGGCACAAAATAACAATCAATTTGATTTCAATCTAATTAAATCAACATCTAATATTTATTTCATGCTTTAAACACATCCAATGGTCTAATTAACAAAGAATCACCATAAATACACACTAGGGTAGATTCGGCCAAGGGGATGGATTTGGGGATTTTTTATCCAATAAATTTTTTCTCAAATCCAATTCATCATCTTCCAAAGTCAACCAAACAATCAATTTAGGCAAATCATGTTCCAAACACAAAAACCCCAAATTAAAGTCATGAACCCTAGATTTTCAAATCAAACTTAGGATGGCTCTGATACCATTGTTAGTGTTCCTAGAACATGCCAAAGATCTCTAAGAGTGATTCTTGTGTGAAAATTACCAAAGAAAGTTGCGGAAAAACTTACATTGGTTGGATGAGATTTCAAAACTTTTTCTTTGAAGATGGAAGCTCCAAGCTTTCTTAAGTGTTTCCAACACTTGGGTGAGTTTCCCTATCACCTTTACTTGACTCCTTATGTGTTGGCAAGTACAAAAAAATGAAAGAAAATTTTCCCTCCAAGAGAAGCAAGGTTTCAGCCATGGCAAGAGAGGAAGAAGAGAGAGTTTTGTTTGCTGTGAATAGTAACTTGTTACACTTCCAAAGTTGACCAAATTAATTTATACAAAGGTTGAGTGTTGGTTTTGGTTTGAGTGTTGCATAAGCAATCCAAGCCTTACTCAAGCCAACAACAACTTCCATCAAATGTCTAACATATTGATGTAAGTGAAGTAGGTCCCACCACTTTTAAATTCCAAATTTAAGTCGGCTAACTCAACACGTAACTTTGCTCGGGCCCGGGTTCGTTTAATTCCGAACTAAACAAATTTTCAATCGCGACGTAATTAAATCAAATTTAATTAAATAATAATGCATAGTAAAATTATTGGAGAAGTCGCTTACAAATTAATTCCAAATTAATTTGTTCGCTTGAATTAAAATCCAATTTTAATTCCGCTTTGAAATCTAATTTCAAATAATATATCTAATATATTATTTTAGCCCGAATAAATAAATTAAATAGTAAAATCTAATTTCACTATTAAATTCTTTTTGCCGATTAATTCCAAATTAATCGCATTCTCTCTTATCGACGAATTTAATCCCAGATAAATTCTCGACGCAATTAATCCCAGATTAATTCTTTCTCTGATAATTAATCCCGGATTAATTCTTGCCGTAATTAATTCTAAATTAATTTTCTCTCTCATAATTAATCCCAGATTAATTCTGTTCGAGTCAAATGTCATTGGTGAATCTTCGGGAAGCGACCCAAGAGATTCCTGGATATGTTGGCAGTAAATCCGGTCATCAAACTATCCGAACACGTGCGTACCCGGTACCATATTCTTACCGATTTACAAGACATGGTTGGCTTCTAGCAAAGCATCGTGCCTTCCCAATTCTCCAGAAATATTCTTTAAAGGAATATATAATCTTTGTCAAGCGTAGTATACTAAGTATTGCATATTACCATCCAGTATCGGTTGTCACATGCTAGGCCTAGGGCTGGAATTGTGTCTGCCCCGTACGAAGCATATATCGGATCACTGGAAACTAGTCTCTATAATCGGATAATCATGACCTAGTCATATTATCCCGGTGACTGCAGTTTTTAAGAGTACTAGTTTTGTATCATGCGCGATCATCATCTCCATGTGACTGAAGTGATACTTCCATCTTGACATCACACCCAATACACTACGATTCTCAGTAAACCCAGAAGAGGCGTACACAAAACGTGTTAAAGCCCTAGACGACCAAAACCAAAGCGTACTGATTGTCACAAGTATTAGCGATGCAAGTCTCAGGTTAAGACCAAATACACCTACCCTGATTCGGATTCCCATAGACACATAGTCATACTATCAATGGGATTCCGAGGGGTCTATCCAGAGTGAAGCTGTTCCCGTACCATCGGCAAACAGAACCTCCTATCACACTTGCATAAGTATCCAATACTTAAATATATGAGAACTATGTCGTTAAGCTTCCATAACGCGCACAAGTGCAATACTAGCCTATTCCGCATTATCGATGTCCAGTCTCGATAATACTATGACTAGGGATATTTAATGATTAAACCTTTCGTGGATTAATATTGTCTCATATCTTACTAATCCGGTACTAATCATATGGACTTTTATCATTTATATATCCAAGTAATCTAATTACAAAATGATAAAAGAGCAATTTCGTTTGTCACATAGTTAATTTTGTACAAGAACACCATGTCCTTTACAAAATAGTGATGTTATGGTTCATAATTGTCCAACATCTTCTACCTGAGACCTCTCTGCTGGGGAAGCTTTTTTGTATTGTACGTTCCAGGGTTCTCTGGCCTCTCATGGATTATATAAGTATGCCTCGGTTCAATCTTCATCTCTAAAAATTGGGTGACCATTTCATTTACCTCGAGTCTCCCCTGATGGATTATCATTGCAATCTCCACCGGGGCATTCATCTCTCGCTACACTCGGTCTCGCCTCATAGGTCTTCTCATGACTTCCTGATGGCCCTTCCACCTTCCTATACTCCTATAGTTTGCCTTTCCGAAGAAACCATTGGATCTAGTTTCTCAGGGTAAAATAGTTTCCAGTCTTGTGCCCAATATCTTTATGGAATACACAATATAAATTTTGGCAACTGGACTCTTTGAAAGCTCAAATGGGTTTGGATTCTCTGAACATACCAAACTCTTTATTGTTTGCCCAGATTTTGACGGGGTTTGTATTTAAAGGAATGTCTTCATGGCGGTTGGGTTTTGCATGGATTTGTGTTTTGGGTCTTTTTTGTGACTCGAATTCCGATTTGGAATTCTTTGGTGGCTCTAAGACTGGTATTTTTTTAGGACGGTTTAGAGGTAGTTGTTTGATTTGGTTTGAGAGGCTCATCTTTTCCAACAATGATAGCAGCAACTCGCCGATGATCCACTGCTTCAAGTCTTCATCCTCTAAATTTGGATCCATTGTTGGGTCTTCAGATTTACTTTCTCCATGCTTTGAAAAGTTCTTCCTAACCATGTACTCCACATAGCGGATTTTATTTCGGAGGGCTTTTCTGTAAATTTTGGCAACTAGCCTCATGTCGCAATCTTTAATTTGCAACAAAGCTTGATTAAATATGTACGATAAGGCATTGATTGTCTCATTCGACTTATGCTTCAAGCTAAAGATGCTGTCAATTGTCTTCGGAGAGCATTTGAAATTGGCATAGTGTGCCAAAAACTTCTCGCAAAGGGTTTGAAAGTCTCCAATTTAATATGGAGAAAGAGACCCAAACCATTCCAGACCATTCCCTTCCAGGCTGGTGGGAAAAGCTTTACAGTACCAGACGTCATCACAAGTCTCAAAGATCTTCTTTCGTCTAAAATGGAATAAATATTGCTCTGGATTCGAATTCCCTCTGAACATCATGAATACTGGAATATGGACATTCTTGGGTTTCTCTATGCCCAAAATCTATTGGTGAAAGGAGATTATTAATTCTCTATGTTGCCTCGGCCACTTTATCTTGAGACACTCTGGCTAGCAATGTTTGGGCAGAAGTCTTGAGCACGCTATTCAATTCCCGCCTCACAGTATCCCAGAATGAAGTCTCTATTCCAGAGTGTGGTGCGTATGGAGTAACCAATGTTCATAGAGGCACTGTTTTTTGTACCATTGGAACCCCCGAGGTTGCTACTTTGGTTGGGGTATTAGCTTGCCTGCTAGCATCTATCACTGACTCTGGCTGTTTCCCTTCTAGTAGCCTCTCGGCCAGCCTTTGGTTATCCGTGGTTGTCTGTTCTAGTGCCAAGATTGCCCTTCGCAGTTTCTGCTCCAAAATCTCTTGTAATTCTAGAGCAATATTCATCTCGAAATATTCATCTTGAGTATGAACAGCCATCGATTCTGACCCTTATCCCGCATTGGCCATTTTAGCATTATTTCTCTGGGATTCCCACTTTCTAATTTCTAGATGCATGGGCCGAAGTTCAATATACCAATTTTGTATTTCTATGAACTACAGCCATATGCATGAGCTTAAGTTCCCTACCGAGTCATCAGTTATATGCTAATATGAACTCACTCATTTTATTTCTCACTCAACATACCCATACATATTTTTTTATTGATGGTGTATGAGGTGGAACTTGGGCGTAATGAATCACATATTTTTTCAGCTGTAGACTGTTTATGCCCATCATTTCTTTATTACACATAGTTACTAAGTATATTAGGGTTAATGAATGCAATTATTTCATGCAAGAATGGCGTAAAATCAATTTCAATTTGAACACTTCGTGTTTTGTGGGCATTTCATGCCATTTTTTATGATTTCGGATGCATGTATGTTTATAATCCATCCATTTCATGTAAATTTTCTTGGGAAAAACATAATAATTTCATGTTCTTCTCCACATATGGCGCTGGTTTAATGTGTGCGGTAAAAGTGATATTAAGAAAGAATGCATGTTACCTTCAATTTATTGGGCCTGACCTAATTGAAATCCAATCGAATCATGGGCTTTTTGTTGACGCTGTTCTACAATTTGAGCCTGCACAAAGGCTGTGTTCGGCTATAATTTTTCCTTCATTTTTTGTAATTGTAGGTAAATTCTTAGTGCTTGTGCACGTGTTTTCATTATCTCAATTTTTCAAGAGTTTTTCCCAAAACGTTAAAAAGTCTCATTTTCATCAATATCATTGGCTTATATAGGGGATTTTAGGTAGTTGTGTCAATACGTGTCCAGTGATGAGATAGTTACTGATCTGTGTGATGTACACCTCTCATAGTACATGCTGGAATATTAGGTGTCATAACACATGTCATTATGCATGCTTAATTAGCCGTGCATGCTGAGGTAAGTAGATTGTTATTAAAGTTCACTAATCTCAGGCAGAGATATATGTGACATCATGTTCTCTATGACATTTTGGGTTACTCTGGGGTATTCTTGTTAAGTTCGAGGTACTTCTGATGTACTCTAGATTTTCGGAGCGAAGATATTTCGGAACTGGTCCAAATCGAAATAAATGTGGTTCGGAGTCAAGTCATTTCGGAGTGGTATGACCTCATAGTAGTGTTACTCTGGAAGGACGTCACTCTGGGGGTCAAGATTTGACTATTCTGATCAAACCTCAATTTATTTCGGAGGTCTCTAGACTTCGGAGTTGAAGTACATCAGAGTTTGATTTAAGTTTTTCTTCGGAGTTATCTAGACTTTGGAGGTGATCTCTAACTCCTCATGTGTACTAGTACAATAGTATCATGATAAATGTCATCTTTCTAGTGGACATTTGTCTATTTACAACAGTTCCACTAAGGAGGCGTACTGAGGGAGATTATTATTTACGTTGACACGTGTCTCTGGTTGCAGACCTATTTCTAAGTAGTTACATGAATAAAATTGTTTGTGTAAAATTAATATACTGATTAAAATTTTTGGTGTAAAATTGAAATTATAAATTATAAATCAATACATTGATAAAATTTTGGTGTGAATTTGAATTTATTTAAAAATTTTGTATTTGTTCATAAAGTGGAAAAATGATAATATATCTTCTCAGAAAGATTGGTGGGTAATCTAAATTTTCGTCTCTTGCGGCGTTTGACCGATTGAAAATTACAAGTTTGGTTAACTCCGAATAAAAAAGTTTCTTAAGCATTGCTGGCATTCTCGTTATTACTTCAGTTCGGTAGCAAGGTCGATTTTGTACAGAACCGGTGGGCGAACATGGCTTTAATACTTGGCCATTGCCTGGCTTTTGTGGTCCCACGGGCTTTAATACTTAGCCATTGCCTGGCTTTTGTGGTCCCACGGGCTCGTATTCACAGCCGCGTCGGCAAAACTGTAAATAAGAAAATATTTTTGCATAACTGCGGCCTGCAGAGCCTCAAGTTTTTGACTTTTGTGCTCTCATACATTACTAGAAGTAAAATAGGATTTTGGTAATTTTTATTTAGGGGTGATCTTAGGAATACTTGTCAAATTCTGAAATTTAGTTGAAAATTATTATTTTAAATCTAACAAAATTCAAATCTGAAATGTATAATATGATTCTTATATGATTATTTTAATTTTCAATAAATATTTTATTTTAATAACTCGTTCATGGATCATCTAAATTTAAGACTGCTCAACACAATTTCTAGTAACATTATGGATAATAAAATTAGAATACATATTATTAAAGTTGAAATCGAAACTATTTAACTTGAAAATTTTATCATTAAAATTGAAATTCATATATAATTTTAAAATAATTCATATCCAATATTAAAACATTCGAATTTAATAATCAGATTTTCCAATTTATTACCCTCCACTAGGGGTGGGCGCGGTTCGGTTTTTAGCATATTTTACGGTTCAGATTTTTTACCTCTCAAACCAAACCATTAAATAACGGTTTGATTCGGATTGAAATTTTTTTAAACCAGCAGTTTACGGATTGGTTCGGTTCGGTTTACGGATTATTATATTTAAAACAAATTTTCATCCACTTAAGTGAAGATAAAAAAAAAAAAAAAAAAACTAGTCTATCCAACAAATAGTATGAAGTGCTAGGGTGTAAGCTGTGACTCCAGGGAACACATGCACTCCATAAAGGATTGAAAAATGAGACACAATTAATTCTTGTATTTTTTAAAAATTACGTCGAATAATGATGCTACCATCATTCTAATTAAGAGACAAATCCAATATCTTACTTTCAAGAATAATGATGTTACCATAAAACAAAAAATTAAAGAATAAAAATATTAACAAATAAATATATTAACAAAAAATTTAAGAATAAAAGTATTAACATACTAATAAAAAGAAAACATAGAATAAAATTAAAAGAAAAATACAATTTTTTTTATAAAAATATATAATTTTTTTAATTATAACGGTTCGATTCGGTTTAACAGGTGCAGTTCGGATTAGCTCCTGAACAGAACCGTAAACCATTTGGGGTGGGCCAATCCGAACCGCAAACTGAACCGTTAGAAAAAAAACCATAAATTCGGTCCGATTCGGTTCGGTTTACGATTTGGTTCGATTCGGTCGGTTTTTTTACCCACCCCTACCCTCCACGACCGGTATGCCCAGCAAAAGAAAGAGTGCAAAATACAATTCCAGTTACGTTCTAACACCTTCCACATAAGTTTCTTTTGCCTACGTGTTCAGTTTCCTCTGCTGAATAATTTTTTTTTTTAAAATGTTGGAAATCTCGCTGTTAAATTACCTGATCTGGATTTAAATGGAGTAGATAAAATCTTAAACTTCCCCAAATTCTTATAAAAAAAAATACGATGAACTCGAACCCAAAACTTGACAAGTCACTAAGTCAAATCCTGTGGGAGCCTGCCAAATAAAACCCATATACGAATATGTACTCTGAAAATTCTGTAATCTGATTTACACGTTTCAGCTGTACGTGCATGGTAATTTGAAAGGTGCGTTTTATTTTTAAATTACGAATGCATTTGTGATGTGTTACATTCGCATGAATTTTAATTGCATGCATTTTTGGCCACGAATAAAGGCTTTCGAATTTGTAGATGCGAGATCAACCTAAAGGTGTCAATATGTATGTGTCATGATATAGATACGAGTTAACATAAATTATCCCCATTAATAATTTTATTTATCGAGTCATCTCCAATTATTTAATTATTAATTGTTTCTTGCAACATTTTAACGATCAGTTTATCAATTTATCGTGTCATATTCCGTTATTTGTATAATTGTATCTTTATGTTACTCATATTATCGTGTTAATAAGATCATAATCTTATCAAATATAAAATTCAATTGTTTATTAATCGTATCAACATATTGTATCTAATCGACTAATTATATCAATCTATTTATTAAATATGTCATATTCGGGTTCATAAATTTTAACATGTGGATAAATAAATTATACCAATATACTATTTAAATTTGACAAGATACGATTATTATCGCCATTGAAAGATAATACAAATTGAGACCCTTACTGTTTATCCACACACAAGCAAATCATGTTGTTCAAGTTATCTTGGAAACAAGATCTAATTGTGTAACAACATACCGGTAATTAAGAAAAAGGTTTTGACTCTTGATTATATTTTTTTTTTAATTTTGGCTGATTTTACTATTAAAATTATGATAAAATAATAATTAAATAATGTAAATTTTAAAATATTATATTTTACTACTAAATGTATGTTGAAATAATATTTAACAATTAACTAGTTATCCACTCATATTTTAAAACATACTAAAAGCCCTAACATTAATAATATTAATTTACTTATAAAGAGGGCTACTTTTCCCCTCCCCTGACACAATCCCCCATTGTCTCCCTTGTATTTTCCGAATTTACCCCTCCATTTTACAAAAATTTCCTCACCCAATACACCAAATATATCCCAATATACACACACACACACATATATATATAAAAATTTAAAAATAACATATATTTATTTTATTTTATTAATTAAATTTTTTATTTATAATTTTATTTATATTTTTAAATTTATATTTTTTTTGCTCTTCATATATATATATTTTTATTTATTTAATAAATATTACAAATTTCATAGTTATTGTTATTTATTTTGTGTTCATTTATTCATTTAATTTTTGTGATTATTTTATTAATTTATTTAACACTACTTATGTATTATAAAAAAAGTACACTTAAAAATATTTAAAAAATAGTACCATAATTGATTACGAATCCTATAACTAGTGGCACATTCTTTAGTTTCGTACGATAAATGTTCCCACCACCACATTAAGAATCCTAAAAATATATATATTTTTCTAATATACATGACAATATTTTATAATACATAAATATTGTTAATTAAATTAAAAATGAATCAAAAAAATTAAATACGAAATTTGTAATATTTATTAAACAAATAAAAAATAATATCTATATAATAAAGGAGAATGGTGTTGGAGGAAATAGAGTGTATCCAACGGCTCTCTTTATGTGGCTTAATTGACGGCCCAGATCATTTCATTGGTAATTGGAGGAAAGAGAGTGAATTGATTGATGGAAATGGTAAAATTTTTTCAAATTTTCAAATTAAAAAATAGAAAGTTAAAATAAAATCATTTAATTAAAAAATAAAATCATTTAATTCTGTAACACCGTGCCGTAGGCACGGGCAAATAGTGTAATACCGTGCCGTATGCACGGGCATCATTTAATTAAAAAATAAAATCATTAAATTTTGTAACACACCGTGCCGTAGGCACGGGCAAAAACTAGTATATTTATAAAGAGCAAAAAAAAAATAAATTTAACAAAAATAAAAAAATAAAAAAATAAAAAAAATAAATTAATAAAATGAAATAAGTATATATATTATTTTTAAATTAATATATATATAAATATAGAATTTTTGGGAAATTGTGGTATATGGGATGAATATTTTTGGAAAATCACAAGGGGGGGGGTAATTTTCCTTATAAATGTTGTCTTTAAAATCTATCTATATATAAGTTAAATTTTTTTAAACCTCATTATCACGCTACGTGACGGCTTCATATTAAAATTATAAAATTAAATTAATAAATCTATTAAATAAAAGTCATATTACAATAGTATCCTATAAAAAAAACACTATTAAATTATTTACAATTAACATAATCTCTTCACATAATTTTTATTATAAAATTATAAAATTAAAGTATCTTTACAGTTATTTTTTTTATTAAATTATAAAATTAAAACAATAAATTATTAACATAAGAAACCTATTACAATATAAAAACATAATCTACAATTAAAATAAGAAACCTATTAATTTAATTAATTTATTATCATTAAATTATAAAATTAAATAAAGAAACCTATTATAATAAAAAATATATATTATAATCTCTCATCAGAATAAAAAAAACATAAGCGACACTTAATTTTTACAATTAACCTCTACAATTATAAAAGTTAAACATTTTTAAATCTCATCTTCGCGCCACGTGACGGCTTCATATTAAAATTATAAAATTAAATTAATAAATCTATTAAATAAAAACCATATTACAATAAAAATACATATTATAATTTTATAAAAATTCTATTATAACAAGAAAACATAATATAGTATCCTATTTTAAAAAAAAAATATTACTAAATTATCTACAATTTACCTAATCTCTACAATTATTATTTTTTTATTAAATTATAAAATTAAAATATCTCTATAATTATTTTTTATTATTAAATTATAAATTTAAAATAATAAATTATTAACATAAGAAACCTTTTACAATATAAAAACACACTTTACTATTAAAGTAAAAAACATATTAATTTAATTAATATTTAAATTTATTATTATTAAATTATTATAATCTCTCATTAAAATAAAATAAAATGTATGTGTTACTTACTTTCTACAATTAACCTCTATAGTTAATTTTTTATTATTAAATTATAAAATTAAAATATCTGTACAATTAATTTTTTATTAAATAAAACCCTATTACAATAAAAATACATATTATAATTTTATAAGAACTGTATTATAATAAGAAAATATATTATACTATTATTTTAGAATTTAAAAAAATACTATTAAATTATAAAATTTATTAAATAAGAACTATATTATAACAATAAAAGATATTATACTATCTGATTAATTTTTGAATAATATCACAAATAATTCGACAAAGACACTTAATCTCTATAATTAATTTTTTTATTACCTATTATAATAAGAAGATATATTACAATCATGTAACACCCCGGTAATCCCGACGACTACTAGTTCCGGATGACATAATGCATGATGTAAATCATATTCAAATAAGTACGTACTCATGAAATGACTTTTGGGACATTCAGAAAATTCCTCACAGTTCCGATGCGGAACTTAGCTTACGTTCCCTTCTTAACAGCCCTTAGTATTTTGGACATAACTTTTTCATACGATCTCCGATTTTTATGAACTTTATATCGTCAAAAATCTGAGACCCAGACCTACAACCTTTGCGTTGGACAGTTTTTGAAATTCGAACCTGAAATGGGTCAAATATTATGAATTTCGTGAATGCTTTAGTGATTTCAAGAATAACCTAGATTTGAGTGATGTGGCTGTTGGACAATTATGACCCATAACATCACTATTTGTACAGAACATGGTGTTGTTGTAAAAATTAACTATGTGACAAAGAAAATTTCTCTTTTATCATTTGTAATTGGATTACCGGGATATATAAATGATAAAAGTCCATATGATTAGTACCAGATTAATAAGATATGAGACATTATTAATCCACGTAAGGTTTAATCATTAAATATCCATATTCATAGTATTATCGAGACTGGACATCGATAATACGGAATAGGCTAGTATTACACTTGTGCGTGTTATGGAAGCGTAACGACATAGTTCTCATATATTTGGGTATTTGATACTCATGCAAGTGTAATAGGAGGTTCTGTTTACCGATGGTACGGAAACAGCTTTGCTCTGGATAGATCCCTCGGAATCCCATTGGTAGTATGACTATGTGTCTATGGGAATCCGAATCAGGGTAGGTGTATTTGGTCTTAACCTAAGACTTGCATCGTTAATACTTGCGACAATCAGTATACTTTGGATTTGGTCGTCCGGGGCTTTAATAGGTTATGTGTACGTCTCTTCTGGGTATATTGAGAGTCGTAGTGTATTGAGTGTGATGTCAAGATGGAAGTATCACTTCAGTGATATGGAGACGATGATCACGCAGGGATACATAACTGGTACTCTTAAGTACTGCAGTCATCGGGATAATATGACTAGGTCATGATTATCCGATTATAGAGACTAGTTGCCCGTGATCCGATATATATTTCGTACGGGGCAGACACAATTCCAGTCCCAGGCCTAGCATGAGACATCTGATACTGGATCGTAATACGCAATACTACGTATACTACGCCTGACAAAGATCTTATATTCCGTAGAAGAATATTTCTGGAGAATTGGGTAGGCACGGTGCTTTGCTAGAAGCCAACCATGTCTTGTAAATCGGTAGGAACGTGGTACCAGGTACGCACGTGTTCGGATAGTCCGATGACCGTATTTACTGCCAACATATCCATGGATCTATTGGGTCGCCTCCCAAAAATTCACCGATGACATTTGACTCGAACAATATTAATCTGGGATTAATTATGAGAGTGAAAGTTAATCTAGGATTAATTATGAGAGTGAAAGTTAATCTGGGATTAATTACGACAAGAATTAATCTGGGATTGATTAACATAGAGAAAATTAATCTGGGATTAATTCAACTTTAAGAGAGAGAACGCGATTAATTTGGAATTAATCGGTAAAATAAATTTAATAGTTAAATTAGATTTTTCTATTTAATTTATTTATTTGGGCTAAAATAATATATTGGATATATTAATTGAAATCAGATTTCAATATGGAATTAAAATTGGATTTTAATTCAAGCGAATGAATTAATTTGGAATTAATTCGTAAGCGACTTCCGTAATAATTTTGTGAGGCATTAATATTTAATTAAATTGGATTTAATTACGTCGCGATGGAAAATTCGTTTAATTGGATTAAATGAAACCGGGCCCAAAGTCGTGTTGTGTGTGTCAACTAAATTTGGAATTTAAATGGGTGGGACCCATGACTTACATCAACTTGTCACTATTTATGATGTAAGTAGTTGAAAAGTAAATAAGGCATTTACTTCACACAACTACACACTTTAACCAACTTAGGAAGTCAACATAAGTGTAATGTTTTTGGAAAACAAAATTACTATTCCTCTTCCTCTCTCCTTAGAAGCCGTGAGATTCTTCTTCTTGTTTAGAAATTTTTTTGCAAAATTTCAACTTTGCTAGCACATAAAGAGTCAAGTGAAGGTGATAGGGAGACTCACCAAGTGTTGGAAACACTCAAAGAATGCTTGGAAGCTTCAACATCCATGAAAAAATTTTGAACTTCAACCGATCAATGTGAGTATTCCGCAACTCCCTTTGATTAATTCACACACGAATCACTCTTAGAAGATCTTGGCATGTTCTAGGAACACTAACAGTGGCACCATCACAACCACTCATCCCATAACACAAAAATCAGCTATTGCCTATAAATTAGACATTATTCACTCTCTCATTCACCAAAGAAACGTGAAAGGCTTAGAAGGGAGGAAATGCCATTTCATCTCATTCTTTTGTCTTCAACCTCAAGTCATTAGATTCTCTCAAGCACATTTCCAAGCATGGTGGACTTCCTTTCTCTTTTCATCTTCTTATTTTTTTTTCCAGTTTTGAGTAAAGAAAATGAAACCCAAATTCGTATATTGCATACCCTAAAATTTGGATTTGCTAAATTGACATTAATTGTGTTATTAAAATGCATTTTGGAGAGTGACTTGATAGCATTGAGCATGGAAGGCAACCTTTGTGTGTTTGAATATGTTGAGGGATTATTACTTGTGATTTAATAATACTAAGTAAAGATTTGTGTTGGGTGATAATGTGGGATGAGTCTTGATCAATGTTGAGGTTTAGAAAAGTATTTATGTTTGGTGTTAGCCTAAGGTTGTGAGGATTGTTTGTGATGGCATTGAAAAGTTGAAGCTTGGCCCTGAAATCGGTCTTACGTCACGACGCTAAACCCCCAGCGTCACGACACGTACCAAACAGAAGCTCACTGCCTAGGTCTGATCGAGTTGGCTCGCGAAGCTCAAAGCTTAGCGTTGCAACGCGGAGAAAGCAGAGGCTCTGACTCAGGTCTGAACCAATGGGTGTCGAGACATGCAATGTCTGGCGTCGCGACGTGAGACCAATTTCAAGAATTAGATTTAACCCTTCCAATTGCAACCTAAGATGTTAGAGGCCACCCTTAGAGTTTCGTATCATCTCTTATACACGTAATTTATCATGTCACAAACATAGGATATCATATAGCGATGATAATTTCGAAGTATATTCCATGATTCATATTCTAATTTATTTACTTATAAAGGTTATCGCATGAACGACAAATTCCTTCAGCGAAGTGAAATATGTTAACGGGACTCCAGATCTGTGAGTGAACAATCTTTCCTTAAGTTTATTTTTCATTATATGATTTTTAAATATCAGACTTACTTTTTCGCATTTAGGACGTTAGCCAAGTTTACTTTCAAAGTATATTTCGATTATGAATATTTTGAAAAGTGATTTAGAAAGGTGATCTTTACAAAAGCATGATCTTATGATTTCGAGGCATGGGGGAAAAACTCACCTCAGTATATAACTTGACTCAGATATGGAATTGACGGATCCAGACACCACGTGCCCACGCAGTTCAGGACTAAGGATGAAAAATGCCCCTAGATCCTAGTTTCAGAGTCTGAAGGTAGCGTAGATCCCCACCCCGGCTTTAGATTTGTGGCTTAAGGGACGACGATACGTAATTCCCTAAGACCACCAGATTTCAGGGCTAGGGGGACGGCAATATGTAATGCCCCCAGACCATAGTTTCAGGGACATGTAGTGGCATGCTTTGGGGGACGGCGATACGTAACACCACAATGTCATGGATTTGCACTCTTGGCCCTTGTTAGGCGTATGGGGGGACGTTGATACGTAATGCCCCCATGCGTCTGGTTTTTCAACAGACATTGAGACACAAATTTTCAGAAAACAGGTTTTCAAAGACAGATTTTCAAAAATAAGATTTTCAGGAAAAAAAAAAAAAAACTAGTCTAATGGAAATTTTCCAAAGAAACAGTTTTATGAAAAAGAGTTGTTTTAAGAAAGAGAAGAGTTTATAGAAAAGGTTTCAAAAATAGAGATTTGATAAAAGCTCTCAGGAAGATTCAGTTTTTCCAGAAATATTTTCAATGAACATTTTTATAAGTATTTCAGTTTTTCGTTTAAAACCGTCCACTCACTAGGTCGTTCAACAATCAAACCCCACACTTCCAGTTTCTTTGTTTTACAGGTCACCCGGAGGACGAGCTCGAGAGGATAGATATTGATGGCAGTCACTAGGGTGTTCGGTCCACCATGTCAAGTCAATGATATAATCCGATCATGTCAAATAAAGTCCAGTCTCAGATATTTGTAAAGTAAAGTTGTGTATAAGTATTTTGTATAGAGTTGTTAAGATAAATGATGTTGAGTATTTAGTTGTGTATATTGTTTTACATTCTATATTATGGGTTTGGGAAATGGTCCAATACATGAGATTATGTTTGAGAAAAGAGTATCAATGTTGTTCATAGTTAGAAAGTCAGAGGCTCAGGGGGATATTACGGTCTATCATCTGCCGGTAATATCTCCCGGATTGGGGATGTTACCAAGATGGTATCAGAGCATGGTCAAGGGAGTTAGTGACTGTAGTGGGCAGAGTGTTGGGGTCTTGTATACGCAGTATGTTCGGGATACCCATATACGAGGCACTATCTCTCCAATATCTGATCCTCGAGTACATCCTCGAGTCCTATAGACAGGTTAGTAAGCATTCCCAAAGCTATCTGAATACTCTTCCCAATAAAGTAACCATGATCCTTGCTCCAATTAAGAATTATTCCGTAATCATCCTGATTTACTTTCATAAGTTCCGAACAAGCTATGAAACTAGATAGTAAAGATCCAAGAATGTCTACCCAAGGGAGTAAAAAAAAGAGAAAGCTAGAAGAAAAGTAAGGAAATATGTATAGATGTTTAAGCAATCAAAGGTAAGAAGAGATAAAGATACAAAATTAGATTGATAAGAGAATTCAGAACTTATAGTAGAAAAGAGAATATAATAAGCTTGAGCAAGAGAGAAATGTCAAATAGACCTAAGTAAGGTCTTTTTCCTTCTCGTAAGATTCATTCCTTCCTACTACGACTCCTTCCCTCATCAGAAAATTCCATCAAATAGACCCAATAACCTTAAGTATCTTATATAGAAAGCAAGTTCTCTGAGTAATGAAGGATAGTCGGAAAGATAAAAGAAGCAAGAAATCTAGATATGTCAAAAAGTTTCCAATAGACGCAAATGCCACAAAGGATGTAGGAATTCAGGATCCCCCAAACCCAGGCCCGCAAGCAAACAAATGAAGGTCGTAATGGAAGATGATTAGTTGCCTCAGCTAAGAAACTCGACAGAGATACGACTCTAAGTTACCCAAATTCTTCGTGAAACCGGTTAAAGAAACTGTCTTGGTAGAGCTTATCCCATACCTACCTTACATAAGTAATAGACTCTACCAGGACACAGAGTACCAGAACAAGGACTTTGACATTTGTTGAGACGTGAAAATCCTACCCTATCTTTTATTAGCATATATAAAGATAACCGTAGGGAAGTCCGACAATGGTATATATTAAGCAAGAAACAGAGAACGCTGAAATATAAGATCACTTAGAAAAAGTCATAGGAAATTTTGAAGTTCGAAAGAAGAGAACCTAGTATAGTTCAAGAATCTAGGCAAGTCAGCACGAGACTTGAAGTACTGGTAGAAGTTCACAGAATAGACCAAACATAGTAGAAACTCATAGATCAGACCAATACCAGTAGAAACCCCGCGTAGGTTCATAAAGGACAGACCCAGAAGAATATAGATATTTGGAAGTTAACAGGAGTGCCAGTACAAACAATAAGAATTAAAAAGGCTTAACTGCAACATATAGCAAGAGTAAAAAGGTAAAAGTCAAGAAAGTAGCCCAAAAAAAAAGAACCACCAAATAGCCTCAACAGAACGGATTAGAGCCAAGAGATAGAATGTGCAAATAGTAAAGAAGGATACGGGAAGTAACAAGGAAGTTCAGTACATACAGACACATTTTAAGATTTATGAAAACCTTAAGACTTGGAGTAGCCGACGCAGATTCCAACAGTATGAGCGATAACTCTTTTGTCCAGTAGTTCCGACCCCAGTAACTGTATTATACACCCAATCAGACTATTATTGAACTTAGACAGTTAACAAAACAAGTATTCTTAGAACTCCAAGGAAAATATGTGTCTACCCCACAAATTAGAGCCTAGTAAGGACTTGAACAAGTAAATAAGAGCATCAAATAGGATAGACAAATCACGAGTCAGAAAGATAGCCAACCTAATAAGCTTAACATGACCTAGATAAGGATCAGAAGATAGTAATATCTTGTATTAGATAAAATGATTGGGACTCACAGTATGTTTAGCCAAATTTAGAAAGAACGACCTGCCCTATCGTAGAACTGAAAGCCTTCAAGGAAGTAGAGGCTCGAAAGAGTAAAGAACTAAAGTATGTGACGCATATAACAACTCTCAAAAGTAAAACATATGCCTCATATAAAACTCTCCAACAAGTTAGAGGAGGAAAATTAGTAAGAGAGTAACACTCGAACCAAAAGCATTAGTAGTGATACCTTAACCTGTCATGGATGATGGAGTTTCTTAAGAAGAAAAGACGTAAGGGGTTCAAGGAAATGAGATGAGGAGGGATAACAGAGGGAGTATGGTAGGGTTTTCAGAGAGCACGAACCTTAAGGAGGTTCTCAGTAAGAGGTAGTATAACCGATAGTTGAAAACAAATCAGGAGTAAAGTTGGAAGAGGAAATTCAGATAAATCCTAGCAGAAGTACCTTAGGGTGGGAGCCAACACCAGATATGTAAACAAGGGAGTCCTAGGCTTATAAATGAGCAGTATGTGCAACTACATCACAAGTAGCTAGTGAGAGTACCGCAAGCGGAAAGACTTCAGGACCAACCCCTACCCTCCCAACCCTCGTTAGACAACAACATCAAAGATGAACCTCAAGGTTTGTCCCTAAGGCATTCCTAGAAACAGATGAATCCATGAGAGATACAAAGGTATAGATCACTGAAGTTGCATGTATTGAATAAAACAGGAAAGAAGATGAAAAAAACACTAAGTAAAAGGTTTCGAAGTGGAACTATCGATGTGGCGACAATGGGAGATAATACTGAGTAAACTATGACATAAGTGCCTAACAACAAGATTTCTCAATATTGGAATGAAACCAAAGTTCTATTATGTCTTAACTCATATAATCCATATGAAGTAACCAGCCATAGTTTAAGTCGACCTAACCACCACGGGTTTGGGATGGCCTTAGCCAGGAGTATGAGTGATTTGGTAGATATGTAGTATAATATGGAATCAAGAAAATAAGCTTACTACAATGCTGCACTTAGTGCGGTGGGTGAGTTATTAAGGTATAATTTACATAAACAGTCATCGGATAAAGATGAAATTTACAAGTTTGTGTATATTTGCATATACCTGATTAACGACACTTGATAGAGCAAGACTATGGAAATAATAAAAAGGGGGATATCCTAGCATGCAACCAGGTATGGAGAGGGAGTCGGTGTGAAAGACAGCAACTAGATTTATATTAACTACGAGAGTAAAATATGGAAAGGGCATGAACCATAGTCAGGACCAAATCGCCGGCTTCAATGTCAATAATAGGGAATACGTTTCAGCACAAATGTGCATGCAATTAAGCCTGAATCTTTGGGTAATTGAGGAGAACCACTAGAAAACCTACCCAGAATTAACATCCTAAGTACAAGAGTCATCGGGAGAGAACATCAGTAAGCTAGGAAGCCCTAGGTCTATAGATAAATAGAGCTATGAGAACTTGAAGAAATGAGCTCATAAGCAGTTGGAAATTAGCAAGGAGAATATAAAGAGTTAAATAGCTATGATATAAGAAATAATACTAAGATCAGGTCGAACAAATGGTTAATGATGATAAAGATCACTCTTGTAAATTTATTTATCCCGGAACGAGAATGTGGGAAGCCCAACCATAGAGATTGTTAGGGATATGCCCTATACCCAACTTGTGGATGGGCTATATGTACATGTATTTATAATATTTTAATTAATTAATAAAATGAAAATCTTTATTATACGTGTCTTACATAACTTATATGAATCAACAACACTGTAATAAAGCCCTTGGAGTACTAAGACGATGGCTTCCATGCCTTATGAGAATCATTACTCTTAAATGTTCATAGTCATAGTTTTGTGAATAATCTGGGCGTTCACAAAGCAGAGAGACTAGCATGATGATATGATATGCCCTTAAGTGGGGTAGCCGATCTCATAGGCTACTAGCGGAGATCCGTCCGCTTGGTGTATCACATGGATGCATGAGTTGCTCGTGTCCATCGAACTGACCGCCGAAAGTTTTCATATGATCTGTTTATCCCATGTTTCTGTGAGAACTTTCATGTATCGATTATATGACTAGTCCTTAGACTTGAGGTCTTTACAATCTTATGTGTGGATCAAATAACTTTGACATTCTTCTTCCCCGGTTCAAAAGATCCGGTCATAAGTGTATGATTGGGTCATTTTTTGAAACACATGAAGTTTGTAAAGATACAAAAGAGAATGGCCACTCTCTCGGATAATATTTTCTTATAAGAGTAGTATTCCAGTTCGCGGGTTGATATGTGTGATCAATGCTTGAGACTGTGGCCAAAACAGAAGAATCATGTGAGATTCTTGGGTTAGCACGATTCATGATACTATCAACATCATACCTTTGACCATATGGGTAGACACTTTCCGTACCCTAGGTCAATATGTGGGGATACAGTGAGGCAAATGACCGTATCTTATGTAAATCACATACATAATGGGTATATATATCTTTCCTTCTCATTTGGGGGCATTGGCATGTTGCTAGATGTCAACATTGGTCATTGAAATCGAACGGCCAGCTGATCGGAGGATAATTTATGTTCGATTAAATTATCACGATTCATTTCATGTCCAACTTGAGGGGAACCCAAAAGGTCACACACAACAAAGTCGAAATCAATGGTTAACAGTGAACAATACAAATATAACAGCATATATGATTGTTGTAGGAATTGTTCATAAATGGTTTAATGTGTTTAATTATTGAACAGATCATTTATGAGGTTCCATAGTGGCTTAGGTATTGGTGAATGACGATGGGGGCACTTTGGGAATTGGAATAAAAAAAAAATTACCATTCATGTGAATAGTAACATGAATAGTAATTTTTTTTTTGTTATTTGTTTTGAATAACAATTCGGCCCAAACTCTTAATAGGGTTTTATAATCTCATTAAACCACTAAATTAAGATCCAATGGCTAAGATTAAATTAACTTTTATCCCACATCGAATTCTTAATTAATTTTGTTGTCTTTGGAGCACTATATAAACCTAAATAATTCTTCACAAATTTTTACACCAAAACCTTTCATATCTTGGGTTTATATAAGTGATCAACTTTAAAGTTTAAGAGTAAGCCACTGATTTTGAGGATCCTTAAGTCTAATTGACTAGAGGAACCTCGAGTTAAAAGTTTTGAGGTGTTTGCCTAGGCTAGCACCAAGGGCAAAATACCCGTACACTCAAGGCGTAGTCTTGCCGTTGAGTTTTGGCTTTGGTGTGTGCATCTTTGGAGGCCACACTTGGGTGGCTCTTTGGAACGTGGAAGAGCTTGCTGAGTTCGAGAAACGCTTGTAGATTGGAGGGAGGACTGAAGGAGTCTTCGGTTCAAGTAAGTCTTTTTCTTTCTTTATTTTAATTAGAGTGCTTATGATAGTTAACATGTTTAGGTTTATGTTCTTTGCATGTTTTATGAGTTTTATGCTTAGAATATATAGTAACATGCCTGGGCTTTTAGAATAATAAAAACAAATGGGTCTTGGGCAAATGGAAAGCGACATAATAATTTTTTTATTTTCCGCTGCGCACTCGCGGCCGCTTCCCAACGGTGGTATCAGCGCGCCGTTTTCGTTTTGATTAGTTCTCACTCGTTTGAACTCGAAATTGGGTGTTTAAAAGCTCGTTTGAAAGTAACACCCTGAACTTAATTTTAGGCACACGTTTTGCATGATTTGGTTAAGATTTGAATTGTGAAATTGTATTTAAAGTTCACGCGTCTGCATAATAACGTGAATAGTAAATTTATTTGAATAAAATAAAATGCAATATCATAATTAAATATTAATCAAAGTTATTTAATGCCTAAAATAATTCCAACATATTAAAACTCATATGCTTGATGATTCTATGTATGATTAGAATTGTCATGATTATTTTAGGGTGCAAGCATCTAGAGACTTTCTAAGAAATAGAGAGTGTATTGCTTATCCCTTAGCTAATTAATTATTCTGTGACGAACTTAGAGATTTATTACCTTTAAGGCTAATAAATATAAATCACTTGTTTATAATAAAAGACATTATAAAAGATACAAGTGGGTTGGGACCAAGGGGTTAATAAAACTTTCCAAACTAAAGTTAATTTAACCAAAGGTATTACTAGAGTTAGATAATGATTTGGTGTCTTCCTTCACTCACTACCTTTTTATAGCTAAATGGAAAAGCTGTGAAGACATCTAGATAATCATTTACTCAAAGCTTACCTTAAAGCATATTTAAAGTGTTGGACTAATTTGGAGGATCTATTGTTTATTCCTGTCACCAAGGCAATAAGAGCCTAAGAGGTAAGGGTATTTAAGAGAGTTCGCTCCACCCTCCCTCTGGGGAATTTTCAATGGAGGAATCCATTTGACAGTTATTCACTTAAACTTGCTAAAATCCTCAATAATAATTTAAGTCTAAAATTTGCCTCCCATTGTAAAGTATAGACCCAAAGGGCTTAAACCGTATTGGCAGGACTAGGCTTTACCAGACTGACCAATACCAATTTGTCCCTAAATCATACTATTGATAATGGTTTGATTTTTCTGAGTCATAAGTGTAGGACACAGAAATCAGTGACGCTGTCCCGGGCTCGTGGCCCGGTCGGGAGTACGGAGTAGCCCGCGGGGGACTAAACCGGAGAAATAAATTGGAGTCGCCACCCAATGTGAATTGGGAAATGATTTAAGGCCGCACTCACCCCTCGCAAGGGAAGACCTCAAATCGTTCGGTTCAGAATGGTCCCTTACTTATGCCTATTGTGATGAACAGATTTAAGCGATAATATAACCAAGTCTACGCAACATACATACGCAAGAATAACCTACATCTAGGTTTGCATAGAACCTATATCTAAGTTTGCATACAACCTATATCTAAGTTTGCATGCATAAAAGTAAAACGACATAACGGTAAGCACACAATTTCATGAACACATGCGTGAACATTTCCTCAAGAGGTACGTGGAGTTGTATCCCATGTACAGACCGCACTACCATCCATTCGGATTCAGCTACGAAATTTACGTATGGGTTTCCATCCGATATACCACGAGAGGCAACACTAAATTACTAACCCAATATTGACATACATGAAATATGATAATGCATATAACCATAAATAACCAAAGAGAGAAACATGCGAAACAATGAAGAAAGATAAATAACATAAAATAAATGCGGAACAGTGGAACAATAATAAACATAAATTAAATGCGAAATAATAAAAGACTAATAATACGAAATAAATGCGGAATAATAAATATGTGACCAAAGAATTTGGCCGTTTTCAATGTAGGAATTCGCATGCCCGATTGAACGTATTTCATGTCCAACCAAGCATGCCGTGTCAGGGATAACAAAATAAAATATAACAAAGGGTGCCCTTAGGTCTTACCCTTTAAGTCGCTTCTCGGGAGTGCGTTGGGACATTGCCGGAAGGGTTAATGTTTCTGCTATTTTTCTGGTTCTCTGGTTCGCTGTTTCCGCTCTTTGTTTTCTCTATTTTCTTCACTGTTTTGGATGATTTTTGCTGTTGTTTCAGGTGGTTGTTTAGGGGGCTATTTTGGGGTTATTTTGGATTATTTTGGGACTATTTTAGGGGGCTATTTTGGGATTGTTTTAGGGTTATTTTCGCTTACAGAGAGGGCTATTTTGGGGATGATTTGGTCTCGGTTAAAAGCTTAGTTTTGGTCTCGGTTTGGGTTGTTGGTGATGATCATGCATGCGTTTTTGATGGTTCACGTGAAGCTTAGGGTTTTTCAGTGGGTTTGTTGCTAGTGTGAGATCTTTCACGTGAACTATTAGTGTGTGTAATTGCCGAGTCTTTGGTCATTTTGTTTGTTTTTGTTTGTGTTTCCATATGTGTCTTCGCAAGAGGGTCAGTTGGGTTTGTTGTTTTGGTCAGTTAGTGTGGTGAATTTGGTGTACGTGGCCATGTGTAAGCTGACAGCTTTTGTGCTTGATTTTGTTTGTGTGTGGAGAGTGAGCCGTGAAGGGACGTGTGCGTTGAGGAAAAAAAGTATGTTTTGCCGAGTGGCTATTCAGGTTTTGTGAGGTTTTAGAGTGAAGAGAGAAGATGGTCTGAGTGCAGGTCGAGAGAGATGGAGTGTCAAGTGGTTGGTGTTAACGTGGCTTCACGTTCTGCTTAAAGTTCATGTGTGTAATTGCTTTAGGTTGAGAGAGGTGTCGTGAATGACTTTTAGGGTTTGGCAAGTTTTGTTTAGGGTTTGTTTCTTTTGGTTTTGCGTGAATGAGCTAGGGTTTTTGTTGTTTGCTGCGTTTCAAAGAGAGAATAGAGAGAGACGAGAGATCAGAGAGGCTTAGGGTTTTTCTTTTTTGTCTTGTGTTGCCGTGAAGTTTGGTTGTTCACCGATTGGGTTCTTTTTCGGGGCTACTGCTGAGAGAGATGAGAGATATGAAGGGGCTAGAGAGATGAGAGAGGAACCAAATGCTTTGTGTCGTGAAGATATTAGGGGGCTAAGGGTTTTCCATGAATGTGGTGAAAGAGCTAGGGGGTCCAAGGGTTTGGTTTGGGTGTCTTTTTATAGGATAGGGTTAGGGCTTTCCTTGTACGGGAAGGGAATGAATCATGTAATTATGGAGGATATCTTTTAATTAGTGTGCTATAAGGAAAATATCTCTCTAATTTAGGGAGGTGATTTGTTTTAGTTTAGGAAAGAAATTTATGGGATTTGATTTGATTTCATTTAGTTTAGGCATGTGATTTAATATAATTAGGAAGTTGATTTAATTTGATTTCTTTAATTTTATTTAGTTTAGGCATGTGATTTAATTTAATTAGAAAGATGATTTATGGGATTTGATTTGATTTTATTTAATTTAGGAATGAGATTTAATTGGATTTTAACATGTGTTTAATGTGTTTGAATATTTTTGGATGTGATTTAATGGGCTTGGAGACTTATGGGCGTGTAGGATGGCTAGTTGGTGGGCTTGGGCGTGTGGTTGGTGGTGTGTGGGCTTAGGTGTGTGGCTTAGTGTAGGTTGAAGGGGTTTTGGGCCAAGGATGAATTTTAAAACAGAGATCCAACGAGCGAACCCGAAGCTAAGCAAACGAATTAAGTCCAACAAGGTATCAATTTCTAAATTTTCCCTTCCGACGTCCGTTTCCCGCGACTTCCGCAATTTAAAAGGTAGTGCCTCCGTACGAGGCTCATCATCGGGACTTATATGCAAAAATGCAGTGCCTACAATAAGACGCAGTGACCCTTAGGCGTGGTCTTATAACTTATTGGCAAAGATTGGGTGTCCACAAGGACTAGCATGTTTGATTGCCCAACCAAATGATCAAGGAATTGTGATTTATATCATAAATTGATTGGGAACCTACCTAATTATCGTATTTTATAACGACCGACCCTAGTCAGAGTTATGAAATGATGATAATATGATCCTTGCCCACAAGAAATCCATATTATTGGGGCTGATACGATTTGCTTAAAATTTTAAAACAATTGAGTGAGAGCAACTTCATAATATTAAAAGCCCGTGTTATTATGAAACATTAATGAAAACATATTCCTAATTTTAACATTTCTCTTAACATGTGGGTTAAAATATTTCACAAACATTCAAATGGAAAACAGAGTATCACTTCGTTCCATCCTTGATGAGCATAAGCTCAAAGGGGACAACTACAATGATTGGTTTAGAAACCTTAAAATTGTCTTACGACAAGAAAATATTTTCTATGTTCTTGAAAGACCATTTCCCTTGAACCCGCAGAAGATGCTGACCAAGATACATTTGATGCTTGGAAGAAACACGTCGATGATGATAAGCAAGTAGTTTTCATAATGCTTGGCTCTATGTCGGACGAACTTCAGAAATCTCACGAAGATATGGATGCTTAAACCATCATCTTTCACTTGAAGGAGTTGTATGCAACTTCCGTTCATACCGTGAGATTCCAAGTGTCATGTGCCTTATTCCAAATAAGGTATAAGGAAGGATCTGTTAGTGGACATGTGCTTAAGATGATTGGCCACATTGAAAAATTGGCCAACCTCGGGTTCATCATGGATTATGAGATGGGTCACGATCTGATTCTTCAGTCCTTACCAAAAGAATTCTCTAACTTTATTATGCAGTTTCATCTGTCTGATAAAGAAGCTACTTTAGCAGAATTGCAAAATCTGATAAAGCAAGCAGAGAAGGACTTGAAACCGGAGCTTAAAACCACCGTCATACTTACGGGTACGGACCTGAAGCCACGAGGCCCAAAGAAAAATAAGGGTAAGGCTAATGCTCTAGATCACCTAAAGCCCAATGGTAAGGTGGAGAAGAAAAAGGGAAAGGGGAAATGTTTCTTTTGTGGAAAGAATGGTCATTGGAAGAAAGACTGCAGATCCTTGAAAGCCAAGGAAGCTATGGAAGCCCAAGAGGCCAAGAAGCCCAATGCTTCAGGTATTTTGTGTATGATTGAACTATATTCTCAAAACTATGAACCTTATACTTGGGTGTTTGACACCGGTTGTGGGACTCACTTGTGTAACAATGTGCAGGGCCTGAGAAACAGTAGGAGACTCTGTCATGGGGAGGTTGACTCACGCATGGGTAATGGAGCAAAACTGGCTGCATTGTGCGTGCGGACGTATTCATTAGTTTTGCCGAATGGTTTAGTTTTAGACTTAGAAGATTGTGTTTATGTACCTTCTCTAGTAATGAACATCATTTCAATTTCTTCTTTATGTAATAAAGGCTTTTCATGCCTAATAAGTTGTAATGAATGTTCTATTTATTTCAATGAAATAAACTATAGAGATGGTATTTTGAATAATGGTATCTATGTCTTACAAACTAACAAAGAATGTTCAACCTCTAATATATATAACGTTAACTCGAATAATCTCAATGAATCACTTCTATGGCACAGTCGCTTAGGTCATATCAATGAAACAAGATTAACTAAGCTACATAAGGATGGGTATTTCAGACCCTTCAAATATGAACCTTATGGAACTTGTGAGTCTTGTTTACTTGGTAAAATGACAAAATTACCCTTCAAAAGTAAATGACAACGTGCAACAGAGACATTCGAACTCATACACTCTGATGTATGCGGACCAATGTCAGTCACCGCTAGAGGTGGATTCTCCTACTTCATTACCTTTATCGATGATCATTCTCGATATGGGTATGTGTACCTTATGCGGTACAAATCTGAAGCCTTTGAGAAATTCAAATACTTCAAGGCTGAAGTAGAAAACCAGCTTAATAAAAGTATTAAGTCGCTAAGGTCTGACCGAGGTGGTGAATACTTAAGCAACGAATTTCAAGATTAAATGAGAGAAAATGGCATTGTTTCCCAGTGGACTCCTCCGGGAACTCCACAGCATAATGGGGTCTCCGAAAGGAGAAATCAGACATTATTAGATATGGTCCGATCAATGATGCCAGACACGGATCTACCTCTTTCATTTAGAAACTGCAACACTACTACTAAACCAAGTTCCTTCCAAGACTGTTAGTCAAACACCATATGAGTTATGGTCTGGGAAACGTCCTAGTCTTAGTTATCTAAGAGTTTGGGGATGTGACGCATATGTCAAGCTCACACAAACTAACAAATTGGATGATATGGAAGTTAGATGTAAGTTTGTAGGATATTCCTTGAACTCAAGAGGCCAAGAAGCCCAATGCTTCAGGTATGTTGTATATGATTGAACTATATTCTCAAAACTCTGAACCTTCTACTTGGGTGCTTGACACCGGTTGTGGGACTAACTTGGGTAACAATATGCTGGGCCTGAGAAATAGTTGGAGAAGCATGGGTAATTGAGCAAAACTGGCTGCATTGTGCGTGGGGACTTATTCGTTTTGCCGAATGGTTTAGTTTTAGACTTAGAAGATTGTGTTTATGTACCTTCTCTAGTAATGAACATCATTTCAATTTCTTCTTTATGTAATAAAGGCTTTTCATGCCTAATAAGTTGTAATGAATGTTCTATTTATTTCAATGAAATAAAATATGGAGATGGTATTTTGAATAATGGTATCTATGTCTTACAAACTAACAAAGAATGTTCAACCTCTAATATATACAACATTAACTCGAATAATCTCAATGAATCACTTATACGGCACAATCGCTTAGGTCATATCAATGAAACAAGATTAACTAAGCTACATAAGGATGGGTATTTCAGACCTTTCAAATATGAACCTTATGGAACTTGTGAGTCTTGTTTACTTGGTAAAATGACAAAATTACCCTTCAAAAGTAAAGGACAACGTGCAACAGAGACATTCGAACTCATACACTCTGATGTATGCGGACCAATGTCAGTCACCGCTAGAGGTGGATTCTCCTACTTCATTACCTTTATCGATGATCATTCGCGATATGGGTATGTGTACCTTATGCGGTAGAAATCTGAAGCCTTTGAGAAATTCACCTACTTCAAGGCTGAAGTAGAAAACCAGCTTAATAAAAGTATTAAGTCGCTAAGGTCTGACCGATGTGGTGAATACTTAAGCAATGAATTTCAAGATTAATTGAGAGAAAATGGCATTATTTCCCAGTGGACTCCTCCGGGAACTCCACAGCATAATGGGGTCTCCGAAAGGAAAAATCAAACATTATTAGATATGGTCCGATCAATGATGCCAGACACGGATCTACCTATTTCATTTAGAAACTGCAACACTACTACTAAACCAAGTTCTTTCCAAGACTGTTAGTCAAACACCATATGAGTTATTGTCTGGGAAACGTCATAGTCTTAGTTATCTAAGAGTTTGGGGATGTGATGCATATGTCAAGCTCACACAAACTAACAAATTGGATGATATGGCAGTTAGATGTAAGTTTGTGGGATATGCCTTGAACTCAAGAGCATACGTGTTCTACGTCCCAAATGAACAAAGAACATTTGTCTCACGAAATGCTAAATTTCTAGAGAATGAATTCATTCTCAAGAAATATAGTGGGAGTAGACTTGACCTCGATAAGGTACGAGAAGAACAAACTAACATAGAACTAAACCCCACGCCCCTCAAAAGGGCAGCGACGGAACAACCACAAGGTTATGAACTCAGAAGGTCTGGTAGGGAAAGACATGAGCCTGAAAGATATGGTTTCCATATTGATGAGGAACATGATCAGGTCATTGATAATGACGATCCCACCAGTTATGATGAAGCAATGCGTGACATTGATTCAGTCAAGTGGCTTGAGGCCATGAAATCCGAAATAGACTCTATGTATCAGAATCAAGTCTGTGACTTGGTAGATGCACCTGAAGGGATAAAACCCACAGGCTGCAAGTGGATTTACAAGCGTAAAATTGATGTAGAAGGCAACATCCAAACCTATTAGGCTAGGTTGGTGGCGAAAGGTTATAGACAAATCCAAGGAATTGACTATGACGAAACCTTCTTGCCTGTTGCAATGATAAAGTCCATTCAAATTTTACTGGCACTAGCTGCACACTTTGATTATGAGATTTGGCAGATGGATGTCAAAACAGCTTTCCTTAATGGGAACCTCGTAGAGGAAGTCTATATGACACAACCTGATGGGTTTGCATTTAAGGATGATCATAATAAAGTATACAAGCTTAAACGATCCATTTATGGACTCAAGCAAGCCTCCATAAGTTGGAATATACAATTTGATGAGACAATCAAAGAATTTGACTTCATCAAAAATGTAGATGACCCTTGTGTTTACAGGAAAAGTAGTGGGAGTGCTGTTGTATTTCTTGTATTATATGTCGATGACATATTAATCATCGGGAATGATATTCCATGATGCAAGCCACCAAGCAATGGTTATCTCAGAATTTCTCCATGAAAGATTTGGGAGAAGCAGCCTACATCCTTGGCATTAAGATCTACCGTAATAGATCTAAGAGGTTGTTAGGACTTTCTCAATCTACGTACATAGATAAAGTTTTGAAAAGTTTTAAAATGGATGATTCCAAAAGAGGTAATTTACCTACTTGTCATGGAATCAAATTATATAAGGAGCAATGTCCACATACTCCTTCAGATAGAGAGCGTATGAGTAGGATCCCTTATGCTTCAGCAATAGGATCGATCATGTATGCCATGCTATTGACAAGACCTGATGTCTCTTATGCTCTTAGCATAACGAGCAGGTATCAGGAAATCCTGGTGAGCAACACTGGGCAGCTGTCAAAACAATCCTCAAGTATCTGAGAAGAACTAAGGATGTGTATTTGTCATACGGAGATTGTTATGAGATGAAAGTCATTGGTTACTGTGATGCGAGCTTTCATACCGATAGGGATGACAACAGATCGCAAACAGGATATCTGTTTACTTTGAATGACGGTGCTGTTAGTTGGAAAATCTTAAAACAGTCAACTACAGCGGACAAAACCACTGAAGCCGAGTATATTGCAGCATCTGAGGCTGCTAAAGAAGCAGTCTGGATAAAAAAGTTCATCACAGAGCTGGAAATGCTTCCCGCGATAAAGAATGGCGTCACGATATACTGTGACAACACGGGGGCCATTGCTCAATCAAAGGAACTAAGGTCCCACCAGAAATCCAAGCATGTACTCAGGCGATTTCATCCCATCAGGGAGATTTTTGAGAGAAAAGAAGTTATTATAGAGAAAATACCCACAGAAGATAATGTTGGAGATTCTCTGACTAAAGGCTGACTCAACAAAAGCATGATAGGCACACCCGAGAGTATGGTGTCCAGATTCATACTAGTTGGCTATAGTGCAAGTGGGAGATTGTTAGGGATATGCCCTATACCCAACTTGTGGATGGGCTATATTTACATGTATTTGTAATATTTTCATTAATTAATAAAATGGCAATCTTTATTATACGTGTCTTACATAACTTATATGAATCAAAACACTGTAATAAAGCTCTTGGAGTAATAAGACGATGGGTTCCACGCCTTATGAGAATCATTACTCTTAAATGTTTATAGTCATAGTTTTGTGAATAATCTAGGCGTTCACAAAGAGGAGAGACTAGCATGATGATATGATCCACCCTTAAGTGGGGTAGCTGATCTCATAGGCTACTAGCGGAGATCCGTCCGCTTGGTGTATCACATGGATGTATGAGTTGCTCGTGTCCATCGAACTGACCGTCGAAACTTTTCATATGGAGTGTTTATCCCATGTGTCTGTGAGAACTTTCATGTATCGATTATATGACCAGTCCTTAGACTTGAGGTCTTTACAATCTTATGTGTAGATCAAATAAATTTGACATTCTCCTTCCCCGGTTCAAAAGATCTGGTCATAAGGGTATGATTGGGTCATTTATTGGAACACATGAAGTTTGTAAAGATACAACAGAGAATCGCCACTCTCTCGGATAATATTTTCTTATAAGAGTAGTATTCCAGTTCGCGGGTTGATATGTGTGATCAGTGCTTGAGACTGTGGCCACAACGGAAGAATCATGTGAGATTCTTGGGTTAGCACGATTCATGACATTATCAACATTATACCTTTGACCATATGGGTAGACACTTTCCGTACCCTAGGTCAATAGGTGGGGATACAGTGAGGCGAGGGACCGTATCATATTTAAATCGCATACAGAATATGTATATATATCTTTCCTTCTCATTTGGGGGCCTTGGCATGTTGCTAGATGTCAACCTTGGTCATTGAAATCGAACGACCATCTGATTGGAGGATAATTTATGTTCAATTAAATTATCACGATTCATTTCATGTCCAACTTGAGGGGAACCCAAAAGGTCACACACAATAAAGTCGCAATCAATGGTTAACAGTGCACAATACAAATATAACAACATATATGATTGCTGTAGAAATTGTTCGTAAATGGTTCAATGTGTTTAATTATTGAACAGATCATTTAATGAGGTTCCATAGTGGCCTAGGGATTGGTGAATGACGATGGGGGCACTTTGGGAATTGGAATTAAAAAATTACTATTAACGTGAATATTAATTTTTTTTTTGTTATTTGTTTTGAATTCCAATTCGGCCCAAACTTTTATTAGGGTTTTATAATCTCATTAAACCACTAAATTAAGATCCAATGGCTAAGATTAAATTAGTTTTTATCCCACATCGGATTCTTAATTAATTTTGTTGTCTTTGGAGCACTATATAAACCCAAAGAATTCTTCACAAAATTTTGTTGGACAATTATGACTCATAGCGTCACTATTTGTAAAAGACATTGTGGTTTTTATATAAATTAACTATGTGACAATGGAAATTGCATTTTATCATTTTGTAATTTGATTACTTAAATATATAAATGATAAAAGTCCTTATGATTAGTTCCAGATTATTAGATATGAGACAATATCAATCCATAAAGGTTTAATCATTAAATATCCCTAATCGTAGTATTATCGAGACTGGACATCGATAATGCGGAATAGACTAGTATTGCACTTGTGCGTGTTATGGAAGCGTAACAACATAGTTCTCATATATTTAAGTATTGGATACTTATGCAAGTGTGATAGGAAGTTGTGTTTACCGATGGTACGGAAACATATTCGCTCTGGATAGACCCCTCAGAATCCCATTGGTAGTATGACTGTGTGTCTATGGGAATCCGAATCAGGGTAGGTGTATTTGGTCTTAACCAGAGACTTGCATCACTAGTACTTGCGACAATCAATACGCTTTGGTTTTGGTCATCCGGGACTTTAACAGGTTCTGAGTACGCCTCTTCTGGGTTTATTGAGAATCATAGTGTTATTGGGTGTGATGTCAAGACGGAAGTATCACTTCAGTCATATGGAGTTGATGATCACGCAGGGATACAGAATTGGTACTCTAATATGTTACAACTATCGGGATAATATGACAAGGTCATGATTATCCGATTAAAGAGACTAGTTGCTTATGATCCGATATATGCTTCGTACGGGGCAGACACTATTCCACCCCCAGGCCTAGCATGTGACATTAGATACTGGATTGTAATACGTAATACTACGTATACTACGCCTGACATAGATTATATATTCCTTTAAGAATATTTCTGGAGAATTGGGTAGGCACGGTGCTTTGCTAGAAGCCAACCATGTCTCTTAAATCGGTAAAAATGTGGTACGAGGTACGCACTTGTTCAGATAGTCCGATGACCGGATTTACTGCCAACATATCCAGGGATCTCATGGGTCGCTTCCCGAAGATTCACCGATGACGTATGATTCGAACATAATTAATCTAGGATTAATTATGTTCGAGATTTTATCTGGGATAAAATACTATTTGTAGAGAGAGAACGATTAATTTGGAATTAATCGATAAAATAATATATTTGATATATTAAATGAAATTAGATTTCATAACGGAATTAAAATTGTATTTTAATTCGGGCGAACGAATTAATTTAGAATTAATTCGTGAGCGACGTGAATAGTAATTATTCTGGGCATAATTATTTAATTAAATTTGATTTAATTATGTCGCAACAGAAAATTCGTTATTTCGAAATTAACGAACCCGAGCCCGAAATATTTTTGCGGGCCCACTCGGATTTTGAATCAAGTGGGGCCCACAAGTCACATCACAAGTCACATCACTTGTCACTCACATCACTTTTTGGTGATGGAAGTAAGTAATGAGTTAATGGTTGCTTTTAAGACACATTTTGTCTTAATGATGAAAAAGTTGAAAGACATTTATCATTTTTTTTATTTGGTATATGTTTTGTTTTTTAAAAAAAATCAACACACTTTTTTACATTTGAAAAACAAAATTGAAAACTCTCTCTCTCTCTCTCCCAAAAGCTCCATTGTCGTGAGCTTCATCAAGAACAAGGGAAATTTTGTTTCAAAATTTTCAAGTACTAGCACAGAAAGAATCATTCAAGGTGATAGGGAAACCATTCCTAAGAGCTTGGAATCTCAAATCTCAAAGCTTGGAGCTTGGATTCAACATTCAAAGAGGAGCTTGGAGGAACTTCTCAAAGCAAATTTTTGTTCTACACACATCCTACAACCGATCAAGTGAGTATAATTCCGCTATACTTCTTTATGTATTCACATTATTTTATTCTTGGATTGATCTTGGGATGACCTTAGAAACCCAACAATGGTATCATGGAGCCTATTTGAACATGAAATTTGATTAGGGTTTATATACTAAAATTTGGGTATTTTTGATTTGAGCATGATTTGATCAAATTGTTTGTTTGAGTATGCTTGTATGTTGATAACTTAGAGTTATGCATGATAAATTTGATGAAAAATTAAATTAATGATAAAAAAATATTTGCATGGACTTGGCTGAATGTGTATATGCCCTAAAGTCATGGTATTTTTTTATTTTTTAAATCATTGGATGTGTTTAAAATGATGGATATATTGATTTGTGATTTAATTGGATGGAAATCAAAATTGATATAAAAAGTCCTTCAATTGCCATGACTAAAGAAGCATGTAAATGAATTGATTTTATTTCAATAATGTTGGACATGTATTGAAAATAATGATGCATGATTAATTAATTATATTGATGTTTTGGAAATATTAATTTAGATAATTAATTAGTGCAATACACTTTAATTAATTAAATTATGAAATTTGGAATATTAGAATTTAATTAATTGGGCTTAATTTGGAATTGGGCTAAAGATGTTGTATTTGGGCCTAATGGGCTTGGTTGGGCCAAGTTGGTTTAGGACAATTGGATTGGATCCAAATTGGGCCTAAACCATACCATTAAGTCCAAATATAAGAAATGGGCCTTTAAACATTTAATTGGGTCTAATGGGCCAAAATTGATTTCTTGGAAAATAGGGTAATTCCTTTATTGGGCCTTGGTATTTGGGTTTGACCCATATTGACCAAAGCCCATGCCTTAAGAAATTAATTGAAAGCATATTGGACTTTAATTAAATGAACATTGGATGTTAATTGGGCTTTGAGACCCATTAAGATTAGGTTTAGAATCTAAGTCGTAAAGGCACATTAAAAAGTGTAATTATTTAATTTGGAATTAAATATAGAATTAGTATTGAATACAAATTAAATTAGATTTAAATTGTAGTTCGATATAATTCAAGAATTCGTACTTTGAGTACTTATTCTAAAATGAGTCGGACTCGCGCAAATCAAATTATTGTTTGAACATTGGATGATCACTTTATTCAAAGATTAATTAATTCGATTATATTGATTGAATAACATGCTTTGTGTGAATACATGGATGTGTTGTATGAATAATGTATATCAGATGGATATTAGAAGGGAAAAGGGCAATTTTGGAAATTGTTGTAAATTTAGAATTTATTAAATTGGACCTGCGTGTCCAGCCTTATCTCTCGATTCTTTGTAATTCTCTTCTCACCTAATTCCCCTCAATGTCAATGAGGTTTCTCTAATTGTATTATGTAATTGGGTAGAAGTTAGAATAGTGCTAGCCGGGGAGAGGAAATAGAGTGATTTGTTCTAGGAACAATTTGTGAGATATCCATCCGTATATCATTATTAATTTATTTACCGCGCCTTATTATGCTTTTAGAATGCATGCTTAAGGGTGTATGATGAGACCTAATAAAAGATAATAAATTGGTTGCCAATTTACGCAAAATAACCCTCAATAAATATTAAGCGTTTTCCTTCCATTGAGTGATTCATTCTCAAGATCCAAGATTGGCACTGGTTTGTTGGCCAAAGTCAAGATCTTTGTCCATCGCAGATGATGTGTTTGAATTATGAAGGCTTTGTTCCATATCGTATGTCTTGTCCAAGTTGTGATTTGTTGGCCAAAGTCAAGATCACTTCTTGTCCATCGACATCGATTTCGAAACTTTCCAAAGTCAATGGGTTCCGCTTAACTGGAATCATTAAGCTTGTTGTGCCAAAGCCAAGGCTTAGTTAATTTAGAGGAAAAGGTTAGGAAAATATATTGGATATATTAGCATATATATTGTATAATGTTTCGGACTTGGAGGTCCACCTACCGGATCTAGGAATTGGATGAGATCCAATTGATCTTAGAGATCTACCTAGTTAAATATCATACAGCTTGTTGGCCAAAGTCAAGGTTGTGTGTTATTTAACGGGATCCTAGCCCACTAGGAACTAGGTTTCCCGAGTACTCAGCAGAGGGTTAGAGGCTCGCCGAAAAATAGTGGGAGGCCAGTATTGAAATTTCAATTTCGTTCAAATACTTGGCTTTACGCGCTTTCAAATTATTTCGTCAATTATATTAGTTGGACTAATATTTTATTATTTTCCTTGTAACATTATACTGTACCCATACATCGTTAATTGAATAGTTTGATTATTGCAATTAAGATGACATGAAAGTTGAGCATTAGAGATATTATCATGGGCGACAATGTCTTTAATGGCATGAACTTTCAAGATTGGGATATGAATCTCATTATTGTCATGGGATCCTAGAAGTTGCTCTATATTATAGAGAGACCTCTTGGGCCTAAGCCCCGACCTGAGCAGCTGCTTGAGCTAGAGCTTTGGAAGACTCATAGCGATGAAAACTCGACTGCTCAATCGGTAATGCTTGCTGCTATGACTCCACAATTCTGTCGTCAGAACAATGGATTGGATCCCTATGAGATGATGGTGAAGTTGCATGATCTTCATCGATCTAATCTTAGATCGCAGAGATATGAGTTGCAGAAGAAGCTCTTTCGCGCTCGCATGTCAGATGGTACATCTGTTGAGCACCATGTATCACAGATGATTGCTGACATTGAGCAACTGGGACAAATAGACATTGTCTTCGAGGCTGAGACTTCTATAGATTTGATCTTATAGTCTCTGTCCGACACTTGGAGTGGGTTCATCATGAACTACAATATGATGAACCAAGACCAAACTCTTGGAGAGTTAATGTCCACACTGTGCGAAGCAGAAAAAGAGCTCCGAAAGGGCAAGAAGTGCGAGGCGCACTTCGCTTCAACATCTCAGACTCCGAGGGCTTGGCCCAAGGTGACTGGAGGTGTAAAGAAGAAGAAGAAGAAGAAGGGCAAGGCCAAATCGTCAAAACCTTCTGGGAATGGTAAGGACAAATCCCAAGATGTATGTCTGCAGTGCGGGAAGTGGGGTCACTGGAAGCGTGACTGCCGTGAGTACAAGGCACACATGAAGGAAATCAAAGCGGGCAAGGAACCGGCTTCATGTATGTTTGTTATAGAAATAAACATGTCTACTACTAGTTTTAAAAATTGGATTTTTGATTCTGGTTGTGGTACTCACATATGTACTGATTTGCAGGATCTGCAGATTAGCAGGAGACTGGCCTCAGGAGAGATTGACCTCCGTGTTGGAAATGGGACACGAGTCACCGTTTTGGCCGTTGGCACTTTTGTTTTGGAACTGCCCTCAGGGCATGTACTTAAACTTACAGACTGTTATTATGTACCTAGTTTGACTATGAATATTATTTCTGTATCTATGTTAGCCCAATGTGGCTATACTTTTGTATTTAGAAACACTGGGTGTTTTATGTATAAAAATGATATGGAGATTTGCACTGCTGATGTAAATAATGGTCTTTATATTTTGAATATAAATCAATCTCAAACATATAATGTAACAACCAAAAGGCTTAAAATAAGTAACAAAGATGAAACTTATATGTGTCATTGTCGTCTGGGATACATTAACAAGACTCGCATATCCACACTTTCGAAGAGTGGGTACTTGGACGGATTTGATCTAAATTAATATGACGTCTGCGAATCTTGTTTATTAGGCAAAATGCCTAAAACACCTTTTAGTGGAAAGGGTGTACATGCCACCGAACTGTTAGCCCTCGTTCATAGTGATATATGTGGGCCCATGTCTAGCCAGGCTAGAGGTGGATATGAATACTTCGTAACGTTTATGGATGATGCATCGCGTTATAGTTATGTGACACAAGTCGGAAACCTTTGAGAAATTCAAAGAGTTTCGACACAAAGTAGAAAAACAGACCGGTAAAAGTATTAAGACATTACGGTCGGACCGTGGTGGCGAATACTTAAGTAATGAGTTTCTTGATTACTTGAAAGAATATGGTATTCTTTCGCAGTGGACTCCTCCCGAACACTGCAATTAAACGGTGTGTCCGAATGGAGAAACCGAACTTTGTTGGACATAGTAAGGTCTATGATGAGTCGCATAGAGCTACTTATTTCCTTCTGGGGATATGTATTGAACAGTGCAATACTTATTTTGAATAAGGTTCTGTCAAAGTCTGTTCAACAGACACCATATGAAATATGGACAGGAAAGAAAATGAGTTTCTCATTCCTGAAGATTTTGGGTTGCTAGGCATACGTCAAACGTTTGGATGGTACCAAACTTGAACCAAAATCGAATAAATACCTATTTGTAGGATATCCTAGGGAAACCAAAGGATATTACTTCTATCACCCACAAGAGAACAAAGTATTTGTTGCTCTACATGTGGTTTTCCTTGAGAATGAGTTCCTAAATGCAGTGATTAGTGGGAGGAAAGTAGAACTCGATGAAAATAGGAGTGATACTGTTCTTGGCACAGAATCCTTAACGGAACATGAATAGTCCATCAGGGATGAGACTGTACCATAATCTTCGAATACACAAGAACTGCGTAGGTCGGAGAGAGTCAGAAAACAACCTGAGAGGTATGAGTTTCTGATCTCACCTCATGTGGATATCAATCTTATTGAGGATAACGAGCCGGCTACGTATGAGGAAGCGATATAAGATATCAATTCCGCTTTTTGGCAAGAGGCCATGAAGTCCGAAATGGATTCCATGTATCCAACCAAGTTTGGACACTGATTGATGCACCAGAAGATGTAAAGCCTATTGGTTGCAAATGGGTCTTCAAGAAGAAGACCGACATGGATGGCAACATACAAACGTACAAAGCTAGGCTTGTAGTGAAGGGGTATCGTCAACGGCATGGTGTCTATTGTGACGAAAATTTTTCACCCGTTGCTATGATAAAATCCATTCGGATAATGCTTGTTATTGCTGCATATTTCGATTACAAGATATGACAGATGGACGTCAAAATCGCTTTCCTTAATGGAAAACTTTTGGAGGATGTTTATATGCAACAGCCTGACGGTTTTGTCCTACCAAGACTTGCAAATAAGGTTTGTAAGTTAAATCGATCCATTTATGGATTGAAGCAAGCATCGAGTTCTTGGAACCAACGTTTTGATGAGATCATAAAAGAATATGATTTCGTTCAAAACGAGGATGATCCTTGTGTATATAAGAAGGTTAGTGGGAGCGCACTGACATTCATTGTCCTTTACGTTGATGATATATTGCTTATTGGCAATGACATTCCCATGCTACAATCGGTGAAAGCTTGGCTTTCATTAAAATTCTCCATGAAAGATCTGGGAGAAACAGCCTTTGTTCTAGGAATAAAGATCTATCGGGATAGATCTAGAAAGCTACTTGGACTCTCCCAGAGCACGTATATTGACAAAGTGTTGAAGAGATTCAACATGGATCAATCCAAGAGGGGACTGTTGCCAGTATCACATGGTTTCACTCTATCTAAGGACATGTGTCCTAAAACTAAATATGAGAGAGACAACATGAGTCGGATCCCTTTCGTCTCGGCATTCGGATCGATCATGTAAGCCATGATATGTACGCGACCTGATGTCTTATATGCTTTGAGCATGTGTAGTCGCTATCAGGCCGATCCAGGTGAAGGTCACTGGATGGCGATTAAGGATATCCTTAAGTATCTTAGACGAACTAAGGATGCTTTCTTAATCTATGGAGATGGAGAACTTGAGGTAACTGGGTTTACCGATGCAAGTTTCCAAACCGATAAAGACGACTGTAAGTCGCAATCCGGGTATATATTTTATTTGAATAACGGAGCAATAAGCTGGAAATCTTCCAAGTAAGAGACTGTTGTCGATTCAACAACAGAAGCGGAGTACATTGCTGTAGCTGAAGCAGCAAAAGAGGCAGTTTGGATCCATAAATTCATAATTGGATTAGGAGTAGTTCCGTTAGCAGCTGAGCCCGTTCCATTGTATTGTGACAATAACGGGGCATAGTGCAGGCTAAGGAACCGCGGTCTCATCAACGATCCAAGCATGTTCTTCGACGTTTCCATTAGATTCGTGAGATCATACATCATGGCGATATGAAGATCGAGAAGGTCGCATCATAGGACAACATTACAGATCCGCTGACGAAAGCTATTCCTCAGTAAAAGTTTGAGATACATGTACATAGTTCATGTGTTGGATACTTGAGTGACTGGCTATAGGCCAAGTGGGAGATTGTTGGACATTTTGACCCATAGCGTCACTATTTGTAAAAGACATTGTGGTTTTGTACAAATTAACTATGTGACTATGAAAATTACATTTTATCATTTTGTAATTTGATTACTTAAATATATAAATGATAAAAGTCCTTATGATTAGTTTCAGATTATTAGATATGAGACATATCAATCCATAAAGGTTTAATAATTAAATATCCCTAGTCGTAGTATTATCGAGACTGGACATCGATAATGCGGAATAACTATTATTGCACTTGTGCGTGTTATGGAAGCGTAACAACATAGTTCTCATATATTTAAGTATTGGATACTTATGCAAGTGTGATAGAAGTTGTGTTTATGATGGTACGGAAACAGCTTTGCTTTGGATAGACACCTCAGAATCCCATTGGTAGTATGACTATGTGTCTATGGGAATCCGAATCAGGGTAGGTGTATTTGGTCTTAACTTGAGACTTGCAACGCTAGTACTTGCGACAATCAATACGCTTTGGTTTTGGTCGTCCGGGACTTTAACAGGTTCTGAGTACGCCTCTTCTTGGTTTATTGAGAATCGTAGTGTATTGGGTGTGATGTCAAGACGGAAGTATCACTTCAGTCATATGGAGATGATGATCACGCAGGGATACAGAACTGGTACTCTAATGTGTTGCAACCATCGGGATAATATGACAAGGTCATGATTATCCGATTAAAGAGACTAGTTGCTTGTGATCCAATATATGCTTCGTACGGGGCATACACTATTCCAGCCCCAGGCTTAGCATGTGACATCAGATATTGGATCGCAATACGCAATACTACGTATATTACGCCGGACATAGATTATATATTCCTTTAAGAATATTTCTGGAGATTGGGTAGGCACGGTGCTTTGCTAGAGCCAACCATGTCTCTTAAATCGGTAAAAACGTGGTACGAGGTACGCACGTGTTCGGATAGTCCGACGACTGAATTTACTGCCAACATATCCAGGGATCTCATGGGTCGCTTACCGAAGATTCACCGATGACGTATGATTCGAACATAATTAATCTAGGATTAATTACGGAGAGATTTTATCTCGGATAAAATACTATTTGTAGAGAGAGAACGATTAATTTGGAATTAATCGATAAAATAGCATATTTGATATATTAAATGAAATTAGATTTCATAACGAAATTAAAATTGGATTTTAATTCGGGCGAACGAATTAATTTAGAATTAATTCGCAAGCGACATGAATAGTAATTTTGCTGGGCATAATTATTTATTAAATTGATTTAATTACGTCGCAACGGAAAATTCGTTAATTCGGAATTAACGAACCCGAGCCCGGAATGTGTTTGCGGGCCCACTCGGATTTTTAATCAAGTGGGGCCCACAAGTCACATCACAACTCACATCACTCTGTCACTCACATCACATTTTGGTGATGGAAGTAAGTAATGAGTTAATGGTGCTTGTAAGACACATTTGTCTTAATGATGAAAAAGTTGAAAGATATTTACCATTTTTTTATGATTTGGTATGTTTTTTATTTTTGGAAAAATCAACACACTTTTTCACATTTGAAAAACAAAATTGAAAACTCTCTCTCTCTCCCCCAAAAGCTCCATTGTCGTGAGCTTCATCAAGAACAAGGGAAATTTTGTTTCAAAATTTTCAAGTGCTAGCACACAAAGAATCATTCAAGGTGATAGGGAAACCATCCCAAGAGCTTGGAATCTCAATCTCAAAGCTTGGAGCTTGGATTCAACATTCAAAGAGGAGCTTGGAGGAACTTCTCAAAGCAAATTTTTGTTCTACACACATCCTACAACCGATCAAAGTGAGTATAATTCCGCTATACTTTTTTATGTATTCACATTATTTTATGCTTGGATTGATTGGGATGACCTTAGAAACCCAACAATTTTTACACCAAAAACCTTTATATCTTAGGTTTATATAAGTGAGCTACTCTAAATTTAAGAGTAAGTCACTGATTTTGAGGATCCTTAAGTCTAATTGACTAGAGGAACCTCGAGTTAAAAGTTTTGAGGTATTTGCCTAGGCTAGCACCAAGGGAAAAAATACCCGTGCACTCAAGGCGTAGTCTTGCCGTTTTGAGTTTTGGCTTTGGTGGTGCATCTTTAGAGGCCACACACTTGGGTGGCTCTTGGAACGTGGAAGAGCTTGCTGAGTTCGAAAAAAGCTTGTAGATTGGAGGGAGGACTGTATGAGTCTTCGGTTCAAGTAAGTCTTTTTCTTCTTTATTTTAATTAGAGTTCTTATGATAGTTAACATGTTTAGGTTTATGTTCTTTGCATGTTTTATGAGTTTTATGCTTAGAATATATGATAACATGCCTAGGCTTGTAGAATAATGAAAACAAATAGGTCATTGGCAAATGGAAAGTGGCATAATAATTTTTTTATTTTCCGTTGCGCACTCGCGGCCGCTTCCCAACAGAGACACCAATATTTCTGGAGAGAGTCGAAATTACCGGCAAAGAAGAACTTGATCCAGTCAAATAAGATATTGAGCATAACTAGAGGTCTAGAGAAAAAGGTTTCTTTGAGATAAGGAATATTGAGCATAGCTAGAGGTTTAGAAATGATGTTTCTTTGATACATGACGGTAGTAAAGCGTACTCGGCAGAGATCTTATGAAACGAGGACATGTATCATATGCCTACTAGCCAAATGGTAAATGATCAGTCCGGAAGAATATTTGTTATTAAGTCAAATGGAAACCTAATTGATGCATAATAGTTACAGTAGAGTGAGAGTTCACAATGATAAATTTATGTACAGCCCTAGTTATGACTTCCAAGTCATGACCTTAAGGTTCAACATGATAATAACATGTTCTGTAATATAATGATAGCTCATGGAGGATCGTCAGGAAGTGGTATGACATGTGTGGATGAGACAAAGTTATGAGTATATAGTCAGTTGAAAGTTGGTAGTTTAGAAATAGTCGTGAACCTTGTGACTTGTGGTAAGGTATTCGATGTCATGAATTTCAAGCCTAGGCTGATCCCAGATTCTGATTTTAAAGAGGATTCGAGGACGAATCCTATTTAAGGGGGGAAAAATTTGTAACACCCCGGTAATCCCGACGACTACTAGTTCTGGATGGCATAATGCATGATGTAAATCATATTCAAATAATTACGTACTCATGAAATGAATTTTGGGACATTCGACAAATTCCTTACAGTTCCGATGCGGAACTTAGCTTACATTGCCTTCCGAATAACCCTTAGTTTTTGGGGCATAACTGTTTCATACGATCTCCAATTTTTATGAACTTTATATCATCGGAAAGCTTAGACCGAGACCTACAACTTTTACGTGGATAATTTCAAAATTCAAACCCAAAATTGGTCAAATATCATGAATTCCGTGACTACTATAGTGATTTCGAGAATAACCTAGATTTGAGTGATGTGGCACCATCACAATCACTCATCTCACAACACACAAAAAGCAGCCTTTGCCTATAAATTAGACACTATTCACTCTCTCCCTCACCAAAGAAACGTGAAAGGCGTAGAAGGGAGGAAAGGAAATACCTTTCTTCTTATATCTTTTATCTTCAACCTCAAGTCATTTGATTTTCCCAAGCACATTTCCAACCATGGTGAGCTTCCTTTCTTTTTTCATCTTCTTATTTTTTTTCAGTTTTGAGTAAGAAAATGAAACCCAAATTGAACCTTGTGTTGGAGTTGGTGCTTGGAGCGCCAATCCGAACATTGTATGTATATTTTATTATTTATTAAAAATAAAACTACATTTTCATTTCATATCTTATTAATGGTATGTCATTATGCGTATTAGATTGATGTATAGATATGATAAGAATGAAATCGACCTTAGAATAGTCTTGTAGTAATACTGGACACTAGGTGGTCCGACATTGGAATAATTATTACTATAGTAAACTATTCTTAAAGTATAACTATATTCCTAGTCATTGGTTTTGGAATACGGTCGAATTCCTGTAACCTAAAAGACTGGCACATGTCGTATATTGAAATTGGAGTTCCAATGGTTTAAATCCGATGTACCATGAGCTTTGGAAGCTCGTATAGACATGTGGGTATTGGATGGACCGAATACTGAATGACTCATAGGTGATTCCTAATAGTTGGAAGTACACACACCACCGTTAATAGGAATCTCCTCAAGTCGAGTAGCATATGTAATCCTTTGACTATAGAATATCATTGATTTTGTGTGAGATGCTCCACAATTTGATGCCATATATGTCAGAAACCTGTCATGGTCTAGCCTCTAGATGTTCGTTGGGTGTGGACCGATACATTCAGTAATCAAGTGCGAAGCAAGATAGAATCTGTTGGCCTGTATGTGTATCATAAGGGGTTTAGGTATTCATGTTAGTAAAGTCACGATTCTTATAGTTTTGACCAAAGTCGATCACCTAGGGTGGATCACATCTGTTATGAAGAATCGTGGACATGTCGACATGAGATGTGCGCTTCAAAAACTTGACTGTATATTCTATATTTCCTAAGAACAACTTGGATAGCCCACGACAGAGGGATTGTTAAACATATGTGATAATCTCGATTTGTATAGTTCAGAATGGTCGTTCGTGTTCTTCGCAAATTCAGAGGTGGCCGAATTGCGTTCATATTAGCTGGGCTTATATGACAAACGTGTCTGAACTTAGAGAGTCCCAATATGAATTGTACTCATTGAGCACTTGGGTAACTGATTATTTTGATAAAGATAATATTCGATATTATAATTATCAACTAAGATAATAAAGTTTTTTGGATAATATGATTATTTAATTTAACCTAATTAGATTAATTGGATTAATTCAATAATTACACAAGGGCTTAATTGTAAATTCATAAATATCTCTACCATTTGAGGATATTTTGGTAATTCCAAATTTGTATTAATATGTGTAAATCTATATGTCTTAATTTAATTGGATTAAATCAAAGTGGTAGACATTGAACTAATCTATTAAGTAAAAATTATCTTGATTTAGTTTACTTAAATCAAAGTGGTAGATAATGGGATTAGTCACACCTAATTATGAATATTTGGATGAATTTAATTAGGCATACCTAATGTTTGATAAGACATTTATTGATTAAAAATTGCCTAAGTTTTGCTATAAATATCAAGCTTTAGGAAGGTTTTAATTAAGCTTAAGCAAGGTAAAAATTTGTGAAAGCTATACACAATTATTTTCTTAGAGAAAATTAGCCTAAGTTAGAGAAGTGTTTAGAGAAGCTTGTGAGGTCTCTATAACATTTCATTTAGGAAAAATCAAGATTGGATCTTGGAGTGAAGCTTGCTAGCATTGGAATCTTGAAGAAAAACTTGCAACACTTTGGAAGTTCTCCCACATTTCAACAAAGAGAAGGAGATTGGATCTTTACTTCAAGCTTTCTAGGTAAGTTTGAACTTCTCTTAAGTTATGAAATATGTATTGGATGCATGATCACATAACTTAAATGTTGAAATAAGGCTAATAAATTGTGTTAGGATACTTTAGAAGTATAACCACAACATACTTGTAATTAGGTCAAATATGTTCATGTTGGACATGGAACAATTAATAAGAGTTTGGAACTCAAGATTAAAAGCTTAGAGCTAAGGCTACCATTCTAGAATTACCTGACCACCTTTAGGTGAACTAGAATTGTTCATGAGACATTTCTTATTGGGATTCTAAAATTGGTTTATGATTAGATTCAAAATTTACTCAAGTGCGTATTTAGAATAAATTTATGTTTTTGTAAAGATATTTGATATTTTGAAAAATATGATTTTATTCTATAACATGTGTTGATGTTGGTTTTGATGTTAAAATAAATTTCGAGTGTTTTGAAAGTGTTTAGGGAAATCCGAAAACAATTAAAAAAAAAAAAAGTGACCAGCTCGCACTACAGTGCGAATGCACTGTTCGCGCATTGTGCGCGTGAAACTGTAGCTCGTGCGTCGTTCGTCAAGCGCACTGAATTTGTTTTTCTTCATTTTTGAGTTTCCGGACTCCGATTCAGCCCTGATGTTTTCCTATACACTCGTAATAGATTATAGTATTTTATTAAAATATTTTAAAATACACCAATGTTTGATATCTACGGGTTAGACCCCTTTTCCGCTGTGCGGGACAATGATCCGACCCTAGGGGTTCCACAACTATGGCAACACCTTGCATACCATAGAATTTGGATTTGGTAAATTGACATTAAATGTGTTATTATCATGCATTTGAAGAATGAGATGATAGCATTGAGCATTGAAGGAAGCCTTTGTGTGTTTGAATATGTTAAAAGATTATTACTTGTGATTTAATAATACTAAGTAAATATTTATTTTCGGTGATAATATGGGATAAGTCTTGATCAATGTTGAGGTTTAGAAAAGTATTTATGTTTGGTGTTAGCCTAAGGGTGTGAGAATTTTTTGTGAATGGCATTGAAAAGTTAAAGCTTGGCCCTGAAATCGGTCTTGCGTCGCGACGCTAAACCCCCAGAATCGTGACTCGTACCAAACAGAAGCTCACTGCCTAGGTCTGATCGAGTTGGCTCGTGACGCTCAAAGCTTAGAGCCACCCTTCCAATTGCAACCTAAGATATTAGGGGCCACCCTTAGAGTTTCTTATAATCTCTTAGACATATAATTTATCATGTCACAAACGTAGGATATCATATAGCGATGAGAATTTCGAAGTACATTCTATGATTCATATTCTAATTTATTTACCTATAAAGGTTATCGCAGGAACCACAAATTCATTCAGCGAAGTGAAGTTATGCTAACGGGACTACAAATCTGTGAGTGGACACTCTTTCCTTAAGTTAATTTTTCATTATATGGTTTTTAAATATCAGATTTACTTTTCCGCATTTAGGACGTTAGCCAAGTTTACTTTCAAAGTATATTTCGATTATGAATGTTTTGAAAAGTGATTTAGAAAGGTGATCTTTACAAAAGCATGATTTTATGATTTCAAGGGATGAAGGAAAAACCCACCTAAGTATGTAACTTGACTCAGATATGAAATTGACGGATTCAAACACCATGTGCACACGCAGTTCAAGACTAGGGATGATAAATTCCCTTTGATCCTAGATTCAGAGTCTGGAGGGTAGTATAGATCCGTACCCCCGGTTCTAGATTTTTGGCTTGAGGGACGGCGATATGTAACGCCCCAAGACCACCAGATTTCAGGGCTAGGGAGGCGACGATATGTAACGCCCCTAGACCTTAGTTTCAGGGATAGGTAGTGGAATGCTTTGGGGGAAAACAATACGTAATGCCCTAATGTCATGGATTTACACTCCTAGCTCTAGTTAGGCTTATGGGGGACGACGGTACGTAACACCCCCATGCATCAGGTTTTTCAGAAGACACTCAGACACAGATTTTCAGAAAATAGGTTTTCAAAGACTGATTTTCAGAAACAAGATTTTCAAAGATATGATTTTCAGAAAAACTAGTCTAATGGAAATTTTCCAAAGAAATAGTTTTATGAAAAAAAGTTGTTTTCAGAAAGAGAGGAGTTTCTAGAAAATATTTCAGAAGGAGAGATTTGATAAAATCTTTCAGGAAGATTCAGCTTTTCTAGAAATGTTTTCAATGAAAATCTATATATGTATTTCAGTTTTCGTTTAAAACCGTCCACTCACTAGGTCGTTCAAATGATCTAACCCCCCCACTTCCAGTTTCTTTGTTTTGTAGGTCACCCAGAGGACGAGTAGATATCGATGGCAGTCACCAGGGTGTTCGGTCCACCAGGTCAAGTCAGTGATAGAATCCAGTCATGTCAAATAAAGTCTAGTCCCAGATCTTTGTAAAGTAAAGTTGTGTATAAGTATTTTGTATAGAGTTGTTAAGATAAATGATGTTGAATATTTAATTGTGTGTATTGTTTTACATTTTATGTTATGGGTTTAGGCAATGGTCCCATACATGAGATTATGTTGAGAAAAGAGTATCAATGTTGTTCATAGTTAGAAAGTCAGAGGCTCAGGGGGATAGTACGGCCTATTCCCTGCCAGTAGCATCTCCCGAATTGGCGATGTTACAAATCTTCCATTAAAATAAAAAAAATATGTACCACATAATCTCTATTATTAATGTTTTTATTATTAAATTATAAAATTAAAATAATAAAATATTAAAATGCAAAACCTATTACAATATAATCTCCTGTTAAAATAAGAAACCTAAATAGTAGTCGCCGCAAAACCCAACCAATTTTTTTCGATTTGGGTCTATTGTTATTTGTTATTTTATTTTAATTATTTCTATAACGTTTTTTTTATTTCATGATTTTTTTTTATTATTTAATGTGTTGCGGGATGCAGACTCTAACTATTAGCTCTTACATAATGAATTAGAAATATTATTTGAAAACTAAGAGACTAACGAAGAAGGCATAAATATTACGTGTAAGTAAATCAATTGTCTCATTTAGACTACAAAACCAATAAGATCTGGAGCATTTATAAAATCAATGCCTAAAATATATGTTTAACCTGCATAAAGTGTTGGCCATATGCTAGTTATTATTAAAGTTTTTTCACTTTTCAATAGTTTATTCACTTTTCAATTTTTCAATATGTCTTATAAAATGATGAAATTTCCATCAAAATAAATTGATATTTGTTTGCGGTATGTTTTGTTAATCACATTTATCATGCATAATTCAAACAAACTACGATGAATAAATATGCAATCCTAGAATCAATACAAACTCAAAGGAAACACAAGAACTTAGAAAAACATGTAATAGTTATGTCATTTCTCAATAAAGAATTATGTCCTTGAAATCTTAAGGGCTGCGTCCTTTCTAATTAAAGGATTATACCTTTTATTCCCTATAAATATATGCATTATTTATAGAATTCCCTACAATCCCTCACAATTCTCTAAATATGAATATATATACTTAAGAGAGTTTCCTTGAAATGAAACTGCATCGCAATAGGTAGCTTTTTCTTTGAACCTTTCCTAGTAAATGCATTTCGGATTTACTTGGCAAACCAGTGACCCATAGTCTTGAATTTTTCTGCCGTTGGTGCAAACCATAGCAATAGCCATAACACAGCTTCACTTCGATCATTTCCCGTTCTACGGTTGTGTTCAATTTGGCATGAACATTGGTTGTGGCTTCATCAAGTACTTTAGGAAATCCAACCTTTAAAATCCCCATGGAAGCAGCCCCACTTCTTACTTGAAATATGTGATCTACTGTATAAGATATTATGTCGATACCCCTATTAAGACTCTTCTCCTAATATAGTGATCATTAAAAGACTTCGTTTATCCTAATCTTGACAGATAACACTCTACGTCAATATAGGAATGGGAATGAGTATAGAACTCTACAATACTTGGTTTGAATTGCACACAATTTCATTTGTCCCTTTTAAACCTATATCTTGGGATCTCCAATCAGCTAAGTTGGGTTTCCACAATGAAATTTCTTAATTTATAGGCTTCAAGCCCATTCCCGTCGATGACTTCTCAACTTGCTCTCGACTTAAACCTTTAGTAAGTGGATCCGCTAGGTTTTCCTTCGATTTGACATAATTGATTGAAATTATGTCACTTGAGAATAGTTGTCTTATGGTATTATGTCTTCGACGAATAAGTCGAGACTTACCATTATACATTGTATTTTGGGCTCTCCCAATAGTCAATTGGCTATCACAATGTATGCTTATAGTTGACACCGGTTTTGGCCAGTTTGAAATATCCTTTAAGAAATTTTAAAACCATTCCGCTTCTTTGTTATATTTGTCAAGTATTTTCTCAACATAATTAGCATGAGATAATATATCCCTCTGATGTTCTGGAAATTTTAATTCCTAGAATCACATCAGCTAGTGCTAAATATTTCATGTCAAATTTGCCGGTCAAAGTTTTCTTGGTATATTGAATCATCTCATGATTACTACCAATTATCAGCATATCATTTATATAGAAACACACAATGACATATCCCTTTTGAGTTGATTTAGTGTATACACACTTATCGCACACATTGATTTGTCCTTAGACTTGAGGTCTTTACAATCTTATGTGTGGATCAAATAACTTTGACATTCTCATTCCCCGGTTCAAAAGATCCGTTCTTAAAGGTATAATTGGGTCATTTGTTGAAACACATGAAGTTTGTAAATATACAACAGAGAATCGCCACTCTCTCGGATAATATTTTCTTATAAGAGTAGTATTCCAGTTGGCGGGTTGATATGTGTGATCAGTGCTTGAGACTGTGGCCACAGCGGAAGAATCATTTAAGATTCTTGGATTAGCACGATTCATGACACTATCAACATCATACCTTTGACCATATGGGTAGACATTTTCCACACCCTAGGTCAATAGGTGGGGATACAGTGAGGTGAGGGACCGTATCATATGTAAATCGCATACAGAATGGGTATATATATATATTTCCTTCTCATTTGGGGGCATTGGCATGTTGCTAGATGTCAACATTGGTCATTGAAATCGAACGACCATCTGATCGGAGGATAATTTATATTTGATTAAATTATCACGATTCATTGCATGTCCAACTTGAAGGGAACCCAAAAGGTCACACACAACAAAGTCAAAATCAATGGTTAACAGTGCACATTACATATTTAACAGCATATATGATTGATGTAGGAATTGTTCATAAATGGTTCAATGTGTTTAATTATTGAACAGATCATTTACGAGGTTCCATAGTGGTTTAGGGATTGTGTGAATGACGATAGGGGCACTTTGGGAATTGAAATAAATAGATAAAAAAAAAAAATTACTTATACTATTCAGTGAATAGTACCGCGTGAATAGTAAAATTTTTTTTAATTTAATTTTGTATTTGTTTTGAATTCCTATTTAGCCCAAGCTTTTATTAGGATTTTATAATCTCATTAAACCACTAAATTAAGATCCAATGGCTAAGATTAAATTGGCTTTTATCCCACATCGGATTCTTAATTAATTTTGTTGTCTTTGGAGCACTATATAAACCCAAAGAATTTTTCAAAATTTTTGCACCAAACCTTTCAAATCTTGGGTTTATATAAGTGAGCAACTCTAAAATTTTAAGAGTAAGCCACTGATTTTATGATCCTTAAGTCTAATGACTGGATGAACCTCGAGTTAAAAGTTTTGAGGTATTTGCCTAGGCTAGCACCAAGGGAAAAATATCCGTGCACTCAAGGCGTAGTCTTGCCGTTGAGTTTTGGCTTGGTGTGTGTGCATATTTGGAGGCCACACACTTGTGTGGCTCTTTGGAACATGGAAGAGCTTGCTGAGTTCGAGAAAAGCTTGTAAATTGGAGGGAGGACTGGAGGAGTCTACGGTTCAAGTAAGTCTTTTTCTTTCTTTATTTTAATTAGAGTTGTTATGATAGTTAGCATGTTTAGGTTTATGTTCTTTGCATGTTTTATGAGTTTTATGCTTAGAATATATAGTAACATGCCTAAGCTTGTAGAATAAAAAAAAAAAAAGGGTCTTGGGCAAAGGGAAAGCGGCATCATAATTTTAATTTTTTTTTCCGCTGCGCACTCGCGGCCGCTTCCCAACAGTGATATCAGCGCACCGTTATTGTTTTAATTAGTTCTCACTCATTTGAACTCAAAATTGGGTGTTTAAAAGCTCGTTGGAAAGCTAACACCCTGAACTTAATTTTAGGCACAAGTTTTGCATGATTTGGTTAATATTTGAATTATGAAATTGCATTTAAAGTGCACTCGTCTGCAGAATAACGTGAATAGTAAATTTATTTGAATAAAATAAAATGCAAAATACATAATTAAATATTAATCAAAGTTATTAATACCTAAAATAATTCCAACATATTAAAACTCATATGCTTGATGATTCTATGTATGATTAGAATTGGCATGATTATTTTAGGGTGCAAGCATCTATAGACTTTCTAAGAAATAGAGAGTGTATTGCTTATCCATTAGCTAATTAATTATTCCGTGATGAACTTAGAGATTATTACCTTTAAGGCTAATAATAAATAAATCACTTGTTTATAATAAAAGACATTATAAAAGATACAAGTGGGTTGGGACCAAAGGGTTAACAAAAATTTCCAAACTAAAGTTAATTAAACAAAGATATTACTAGAGTTAGATAATGATTTGGTGTCTTCCTTCACTCACTACCTTTTTTATAGCCAAAAGGAAAAGCTGTGAAGACCTGTAGATAATCATTTACTCAAAGCTTACCTTAAAACATATTTAAAGTGTTGGACTAATTTGGAGGATCTATTGTTTATTCCTGTCACCAAGGCAATAAGAGCCTAAGAGGTAGGGTATTTAAGAGAGTTCGCTCCACCCTCCCTCTGGGGAATTTTCAATGGAGGAATCCATTTGACAGTTATTCACTTAAACTTGCTAAAATCCTCAATAATAATTTAAGTCTAAAATTTGCCTCCCATTGTAAAGTATAGACCCAAAGGGCTTAAACCGTATTGGCAGGACTAGGCTTTACCAGACTGAACGATACCAATTAGTCTCTAAATCGTACTATTGACAATGGTTTGACTTTTCTGAGTCATAAGACGCAGCGACCCTTAGGCGTGGTCTTATAACTTAGTGGCAAAGATTGGGTGTCTACGAGGACTAGCATAAGCTATGGCATGTTTGATTGCCCAACCCAATGATCAAGAAATTGTGATTTATATCATAAAGGTTGGGAACCTACCTAATTATCGTATTTTATAACGACCGGTCATAGTCAGAGTTATGAAATGATGATAATGGGATCCTTACCCACAAGAAATCCATCATATTGGGGTTGATGCGACTTGCTTAAAATTTTAAAATAATTGAGTGAGCGCAAATTCATAATATTAAAAGCCCATGTTATTATGAAATATTAATGAAAAACATATTCCTAATTTTAACATTCTCTCTTAACAGGTAGGTTAAAATATTTCCCAAACATTCAAATGGTAAATAGAGTATCACTTCGTTCCATCCTTGATGAGCATAAGCTCAAAGGGGACAACTACAATGTCTGGTTTAGAAATCTTAAAATTGTCTTACGACAATAAAATATTTTCAATGTTCTTGAAAGACCGTTTCCCCCTGAACCTGCAGAAGATGCTGACCAAAATACATTCGATGCTTGGAAGAAACACGTCGATGATGATAAGCAAGTAGTTTTCATAATGCTTGGCTCTATGTCGGACGAACTTCAGAAAGTTCACGAAGATATGGATGCTCAAACCATCATATTTCACTTGAAGGAGTTGTATGCAACTTCCGTTCATACCGTGAGATTCCAAGTGTCATATGCCTTATTCCAAACAAGGTATAAGGAATGATCTGTTAGTGGACATGTGCTTAAGATGATTGGCCACATTGAAAAATTGGCCAACCTCGGGTTCATCATGGATCATGAGATAGGTCACGATCTGATTCTTCAGTCCTACCAAAAGAATTCTCTAACTTTATTATGCAGTTTCATCTGTCTAGATAAAGAAGTTATTTAGCAGAATTGCACAATCTGATAAAGCAAGCAGAGAAAGACTTGAAACGAAGCTTAAAACCTCTCGTCATGCTTACGGGTACGGACCTGAAGCCACGAGGCCCAAAGAAAAATAAGAGCAAGGCCAAGGCTCCAGATCACCTAAAGCCCAATGGTAAGGTGGAGAAGAAAAGGGAAATGGAAATGTTTCTTTTGTGGAAAGAAGGGTCATTGGAAGAAAGACTGTAGATCCTTGAAAGCCAAGGAAGCTAGGGAAGCCAAAGGACAAGAAGCCCAATGCTTCAGGTATGTTGTATATGATTGAACTATATTCTCAAAACTATGAACCTTATACTGGGTGTGTTTGACACCGGTTGTGGGACTCACTTGTGTAACAATATGCAGGGCCTGAGAAAAAGTAGGAGACTCTGTCATGGGGAGTTGACTCACGCATGGGTAATGGAGCAAAACTGGCTGCATTGTGCGTGGGGACGTATTCATTAGTTTTGCCGAATGGTTTAGTTTTAGACTTAGAAGATTGTGTTTATGTACCTTCTCTAGTAATGAACATCATTTCAATTTCTTCTTTATTGTAATAAGGCTTTCATGCCTAATAAGTTGTAATGAAGTTCTATTTATTTCAATGAAATAAAAATATGGAGATGGTATTTTGAATAATTGTATCTATGTCTTACAAACTAACAAAGAATGTTCAACCTCTAATATATACAACGTTAACTCGAATAATCTCAATGAATCACTTCTATGGCACAGTCGCTTAGGTCATATCAATGATGAAACAAGATTAACTAAGCTACATAAGGATGGGTATTTTAGACCCTTCAAATATGAACCTTATGGAACTTGTGAGTCTTGTTTACTTGGTAAAATGACCAAATTACCCTTCAAAAGTAAATGACAACGTGCAACAGAGACATTAGAACTCATACATTCTGATGTATGCGGACCAATGTCAGTCACCGCTAGTGGTGGATTCTCCTACTTCATTACCTTTATTGAAGATCACTCGCGATATGGGTATGTGTACCATATGCGGTACAAATCTGAAGCCTTTGAGAAATTCAAAGACTTTAAAGCTGAAGTAGAAAACCAGCTTAATAAAAGTATTAAGTCACTAAGGTATGACCGAGGTGGCGAATACTTAAGCAACGAATTTCAAGATTACTTGAGTGAAAATGGCATTGTTTCCCAGTGGACTCCACCGGGAACTACACAACATAATGGGGTCTCCGAAAGGAGAAATCGGACATTATTAGATATGGTCCGATCAATGATGCCAGGCACGGATCTACCTCTTTCATTTTGGGGTATTGCTTTAGAAACTGTAACACTACTACTAAACCAAGTTCCTTCCTTCCAAGACTGTTAGTCAAACACCATATGAGTTATGGTCTAGGAAACGTCATAGTCTTAGTTATCTAAGAGTTTGGGGATGTGACGCATATGTCAAGCTCACACAAACTAACAATTGGATGATAGGGCAGTTAAATGTAAGTTTGTAGGATATGCCTTGAACTCAAGAGCATAGGTGTTCTACGTCTCAAATGAACAAAGAACATTTGTCTCACGAATGTTAAATTTCTACAGAATGAATTCCTTCTCAAGAAATTTAGTGGGAGCAGACTTGACCTCGATGAGGTATGAGAAGAACAAACTAACATAGAACTAAACCCCAGGCCCCTCAAAAGGGCAGCGATAGAACAACCAGAAGGTTATAAACTCAGAAGGTTTGGTAGGGAAAGACATGAGCCTGAAAGATATGGTTTCCATATTGATGAGGAACATGATCAGGTCATTGATAATGACGATCCCACCAGTTATGATGAAGCAATGTGAGACATCAATTCAGTCAAGTGGATTAAGGCCATGAAATCCGAAATAGACTCTATGTATCAGAATCAAGTCTGGGACTTGGTAGATGCACCTGAAGGGATAAAACCCATAGGCTGCAAGTGGATTTACAAGGGTAAAACTGATGCAGAAGGCAACATCCAAACCTATAAGGCTAGGTTGGTGGTGAAAGGTTTTAGACAAATCCAAGGAATTGACTATGAGGAAACCTTCTCGTATGTTGCAATGATAAAGTCCATTCGAATTTTACTAGCAATAGCTGCACACTTTGATTACGAGATTTGGCACATTTTGACTCAAGCAAGCCTCCAAAAGTTGGAATATACGATTTGATGAGACATTAAAAGAATTTGACTTCATAAAAAATGTAGACGAGCCTTGTGTTTACAGGAAAAGTAGTGGTAGTGCTGTTGTATTTCTTGTATTATATGTCGATGACATATTAATCATCGGGAATGATATTCCCATGATGCAAGCCACCAAGCAATGGTTATCTAAGAATTTCTCCATGAAATATTTGGGAGAAGCAGCCTACATCCTCGGCATTAAGATCTACCGTGATAGATCTAAGAGGTTATTAGGACTTTCTCAATCTACGTACATAGATAAAGTTTTGAAAAGATTCAAAATGGAAGATTCCAAAAGAGGTAATTTACCTACTTGTCATGGAATCAAATTATATAAGGAGCAATGTCCACATACTCCTTCAGATAGAGAGCGTATGAGTAAGATCCTTTATGCTTCAGCAATAGGATCGATCATGTACGCCATGCTATGTACAAGAACTAATGTCTCTTATGCTCTTAGCATAACGAGCAGGTATCAGGAAAATCCTGGTGAGCAACATTGGGCAGCTGTCAAAATAATCCTCAAGTATCTGAGAAGAACTGAGGATGTGTTTTTGACATACGGAGATTGTTCTGAGATGAAAGTAATTGGTTACTGTGATGCGATCTTCAAATCGACAAGGATGATAGCAGATCACAAACAGGATATATGTTTACTTTGAATGGCGGTGCTGTCAGTTGGAAAATCTCAAAGCAGTCAACTACAGCAGACTCCACCACTGAAGCCGAGTATATTGCAGCATCTGAGGCAGCTAAAGAAGCAGTCTGGATAAAGAAGTTCATCACGGAACTGGAAGTGCTTCCTGGGATAAAGAATGGCATCACGATGTACTGTGACAACACGGGCGCCATTGCTCAATCAAAGGAACCAAGGTCCCACCAGAAATCCAAGCATGTACTCAGGGGATTTCATCTCATCATGGAGATTGTTGAGAGAAAAGAAGTTATTATAGAGAAAATACCCATAGAAGATAATCTTGGGCCGACTCAACAAAAGCATGATAGGCACACCTGAGAGTATGGTGTCCATATTCATACTAGTTGGCTATAGTGCAAGTGGGAGATTGTTAGGGATATGCCCTATACCCAACTTGTGGATGAGCTATATGTACATGTATTTGTAATATTTTCATTAATTAATAAAATGGCAATCTTTATTATACGTGTCTTACATAACTTATATGAATCATCAATACTGTAATAAAGCCCTTGAAGTAATAAGACGATGGCTTCCACGCCTTATGAGAATCATTACTCTTAAATATTCATAGTCATAGTTTTGTGAATAATATGGGCGTTCATAAAGAAGAGAGACTAGCATGATGATATGATCCGCCCTTAAGTGAGGTAGCCGATCTCATAGGCTACTAGCGGAGATCTATCCGCTTGGTATATCACATGGATGCATGAGTCTGTGAGAACTCTCATGTATCGATTATATGACTAGTCCTTAGACTTGAGGTCTTTACAATCTTATGTGTGGATAAAATAACTTTGACATTCTCCTTCCCCGATTCAAAAGATTCGGTCATAAGGGTATGATTGGATCATTTGTTGAAAAACATGAAGTTTGTAAAGATACAACAGAGAATCGCCACTCTCTCGGATAATATTTTCTTATAAGAGTAGTATTCCAGTTCGCGGGATGATATGTGTGATCAGTGCTTGAGACTGTGGCCATAGCGGAAGAATCATGTCAGATTCTCGGATTAGCACGATTCATAACACTATCAACATCATAAATTTGACCATATGGGTAGACACTTTCCGTACCCTAGGTCAATAGGTGGGGATACAGTGAGGCGATGGACCGTATCATATGTAAATCGCATACAAATGGGTATATATATATCTTCCTTCTCATTTGGGGGCCTTGGCATGTTGCTAGATGTCAACGTTGGTCATTGAAATCGAACGACCATCTGATCGGAGGATAATTATGTTGATTAAATTATCATGATTCATTTCATGTCCAACTTGAAGGGAACCAAAAGGTCACACACATAAAGTCGAAATCAATGGTTAATAGTGCACAATACATATTTAACACCATATATGATTGCTGTAGGAATTGTTCATAAATGGTTCAATGTGTTTAATTATTGAACAGATCATTTATGAGGTTCCATAGTGGCTTAGGGATTGGTGAATGACGATAGGGGCACTTTGGGAATTGGAATAAATAGATTAAAAAAATTACCATTCACATGAATAGTAACGCATGAATAGTAACGCATGAATAGTAATTTTTTTTTAATTTAATTTTGTTATTTGTTTTGAATTCCAATTCGGCCCAAACTCTTATTAGGGTTTTATAATCTCATTAAACCACTAAATGAAGATCCAATGGCTAAGATTAAATTGGCTTTTATCCCACATCGGATTCTTAATTAATTTTGTTGTCTTTGGAGCACTATATAAACCCAAAAAATTCTTCACAAATTTTTGCACCAAACCTTTCAAATCTTGGGTTTATATAAGTGAGCAACTCTAAAGTTTTAAGAGTAAGCCACTGATTTTTAGGATCCTTAAGTATAATTGACTAGAGGAACCTCGAGTTAAAAGTTTTGAGGTATTTGCCTAGGCTAGCACCAAAGGTAAAATACCTGTGCACTCAAGGCGTAGTCTTGCCGTTGAGTTTTGGCTTTGGTGTGTGCATCTTTAGAGGCCACACACTTGGGTGACTCTTTGGAACGTGGAAGAGCTTGCTGAGTTCGAGAAAAGCTTATAGATTGGAGGGAGGACTGGAGGAGTCTACGGTTCAAGTAAGTCTTTTTCTTTCTTTATTTTAATTAGAGTTTTTATGATAGTTAGTATGTTTAGGTTTATCTTCTTTGCATGTTTTATGAGTTTTATGCTTAGAATATATAGTAACATGCCTAGGCTTGTAGAATAATCAAACAAATGGGTCTTGGGCAAAGGGAAAGCGGCATCATAATTTTAATTATTTATTTTTCTGCTGCGCACTCGCAGGCGCTTCCCAACATTCTTTTTGTCATAACCCTTTATGATAAGTCTTGCCTTGTATTTATCTATTGATCCAACCGCCTTCATCTTCTGTTTGAAAATCTATTTGTAGCCCAAGGGCTTATAACTCGAAATAAGATCAACCAACTCTCAGTATGGTTTTGCATGATTGAATCAATCTCACTATTTATAGTCTCTTTCCACAAAGGAGCGTCTAAAGAAAACATCGCTTCTCTATAGCTTTGAGGCTCATTTCTAATAGGTATGTTAGAAAATCATATACAAATGACTTAATGTTCTTGCTCTATTTCTACGTCTAGGTTCATTTTCCTCATATTTTAGGTTCATCTGATTTCTGGTTAACTTGATCACTACTTGTAACAATGTCAATAGTTCTTTTAAGAGACTATGTTATTTGTTTTTCTTTACAAGGAAATATCTTTTCAAAAAGTGTTGCATTTCTTGACTTAATTATCATTTTTGGATTGATGTCAGGAATCTCAAATTTATGAACCAATAATCGATACGTGCTACTATTGTGAGAATATCCAATGAATATACAGTCAATAGTTTTTGGTCATATTTTAACCTTCTTAGGTATAAAAACCGTCACTTTGGCGAGACACCCCCACACTTTCAAGTATTTGTAGGAATGTGTGTGACCTTTCCACAACTCATATGGTGTCTTATCCAATCTTTTGTGAGGTAACTTGTTTAGAACGTAGTAAGCGGAAATTAATGTTTCCCTCCATAAGTTCTGGACTAGACCAGAACTTGTCAACATTACATTCATCATTTCCTTCAATGTTCAGTATTTGCGTTCTGCAATCTCATTTTATTGAGGCGAATAAGGAGCAGTAGTTTCGTGAATAATTTGAATTTGGAAACATATTCACCAAAAGGTAACACATATTCATCTCTCATATCACTCTTGATTCTTTTGATTTTATAGCCAGGTTGATTTTCAACTTCATTCTTATAGTGTATAAAGCTCTCAATAGCTTCATCTTTGCTCCTTAGCAAATACACTTAACAGAATCGTGTGTTATCATCAATAAAAGTGAAAAATATTTTTTACTGCCTTCAGATTACATAACATTCATATCATACACATCGGTGTGACCAAGTTCTAAGGCTTCAGAACTTTGTTCTATAGAATGAAATGATGTTCTATTCATTTTCGCTTCAACATATTTCACATTTATGTTGGTTATCAATTGTAAATCTAGGTATAAGGTACATGTTAATTAATTTATGCATTGTATTACAATTAATATTCCCCAACCTACCATGCCATATATTTTATGACTCAATAATATAAACACATGATATGGCTTTATTATTATTAATAGCACTGTGTGGATTGACATTGATTACACTGAATTTAAAAATACCATCGTGAGGTATCATTTTCCTACATAAATATCATTCTTGGTAAGAATAGACTTGGGCATAAGATCGGATCGGATCTGTCTCCCGAATATGATCGGATTATATTTATTTGGTTCGTAGGATGTCAGATCGGATCGGATAATCGGAATTCATTTGATCCGATTTAAAACCTTAAAAGATCGGATAAATTTGATTTGATAACGAATCTGAATTCGATAGAGCATCCAATTTGATAATGAATCCGTTAGTGGATTTGATTTGATAACAGATCTGATTCGATAAAATTGATCAGAAAATTTGTAACCAATATTCTAAAATTCAGTCCAGATAGCTGTGAGCATCAGATCAGATAACATAAAATTCGGATCAATTTTATCGAATCAGATCCGTTATCAAATCGAATCCATTACCAGATTCATTATCAAATCGGATACTCTATCGAATGTGGATATATTATCAAATCAAATTTATCCGATGCGTTAAGGCTTCAAATCGGATTGAATAAAATCTGGATCGATCTGATAATTATTGGATCGAATCGGATCAGATTTGATAGGGACTTAAAATCTGATTGGATTGAATTATTCAACATTTAACGAATCGAATTTAATTCGTATTCGGTCTGATCCGAACCAAATCCAATAGTGCACAACCCTAGGTAAGAACAAACTTGTCAGAAATAAAGACCAATATAAAGCCATTCTTACTGATGAGAGATCCTGAAACTAGATTCTTCCTAATGTTTGGAACGTGCAACACATTCTTCAATGTCAGTTCTTTTCTGGATGTCATCTTTAGAATCACAGTGCCTTATCCTACCACCTTAGAGGTGGAAGAATTTTCCATGGTCAATTGGTCTCTATTATCGACATTTCGATATGTAGAAAATATCCTATTATTAACACATATGTGGCGAGTAGCTCCAGTGTCTATCCACTATTCTCTCGGGTTTCCAACAAAGTTGGCTTCAGTTATAAACGCTGAAAGGTTCAACTCTGAGATCTCATTAGTCATCAGCTCATCTTCAGTGACATATGACTTATTATTTTCTTTTTTTTTTTCTTGCATTTGTCTTGAAAATTCTTATTTCTGCAGTCATTTACCATATGATCGCTTTTTCCACCAATGTAGCACTTCTCTTTGAACTTCTTGTTTCATTGGGAAGAATTAACTCCATCGTTCTTTCTATTTTTGCTATATTTTCCACCCTCAACGATGTTGGCCTTAGACTTCATAGTCTTATAGCTAGTCTTCTCGGACTTCTTGTTGTCCTCTTCGATTTGTAATCGAGCTCCCAAATCTTCAAGACTCATATGTTTCTTCTTGTATTTCAGATAAATTATGAAATCCTTCCATAATGGAGGCAACTTCTCAATGGTTATCCATTTGAAACGTCTCACAGAGTTCATGCTTTTATCCAATATTTTATGAATGATCAACTATAGTTCACCCAACTGAGACATTATCGTCTTTAAATCTACCATTTTGTAGTCCATGAACCTACCCATGATAAATTTCTTTTATCTGGAATCTTCGGTTTTATACTTCTTCTTAAGAGAAACCCTGAGTTTCTTTACAGAAGTCATACTTTGGTACACATTGTACATGGTATTATCAAGACCGTCCAAGAGGTAGTTTTTACATTAAAAGTCACCCTGCGACCATGCTTAACTTGCAGTTACCAAGTCGCTTCAGTTTCTCCCTCCACAAGGCCTGTATGAGTTTCTTTGAGATACTTAGTCAATTGTAGTGTGGTCAGATAGAACAATATTTTGCTCTGTCACTGATTGAAGTTTGCTCCACCAAACTTATCTGGTTTCTCTCCATGAGTGATCGGTATTGTGATATTTCCATAAGCCATGTTTAATTGTGAAATAACAATTACTAATAAGTTTTTACAAGATAAATTATGCAAAGATCACTCTTATGATTTGGTTTGTGTGTTACACTAAGAATCCACTTGTTTTTATTTTGGATAATATAAGTCCTTGAATTTATGACTAAAATTTCTTATGATTAGTGAACAAAGGAAAAGAAAATTCCTAGAGGAAGCATGGGGGGTCCAGTTCGTTGTAACCACTTAAATCTATGCCATCTTAGGCTCTTATCGCCTTGGTGTTAGAATTTCCTTAATCACCTTTTCAATAGAAAAACTTAGGAATTCAATCTCAGTGTTACACTTCAATTCTCAATTACAAATATAACAATTATATATATATATAAATTTAATCAAGTTTGGAAGGAATTACTTGTGTATAACTTGGACAAAGTCTTCGTGATACACTTTTAATTCTCAACCAAGTATGCAACAATTAATGAACAAGATTCAATTTCTAACTTTATCACATAGTAAACTAGGTGCATGCATGTGATAATTGAATTATCCTATAATTAACTTCTATCTATATACTAAGTTTCACAATTAAAATTTATGTACAGTATATGACAATTAGCAAGTTAATTAACTAGATATTTGATTAATCTAAATATGTGAATTAATGTATGTTATTAATTCAAGTCTGAAAATATTTTAGGTATGTCTTGCGTTAGTGTCACATTCATTCATTCGTTCGAACACATCTTTCCAGAGAGTTCACGTTCGTGTAGCATTTGTTAACGCATTCGAACAAAAATACAGAATGCTACTTGTTTCTTATGTGTTCATCGGGCATTCGAATGCCCTTATGTAAATTTCATATGAATAACATATTTTTCAAAGCAAATGTTAACTAAACAATACATATAAGTTAATAAGTTCTTAAGATAGTTAGTGGTATGTGTTGTTAATCACATTTATCATGCATAATTCAAACAAACTAAGATGAATAAACATGAATCCTAAATTAAATACAAACTCAAAGCGAACACAAGACTTAGAAAACCTGTAATTGTAGATGATGAAATTGTTGGATAATATGACCCATAGCGTCACTATTTGTACAGATCATGGTGTTGTTGTACAAATTAACTATGTGACAAAGGAGATTGCACTCTTATCATTTGTGATTAGATCACCTTAGATGTATAAATGATGAGAGGTCCCTATGATTTGTTCCTGGACGGAGAATGATATGAGACAGTATCAGTCCACGTAGGATAAATCATTAAACATCCCTAGCCGGAGTATTATCGAGACAGGACATCGATAATGCGGAATAGACTAGTATTGCACTTGTGCGCGTTGTGAGGGCACAATGACATAGTTCTCATATATTTAAGTGTTGGATACTTATGCAAGTGCGATAGGAGGTTGTGTTTCACCGATGGTACGGGAAACAGCTTCGCTCTGGATAGACCCCTCCGAATCCCATTGGTATTATGACTATGTGTCTATGGGAGTCCGACATCAGGGTAGGTGTATTTGGTCTTAACCTGAGACTTGCATCGCTAATGCTTACGACAATCAATATACTTTGGTTGAGGTCGTCTAGGACTCTAACCGGTTCTGTGTACGCCAATACTGGGTATATTGAGAATCGTAGAGTGTTGGGTGTGATGTCAAGACGGAAGTATCACTCCAGTCATAGTGGAGATGGTGTCACGCAGGATACGGTATTAGTGCTCTTAAGTGATGCGCACCCAATCGTGATATTATGACTAGGTCATGAATATCCGATTATAGAGACTAGTTACCAGACATCCGACATGTGCTTCGAACGGGGCAGACACTTATCCAGTCCCAGCCCTAGCACGTGACTATCAGATACTGGACCGACATACGCAATACTTGGTATACTACGCTTGATATAGATCTTAATATTCTTAGATGAATATGACCGGAGATTTTGGTAGACATCGTGCTTTGCTAGGAGCCGACCTTGTCTCGTAAATCGGTAGAACGTAGTACTTGGTACGTGCGTGATTCGGATACTCCGACGACCGTATTTACTGCCAACTTACCGGGGATCTCATGGGTCGCTTCCCGATAATCCACCGATGACGCATAACTCGCACTCTTAAATAATCTGGGATTATATAGAAGAGAGAGAAAATTAATCTAGGATTAATTACGGAGATATTTTCTAGGATAAAATATCGTCTAGAGAGAGATAACGATTAATTTGGAATTAATCGGTAAATTAATATATTCGATATATTAAACGAAATTGGATTTCGACGTGGAATTAAAATTAGATTTTAATTCGGGCGAACGAATTAATTTGGAATTAATTCGTTAGCGACGTGAATAGTGAATTCGCTAGGCGTAATCATTTAATTACGACGCAACGGAAAGTTCGTTAATTTGGAATTAGCGAACCCGAGCCCGAGTGTGATTGCGAGTGCATTCGTATTTCGAATTCGAGTGCGGCGTCGCAAGTCGCATCAAGCGTCAAATCATTCGTCACATCAAGCGTCAAATCAAATGTCACTTTGAGTGATGTGATTGATTGATGTGATTGATTGATTGATTGACAAAGACAACTTATGACACTTTGAGTGATGTAAGTTGTTGGAATAGTAATAGTTGTTGGAAAGTTAATTTCATTGACTTTTTGAAAGCCAAAATTGTGTATATCCTTTAATATATTTTAGAAAATATATAAGGTAATTATTTTACACTTTCAAAACAACTAATACACAATTTCTTCTCTCTCATTTTCTCTCCAACCTCTCACGCCCAAAACAGCAAACTATGGACTGGTTTGGAACCAGTTTTGGCGTGAACATAGGGAGGCCAAGAGTGGATTTTCATGGTGAAAATCCAAGTGCTAGCACACTTACGAGACTTGCGAAGGTGGTAGGGAGGTTCACCCATGAGCCGGGATCCGTTCGATGAAGCTTGGAGCTCCGTTTCGCAGCTCAAAAACAGAAGACGGAAGGCAGTGAACTGCACAACCAGTGAGCAGTCCACGCCCAATGCAGTGAGTGAGGTTTTTGAAATTTTGTTGCTTGCCGCGTCTCTCAACCGATCGATGTTAGTATTCCGCTACCTCCATTGATGTGTTCACACATGATTTTCATTGCTTGTTTGATCTTGGGACCTAGAATAAACCTAACAATGGTATCAGAGCCTTAGGTTCAAGCATGAAAAATGTAGGGCTTAAAATTTGGGTAAATTTTTTGAGCATGATTTGAATAAATTGATTGTTTGAGTATGCTTATAACATGTCTAATTGCATTTTTGTTGGACCAATTTGTTGAAAATTAATTTGGAATAATTTTCCCCAAAATATTGATGTTGGCCGAATTTAAAGGGAATTTTTAATTCTTGGAATTTTTTGATTTTGATTCATTAGATGAATTAGAATCATTTAGGATGATGTTAATTTAAGGTCAATTGGATTGAATTTTGAATTGAACATAAATCCCTAATTTTTCCCCTTGGCCGAATTGGTGTATGCCCTTGAATGTCTTGGATTTTGATTTTATGAACACTGGATGTGTATGAAATCATTCGGGAAGTTAATACGTTGTTGATTGTGTAATTAATCGGATTGAATTCAAATCGGACAAAATAACCTTCCTTGGTCGAGACTAAAGAAGCATGTAATATGGGTTTGATTTTCATTAATGTGTTGGACATGTGATGATGATGATGAACATGATTAATTGGACTAATTTCATGTTTTGGAAATATTGATTTGGGTAATTAATCATGATATATACTTTAGGTAATTAAATTGCGAATTTGGAATTTGGTAATTTAATTATTTAGGCTTAAATTGGATTGGTCTTCTAATGTTGTATTTGGGCCTATTGGGCTTGTTTTTATCAAGTTGGTTTAGGCCAAGTGGATTGGATCCAATTGGGCCCAAAACCTTAACCATAAAGCCCAAATGCGACTAATGAACCTTTAAAGTTCAATGGGCCTAATGGGCCAAGATTGATTTATGGGCTTATGGGGTAAATCCCGAATTGGACTTTGGTTATCGGTTTGACCCGAGTTGACCAAAAGTCCACGCCTTAAGAAATCAATTAAAAGCCCATTGGACTTTAATTGAATTGACGTTGGACGTTAATCGGTCTTTGAGACGCGTTACGATTAAATTTGGAATTTAAATCGTAAAAGGTTTATAAATAAAAGTGTAATATTTAATTGGAATTGAATAGTGAATTAGTATTAAATACATGTTAAATTGGATTTAGTGATGTAGTTTAATTTAATTCATGAATTCGTACTTTGAGTACTTATTCGCAAAAACGAGTTTGACTCGAGCAAAATCAAATCGTTGTTTGAACATTGGATGATCACATAATTATCAGATTAATTAATTTGATTAGATTGATTGATAGCATGCTTATGTGTGAATACGTGGTGATGATGAATGAATGTTACATCGGATGGATATTAGTCGGGTGGGGCAATTTTGGAAATTGTTGTAATAAATTTGATTATAAATTGGACATGCGTGTCCAGCCTTATCACCTCTATTCTCTTTGTATTCTCTTCTCACCTATTCCCCTCAATGTATATGAGGTTTCTTTAGAAGTGTAGTGTAACGGGTAGAAGTAGTACAAGTGCTAGCTTGAGTGAGAAAGGGAGAGATTTGATCTAGGATCAATGTAAAGTATCCATCCGCATATCATTATTATTTTATTTCATACTAGCTTTATTATGTATTTAGAATGCATGTTTAAGGGTGTATGATGATGAGACCTTAACAAAGATAATTAAATTGGTAGCCAATTTGCACGCGAAAAACCCTCAACAAATATCATGCGTTTTTCCTTCCATTGAGTGATTCTTACTCAAGATCCGAGATTGGCATGGGTTGTTGGCCAAAGTCAAGCCCCTGTCTGTCGAAGATGTATTTGAATCACGAAGCTTTGTTCCATATTGGTGTCTTGTCCAAGTTGTGGTTTGTTGGCCAAAGTCAAGACCACTTCTGTCCATCGACATTGATTACGAAGCTTCCATGGTCAATGGGTCCGCGCTTGACTGGGATCATTAGGTTTGTTGTGCCAAAGCCAAGGCCTAGTTGATTCAGAGGAAAAGGTTAGGGTATATATTGGATATATAGGCATTTATGAGATATATGTTTCGGACTTGGATGTCCACCTACTGGATCTAGGAGTTGGATGATATCCAATTGATCTTCGAGATCTACCTAGTTAATTATCATACAATTTGTTGGCCAAAGTCAAGATTGTGTGATATTTAATGGGATCCTAGCCCACTAGGAAACACGGTTTCCCGAGTACTCGACAGAGGGTTAGAGACTTGCCGAAAAATAGTGGGAGGCAAGAATTGAATTTGCAATATTCGTTCAATTACTCGCCATACGCGCTCAAACAAATATCATTCGTCGTAATATTAAATGTTAGTTGGACTAATATTTAAATTATTGTTTTTAATTAACAGTTGGACTGTATTATATTTGATTATATAATTGGATTATAGTAATCAATATATTTGAATTAATTGATTTCAATTTACAGTTGATTTTATAGTTAGACTATAGTAATCAATGTAATTGAGGTTAATTAATTTAGACTATATTTGATTATATAGTTGGACTATTATAATCATTATAATATATAGTACCACATATCGTTGATTAAATAGTTGGACTATTAGAATCAAGATTAAAATTGAAAGATTGGACATTTAAATATAATCTTGGATTAAAATATTTAAATGGTTTAATTTTCAAATTAGGAATTAAATTTCAGGATAGTCCTGGAAATAAATAATAAGTTATTCTATTTGATAAAATAACCTATTATGCCTAAGCCCAGAATCAAGCAAATAAGTAGAGCATAATCTTTGGAAGACTTATGTGATGATGACTTTAGTGCTTAATTCGTAATACTTGACATAAATCTATGTTTAGATTTAAGAAGTATTAAAATTGCAATTAATAATTCTTGGAGAATAAATGACTAATCTCAATGAGATAAAGTCAAACTTTGCAATTAAGCTAGTAGCGCAAGGCGCACCTTACTTCAATATTCTAGAAACCCAAGGCTTGGCCAGAGGCTTCTGAAATATTGGAAAGGGCAAAGGCAAAATCATTATGATCTTCTGGGAAGATAAAGGACATATCCCAAAGTGACTGTCGTTTGGATATGGCAGACACGAAGGAATTAAAGAAAGGGCGAGGCTCTGACTTTAAAATTATTTGTCAAAGTTATGTTCATTACTAGTATTAAAATTAGATTTTAAATACTTAGTGTGGTACATAAAATATATGTATTGATGTTCAGAATCCGCTATGAGCTGGATACTGACTTCAAGCTGAGATTGCTCTACGAATCGGAAACGGGACGAAAGTCGCTGTTTCGACTGTAGATACCTAAGTTTAGGAACTACCCTTCGGGTGTGTACTTAAATTAGGAACTGTTATAATGTAACTAGTTGGACTAGTAACATTATCTCTATATCAGTGTTTAATCCGTTGCGGATAAACCTTTATATTCTAGAACACTAAAGTGTTTCATTATATAAAGATGATACTGAGATAAACACATTAGATGTGAGAAACAGTATTTATATTTTGAATATAATTAAAATCTCAAACATATAAAATGACAAATAAATAGCTCAAATTGATTTGATCAATAGAGACTTATTTGTGGCATTGTCGTCTAGGACACAATTAAATAAGACTCGTATATCCACACTTTGAAGAGTGGGTACTAGGACTGTTTTGACTAATCAAATAAAGTCTACGAATCTAGTTTATTAGGTAAAGCACCTAAAACACTATTTACTTGGTAATAGTGAAAAAGCCACCGATCTGTTAGCCCTATTCATTGTGAAAATAGTGGGCCCATATCTAGCTAGGCTAGATGTGAACATGAATATTTCGTGACCTTAGCGGATGTGGCATCACGTTATGGTTATGTGTTTCTTTTGAAGAACACAAATCGGAAACTTTTAGAGTTTCGACACGAAGTAAACAAACAGATCGGCTATAGTATTATACCGTCACGGTAAGACTGTAATGAAAATACTTAAGCATTAAGTTTCATACATACATGAAAGAGTATGGTATTCTTTCAGATGAGGACTCCTCCCGAGACACGTCAGTTTGACGGTGTGTCCGAACTAAAAACTGAATTTTGTTGGACAAGATAAGGTTAAATTATGAGTCACTCTGAGCTATCATTTCCTTCAACAGGATATATGTTAACAGTGCAAAAACGTATTTAGAATAAGGTTCCATGAAAATCTGTTTGACAGATGTCATATAGGATATGGACAGGGAAGAAACAGGGTTTCACACTCCTGAAAATTGGGTATGCCAGGCATAACGTTTGGATGATACCAAACTAGAACCCAAATTGGATAAGTGCCAATGTTGGTTGTCCTAAAGGAAACCATAAGTATAGTACTTATAAATCTCACATGAGAATATAATTGTTGCTCACCATGCGGTTTTTCCTAAGAGGAATACCGATATGCAGTGGTCAGTGGGAGGATAGTGATACTCGATGAAAATCGGAGTAATACTGTTCGAAGCACGAAATCCTTAATGGAACACAAACGGTTCATCAAGGATGAATTTATACCATTAATCTTCGAATACACAAGAACATCGTAGATCGGATAGAGTCAGAAAACAACCTAGGGTATGGGTTTCTGATCTAACCCTCATAAAGATATCAATCTTATGGAGGTATACCATCCGACTACGTTTTGAGGAAGTGATACAAGGTATCGAGTCCTTATTATGGCAAAGTACCATGAGTCCGAAATGGATTCCATGTATAACAACTACTTTGGATACTAGTTGTTGTACCGCAAGGCATTGTGCCTATTGGTACATTAAACGTCTTCAAGGAAGACATACATGGATGGAAACATACCAACGTACAAAGCTAGGCTTGTGACGGAAAGGTATCGTTATCAACATTGTGTTAATAACGGTTCAACCTTTTACCTGTTGCCACTGTAAATCCATTTGGATAGTGCATGCTGAAGCTGTACATTTCATTTATGAAATGTGTCAGTTGTAGATCAAAATCGCTTTCCTGAAAAGGAAACCTTTTGGAGGATGCTTACAACATCCTGACGATTTTGTATAACCGACAAACAAGGTTTGTGGGTTATTCGATCCATGTTTGGATTGAAGCAAGCATAAGGTTCTTGGAACTGACGTTTTGAAATAATCATAATGGTTTATGGTTTGTCTCAAAACGAAATGATTCTTGTGTATATAAGGAGGTTAGTGGGAGGGCACTGACAATGAATGTCCTGTATAAAATAATGGTAATATATGTCATTTCATGGTAATGAAATTCCCATAAAACAATTTGTGAAAGCTTGGCTTTCATAGATATTCTTTCAATAGAAATTCTCCGTAGAATTCTGGGGAGTAACAACCTTTATTCAAGGAATAAAGATCTACTGGGATAGATTTGGAGTTGTTAACACTCTCTGGAAATTATACATTTAAATGTACTTAATATGGTGTCTCATACGCTTTGAGCATATGGAGTCACAAACAGGACAATCCAAGTGATAGTCACTGGATTGAAGTTAAGAACATCTGTTAGTATCTCAGAGAACTAAAGATGCTGTCATAAACTATGGAGAAGAAGAACTTGAAGTGACTGGGATCACCGCTGCAAGTTTCCAAACAATTAAATACTACGGTACTATAAAGTTTGAATAACGGGACAGTGAGCTGGAAATCTTCCAAGCAAGATAACCGTTGCCGAATAAACACAAAAATGCGGATTATTGCTTGCTGCACTAGAGCAGCAAGTAGAAGCCATTTGGATCAAAAATAAATCTAATTAGATTAGATATAGTTCTGTTAGCTGCTGAGCTGGAGCTTTCATGGAGGATCAAAGTCGCAAATGGAGAGCCCAAAACCAGTGGACTGCCGAGCATGACAGATGGCATAAAATAAATTTTTGTTGTCCACCGCGTCGCTCAAACGATCGATGTAGGTATTCCGCAACTTCCTTGATGTATTCACACGTTGTTTTTTTTATGCTTGGTATTCGATCCTCGGGACCGTAGAAACTCCAACAGATATGATTGTTGCTTTGCATGACTTGCAGGGTTCAACATTTGATGGAGAAACATCACATCTGAAGGAGAATGATAGACAGAAAGTGTTTAGTCAGTTACTTGAAGAAGCTAAAAAAATATTATTTGTGGTGCTGGCATGTCGACTTTGAACTTTGTTATCAAACTACTCCACATTAAATTAAGTAATGGATTGACCGATAAAAAAAAACATTGATTTGATGTTAGAGTTGATTGGACAGATGTTACCAGCTGGCATAGAATTTCCAAATTATATTACGAAATAGAAATATATTATGTGGTTTCAGATTAGGGTATTAATCGATACATGCTTGAAAATATGATTGTGTATTATTTCGAGCATGGTATGAATTCTTTAAGAATTATCCAATCTGGCGGAGAAAATCACTATAAGATCTGTGGTACTAGGAAGAAAGTCCCTCAAAAGGTATTGCGTTATTTTTCCTTGACACATAGACTACAAAGATTGGTTATGTCACATCACATCATATCTGACATGAGATGGAAACATGATAAGAGAGTTGGTGATTGTAACATCCCCATTACGGTAATGTTACCGGCAGGCAACAAATCCCACTGTCGCCTAAGCCTCTAACTTATGCAATATAAAACTTGCTTTTATCATAATACTATGTAATTTTATAACTAGTTACACATGCAATCTTAGAATTAGCACATATGCATAATCATGAAATAGATACATATATAAAAGTATTTATCATATACACATCAGCAATCATATGTCTATAATACATCAAAATGAAATTCCAGAGAACTACATTCTATATGAATTTAGATCTGGAATGATGGACCCCATAACTAGTGATTGCAGCATAACTCTTTTCCTCGAGCTGAGTCTCCAAAAGTTGCATGTGGCCTCACCAAAAGATGTATCCTGTAAAAGAACTAGAAAGTGGTGGGGGGTGAGTCATATGGAACTCAGTGAGTGGAACTACAAAATCAAAGAAACTGTATCAGCATAACAGTTTAAAATCATCTTAGCTCAAAAACTTTTCTGAAATATTTTGTTTGGAAACTAATTATTTTCTTTTAAACTTGAGAAAACTATCTTTGAAATATTTTCTGTAAAAAAAAACTCTGGAACTGTAGAAAACCTGACGCATGGGGGCGTTACGTATCGCCGTCCCCCAAGCCACTGAACTAGAGCCAAAAGTGTTGATCCATACTACTACCTAACCCCGAAACTAGGGTCTAAGGGCGTTACGTATCGCCGTCCCCCATAGTCTTAAACTACGTGTGCACACGGTCTCTGTCCGTCAATTCCATAAGTCAGAGCTGAGGTGGAGTTTTCCCCCATGCCTCCAAAATTATATGTACTCGAGCTTTTAAATCTTAAGGTTACTCAAAGCTTTCTTATTAAATAAATAATTGAAAATCAATTTGGCTAATGCCCTAAAGCATTTAAAAATAAGTCTTGATCAATCATAAGTAAATACAAATCAACTTAAAAAAACATCCACTCACAGATTTGAAGTTTGGTCAACTTCGCTTCACATCGCTGAGGGAGATCGTGGCTCCTGTCAAGTATCTATTTTGGATAAACTTAGATAGAATATGAGTTACAAAATATGATTCGAAATTAAATTAGGTTTCTTAACCCGGTTAAATAATCCTCTCTACATGTCGTGCATAAGTGTTTCTATCTTGGTATAAATCTCTTAGGGTGTCTTTTATCCTTTTGAATAAAATGGGGAAAAATAAATAATTTTTAAATTAAAATGGTCATGTGTCACGACGCTATGGTGTGGGCGTCGTGACACTCAGCTGGGCTCGGTCGAGGTAGAAAGCAAACTTGTTGCGCGTCACGAAGCTGGATTCCGTGCATCGCGACGCTCAAAATACAGAATCAAAATAGAGGATCTGGTTTGTTATGCGTCACGCCGGTCTATTTGCATCGCGAAACTAACCCATCAGGTCTAAATCCGAGGTTCTTCCACATTGCGCATCGCGACGCAAGCCCAATGGCGTCGCGACGCGCATCTAATTTCAGGACCAAATTTTATTTCTTTCATGGTTAACTCCAAACCTCATTCCAACACAACCACAAGTAATTACAACATATAATTTATCATCACACCATCCTTCTAACATCCCTACACTACCAAATCTTATCACCCTCACTTAAAGCATCAACTAAGGTGACATGCCTAGAATTACTCAAACATGATTTTATCAACACACAATGAACAATAAATACACTACTTTCAAACCACAACTCATAACAAACATTCATTCTTCAATACTCAAAACTTCAACATTTGGGTCAAGCATCCTTACCTTATTTCAAATGCCTTCTTCACCAATGGAGTCTCAAAGCTTATTTCTCCTACTTAGGCTTAGGTTGGGGTAATGGAAACTAACTAATATTTGAAGTTGAAGACAAAAGAAATAAAATTTTCACTCCCTTGTTGATCCTAAGGTTCCATCGAGAAGGAAAATAATGATTTTTTTTTTCATTTTCTTGATTTTTGTTTCTTTAATTAATCTTCAAAAGCCCGAGCATTTTCTAGAAAATAAATAAGGAATGGGCTAGCATTTCTACCATCCATTGGGCCTAAATTTTTGCTAAGCTTGTTTAATTTCCTTTCATAGCCCAAACATTTACTTATGGTTAATCTTTAATTGGTTTAAAATTGATCCACCAAGCCGTCTATAGAATTTCGACTAACACTCGAAAATTTATTTAAGTCATCTAGTTACTTCATTTGATTTTGTTATAAAGTTTCCAAATTCTCCCCCCTTAAAATGATTCGTCCTTGAATCATTATATTTAAGGATATGAAGTGTACCTTCATCCATGAAAAGTTGGGGGTACTGCTCTCTTATGATTTCTTCTGGTTCCCATGTAGCCTCATGTTCTTTCTGATGTTGCCAAATCACTTTGACTGAGGGAATCCATCGAGATCGTAGCTTTCTTGTCTCTCTACCCAAGATAGCTACTGGTTGTTCTGAATATAATAAGTTTTGACGGATATCGACTGTCTGGGGCTCCAAAACATGAGATTTATCATGCAGATACTTTCGTAGCATAGACACGTGGAAAATTGGATGTATTCTATCCATGCTGGGTGGAAGCGCCAATTTATAAGCTTTCCTTCCAACTCTCCAAAGTATCTGGAACGGCTCAATGAATCTAGGGCTGAGCTTATCCTTTTTTCTGAAATATCATAACCCTTTAAAAGGAGATACTCTTAGAAACACAAAATCCCCCACTTGAAACTCCAAGTATTTTCTCCGATGGTCTGCATAACTCTTCTGGAAACTCTGAGCTATACCCAGCCATTTCTCTGATTAGCTTTACTTTCTTTATCGTATCTTGTACCAAATTAGGCCCCAATAACTTGTGTTCCCCAGTTTCGAACCATCCAACTAGGGATATGTACTTTCTACCATACAAAGCCTCGAATGGTGCCATTTGAATACTTGCTTGATAAATATTATTATAAGAAAATTCTATAAGTGTAAAATGATGGTCCTAGCTACCCTCAAAATCAATCACATAAGCCCGAAGCATATCTTCTAGAGTCTATATGGTCCGCTCTGTCTGACCATTCGTCTGAGGGTGGAAGGTTGTACTAAAGCGTAACTGGGAACCTAAAGCCTCCAGAAATGATTGCCAAAACTTGGAGGTAAACTGAGAACCTCGATCAGAGACGATTAGGATAAGTACTTCATGCAACGATACTATCTCATCTAGGTACAGTTTGGCATATTAAGTTGTTGTGTAGCTGGTTCTAACTGGAAGAAAGTACACAGATTTAGTTAATCTATCCACAATCACCCATATATAATCATCCCTTTTGAAGTACGCAAAATCCCAACTACAAAGTCCATAGTGATCTTTTCTCATTTCCACTCCGGAACCTCTAAACTTTGAAGTTTTCTACTGGTCTCTAATGTTCGGCTTTAACCTGCTGACAAGTGAGACACCTTATGACAAATTCTGCTACATCCTTTTTCATGTCGTCCCACCAATAAAGATCCTTGAGATCATGATACATCTTAGTGATCCCAGGATGCATGATGTAGGATGAAGTGTGGGCCTTCTCTAATATCAAGTGTTTCAAATCCGGAACTGGGGGAACAACAATTATATTCTACTTCCTGATGAGATTTTCACTATAAGGGTGGATTAAACCTGAATCTACACTAATAAAACTCCCTGAGTTGTTACTTGAATACACACTCGATCAGTAAACATTGTTGCATCTGTTTGGCTGGACGGCATTTCTCAATTGGTAGATGAGTCAAACTCCCTATAGACTTCCTGCTTAAGGCATCAGCTACACTGTTAGCTTTGCCCGGATGATACTGAATGGAGCAATCATAATCTTTTAACAATTACATCTATCGCCTCTGTCTTAAATTAAGCTCCTTTTGGCTCTGGATATATTTAAGGCTTTTGTGATCGGTGAAGATTTCAAACTTTTCGTCATACAAATAATGCCATCATATCTTCAGAGCAAAAAATATACAACTATCTCCAAATCATAAGTGGGATAATTTTGTTATAAGGCTTCAGTTGTCTGGAAGTATAAGCAATCACTCTCCCCTTCTGCATCAACACACATCTTAATCCCACCCTAGAAGCATCACAATACACTATAAACCCTCATGATCCTGCTGGCAGTGCAAGAACAGAAGCAGTAGTCAATTGGCGTTTGAGTTCCTGAAAGCTCTTTTCACAAGCATCTGACCATTCAAACTTCACATTCTTCTTAGTTAATCGTGTTAACGGAGTAGCTATTCTAGAGAAATTCTCTACGAACCTCCTATAATACCTTGCTAACCCCAAGAAACTGTGAATCTCTGTTACATTTTTAGGTCGATGCCAGTTCTGAATAGCCTCAATATTCTGAGAATATACTCTAATTCCTTCCTTAGACACCACATGTCCCAAGAATACAATGCTAGTCAACCAAAATTCACACTTCGAGAACTTGGCACACAACTTATGTTCCCTCAGTGACTGCAACACCTGATGCAAATGCTCTGCATGCTCCTGCTCATTACATGAATACACCATAATATCATCAATGAAGACTATCACAAATCGGTCTAGAAAAGGTTTAAACACTATGTTCATCAAATCCATAAACGCCATAGGGTCATTGGTCAGGCCAAATGACATTACCAAAAACTCGTAATGTCCATATCTGGTTTGAAATGCCATTTTCGGGACATCACTCTCCCTAATCTTCAATTGATGATAACCTGATCGTAGATCGATTATTGAAAAATAATGTGCCCCCTATAACTGATCAAACAGATCAACAATCTTTGGTAGTGGATACTTATTTTTTATTGTCACCTTATCCAGCTGTCGATAGTCTATGCACAGTCGTAGTGTCCCATCTTTCTTCCTTAAAAATAACACTGGAGTAGCTCACGGGGACACACTGGGGCGAATAAAGCCCTTATCCAACAAGTCTTGCAACTGCGCCTTCAGCTCCTTAAGTTCTGTAGGGGTCATCATGTACGGGAAAATTGATATAGGATGGGTGCCTGGTATGACGTCTATTCTAAACTCAATCTCCCTATCATGCGATAATCCTGGAAACTCATCTGGGAATATATCAGGATACTCCCTCACCACTGGAATGTGCTTAAAGTCTATATTTCCCGCTCTGCTATCTGTTGCATATGCCAAATAACTCATGTTTCACTTCTGAAATAGCTTAAATGCTTGCATTGCTGATATCAAATTATGAGGCGCTACACTCTTATCCCCCTAATAAACTTTAACTGATCGATCGAGAATATGTAGCGTAACAGTTTTCTCTCGATAATCTAGTACTGCATGGTACTTAGCTAACCATTCCATCCCCAGAATGACGTCGAAACTCAATATACTTAATACTATTAAATCGGCGTAACAAGTATACCCACCAATATCTACAGAATATTTTTTCACACCCCGTGTAGCTTCTATGGGACCTCCTACTGGTGTAGCTATAATAATAGGGGAATCTAGAGGCTCGATGTCTCTACCCGCCTAAGTTACAAAACACGGTGCCACAAAAGAGTGTGTAGCACCCGAATCAAATAACACCCTCGCTTGCATAGAATCAATCAACAATGTATCTGTGACGACTGCATTGGATGCCTGCACCTAATAGGTGTGAGGGTATACACCCTGCCCTGAACTCTGCTGGAGGAAGTCTATCCTCGATCACCTACTGATTGCCTCTTCCTCTTACTGCATGTCCTTTACTCACTGGCATCTACTCTCATCCTCCTACACTTCTGTTAGGTTGCGGCTGGGGTATAGATGGAGCGACACTGAAAGATGGCAACTGATTTGCTGGTACCGGACAGTCTCTCTTTAAATGGCTCATTTTCCACCCCTACTCCCAGATTAACAAGTCTCTGAATGAGTCCGCCCACATATCGAACATAATAGAAGGCCTCGCCCTGGCTGGGCTATCGAGGGAGACAAAACTGCACGAGAGGTGGCACTCTGAGTCGGCCTACGATCCTCACCTCCTTGAACTGAACCAATATCTCTAAGTGTAGTAGGTAGAGATGACACATGTTGCTGTTTACTAGGGCCACTCTGTTATGGCCTAGCCCTCTCCTCTAATCTAGGTCTCTTTTGAGACTCCCTCTCTGGCTCGCGCTTCAAATCGTAGGGCAACATCTAAAACTTGAGTGTAGGTGGTGGCCTCTGTTGAAGTGGATAGAACGAAACAAATAGTCCTGAAGCCCATTAAAAAACCTATTCACTTTCATCTCTTCTGCACTGACTAAATACGGGGCGTAACGGTACAATCGTGTAAACTGAATATCATACTCAGAAACGGTCATCTGCTCTCCCTGAACCAACTGGTCAAACTCCCAAGCCCTAGCATCTCTGATACTTTACGATAAAAATATGGTTAAGAAAGCTGCACTGAACTCAACCCATGTTAGTGGAGGAGCATCTCATCATCGACCATCTCGAAAAGACATAAACCAAGTGTTGGCGACATCTCTCAACTAAAAACTAACTAACTCAATCGCCCTCTCAAGTGAACACCCCAAAGTTGTACATATGCGATTTGATTCCTCAATGAAACCACAAGGGTTAGGGGAGGACTCTACTCCCGAGAATGAGGGAGGATGAAAATTCCAAAAGTCATGTAAAGACACTAGAAATTCCTGTCGTTGCATAACTTGGACTGTTACTAGAGGCGGCTCATGAAGCATAACAGATGTCCTGCTTGGAAGGTAGTAGGATCTCGCCTGTTTGAAGGAATTACTATTTGGTGAGCCATTGATAGTCCTACAAGTGGAGGTGGAACAGAAACTGTGGGTTCTGCAGCTTTCGGCTCTGGGCCTAGTGGCTACTGCTGATGGGTAATCAATTGGGCTAGAGCTGCTACTAACTACTGAATCTGATGTAAACCCGTAGCTACTGGGTCATTAGGTTGAACCACTGGTGATGCTCTATCTTCCCCTACACCACTCTCATTTATGGACTCCACTCTTTGGCCCATATCTAGCTTTGGGGGAGGTGCTACGGATCTCGGATCTATGTCATGAGGTGCCCTACTATGCCTGGGTCTACCTCTGACTCCGGTTTTACCCTTGGGTGGCATGAGATATAAGAAATTAAGAGAGAAAAATAGTCAATTACATTTAAAGGAATTATAATAAATCAGAATGAGACATACCTCGAGACAAGGTTACTGGAGTAAACGACCTCTAATATATAGTAGTACCCCGGGTATACTACATATACAAGACACTGCTACTCTCTCACTGTATCACTGACTCCCTAAACCTGGCTCTGATACCATCTTTGTAACATCCTCATTACATGAATGCTACCGGAAGGTAACAGATCCCACTGTCGCCTAAGCCTCTAACTTATGCAATAGAAAACTTACTTTTATCATAATACTATACAATTTTATAACTAGTTACACATGCAATCTTAGAATTAACACAAATGCATAATCATGAAATATATACATATCTGAAAGTATTTATCACATACACATTGTCAATCATATGTCTATAACACATCAAAATGAAATCCCAGAGAACTACATTCTATATGAATATAGATATGGAATGATGAACCCCATAACTAGTGACTGCGGTATAACTCTTGTCCACGAGCTGAGTCTCCAAAAGTTACACGTGGCTCACCAAAAGATGGATCCTACAAAAGAATTGGAAAGTGGTGAGGGGTGAGTCCTATGGAACTACAAAATCAAAGAAATTGTATCAATATAACTGTTTAAAATCATCTTAACTCAAAACCTTTTCTGAAATCCTTTGTTTGGAAAATAATTCTTTTCTTTTAAACTTGAGAAAACTATTTTTGAAATATTTTCGACATAAAAACTTGGGAACTGTAGAAAACCTGACGCACTGGGGCGTTACGTATCGCTGTCCCCCCATATGCCTAACTAATGATCTTGGGGCGTTACGTATCGTCGTCCCCCAAGCCACTAAACAAGAGCCAGAAGTGCTGATCCATGCTACTACCTGACCCTGAAACTAGGGTCTAGGGGCGTTACGTATCGTCGTCCCCTTAGCCCTGAACTACGTGTGCACGCGGTATCTGTCCGGCAAATTCATAAGTCAGAGCTGAGGTGGGTTTTTCCCCCATGCCTCCAAAATCGTTTGTACTCGATCTTTTAAATCTTAAAGTTACTCAAAGCTTTCTTATTTAAGAAATAAATGAAAATCAATTTGGATAATGCCCTAAAGCATTTAAAAAAAAGTCTTGATCAAACATAAGTAAAAACAAATCAACTTAAAAAAACATCCACTCACAGATTTAAAGTTTGGTCAAATTCACTTCACGTCGCTGAGGGAGATCGCGGCTCCTGTTGAGTATCTATTTTGGATAAACATAGTTAGAATATGAGTTGCAAAATATGATTCGAAATTAAATTAGGTTTCTTAATCCAGTTAAATTATCATCTCTACATGTTGTGCATAAGTGTTTATATCTTGGTACAAGTCCCTTAGGGTGTCTTTTATCCTTTTGAATAAAGTGGGGAAATCTAAATAAGTTTTAAATTAAAATGGTCATGCGTTGCGACGCTATGGTTTGGACGTCACGACGCTCACCTGGGCTGGGTCGAGGCAGAAAGTAAACTTATTAAGCGTCGCGACACTGGGTTCCGCTCGTCGCGACACTCAAAATACAGAATCAAAATAGAGGCTCTGATTTCTTATGCGTCGCGATGTCGGCCCATTTGCATCACGACGCTAACCTATCAGATCCAAATTCGAGGTTCTGCCTCGTTGCGTGTCGCGACGCAAGCCCAATGGCGTCGCAACGCGTAACTAATTCCAGCACCAAATTTTCATTTCTTTCATGGTTAACTCCAAACCTCATTCCAACACAACCACATGTAATTACAACATATAATTTATCATCACACCATACTTCTAACATCCCAAAACCACCAAATCTTATCACCCTTACTTAAAGCTTCAACTAAGGTGACATGCCTAGAATTACTCAAAAATGATTTTCTCAACACACAATCAACAATAAACATACTACTTTCAACCCACAACTCATAACAAATATCCATTCTTCAATACTCAAAACTTCAACATTTGGGTCAAACAACCTTACCATATTTCAAATACCTTCTTCACTAATGGAGTCTCAAAGTTTCTTTCTCATACTTAGGCTTAGATTGGGGTAATGGAAACTAACTAATCTTTGAAGTTGAAGACAAAGGAAATAACATTTTCACTCCCTTATTGATCCTAAGGTTCCATAGAGAGAGAGAAGGAAAATAATGATTTTTTTTTCATTTTCTTGATTTTTGTTTCTTTAATTAATCTTCAAAAGCCCTAGCATTTTTTAGAAAATAAATAAGGAATGGGCTAGCATTTCTACCATCTATTGGGCCTAAATTTAGGCTAAGCTTGTTTAATTTCTCTTATATCCCAAACATTTACTTATGGTTAATATTTAATTGGTTTAAAGTTGATCCACAAAGTCGTCTCTAGAATTTTGACTAACACTCGGAAAAATTTTATCTACGTCATCTAGTTACTTTATTTGATTTTGTTATAAAGTTTCTGGTCGTTATAATAATAAGGCGTTATTAGACATCTTGTTGACGCAACTAAGTAGAAAAAATTTGATGATATGTATCCGCATTTCATGGAGGACCATCGTAATATTAGGTTACATTTGATGATTTTAATCCTTTTGGAAACATGTATAGCATCTGATGGTTTTAATCATTGGTTTGTTCTGAATAATTATGAGGAGGTGTAGTTATATCTACAATACGTGTCTAAACTCAATTCAATAATTTAAATAATTTGAATTTTGAATAATTTTATCATTTTTAATATAGGCATCATGAGACCGTTTTGGCAGCGAGAGACAACTGTGAGTTTCTTTCCATACCTAAACATTTTTAGTGTATAATATATCTTACTTTTCTTAATCAATGATTTCATATGCATTTCAAATAAATAATCGGATTGAAAATGGCGATGTCGATCCCTCCAGTGCTATAGTGTCACTAACTTATGGTCATACAAAAAAGCATATAAGTATTTTGGTTATATCGTTAATGGTGTGCGCTTTATCACAGAGCAAAGAGATATTTCGAGTTCAATATAAAACTGTGAGATTACAATTTCAGGAGACCATGGTAATAATACTATTGAATTTTACAGTATCTTGTAAGGAGTTTTTGAATTGATTTAGAGGCCAAATCGTCTGATTTTCTTATTTATATGCAAGTGGTTTGAAACTGATCTAAGAAATAGGAGAATTCAGTTCCATCAGCATCTAACGTCGATCAACGTTCAACGTGCTTGGTACAAAGATGATCCATATATTTTCCGTCATCAAGCAAGTCCTGTCATGTATCTGAATGACCCAAAATTTTGGAATGGATGGAAAGTCAAGGAAAAATTAAACAGAGGGGTATTTGGGATGTTCAAGAGAAACAAAATACCACAGATAATCACTTTAAAGAGAATGTTAGGCATGACGTTGCCGAGCAAATATTTCAGTTACAAAATATTATCCAGAATGATATTGTCACTATTCACCTTACACAATATGACATTGATGCTATTGAGGTCATCCAAAACTTGGATGACGAACAAGAAGAAGATGACAACCAGGAAGAAGATGTAGTCGAAGACGATTTACTTTGAACGATGAAATTGAACAGACATTTAATAATGATTAAAAAATTTATACATTTTTATTAAAGTTTTAATAAAAAAATTAAAATTTACAATATGTATTATTTAAAAAAAAAGTTAAAATAAATACTTACTACAAAAAGTATGGAGGGAATATTAAAAATTTAAAGTTTTTAATTTTAACATTTAGTGTCACACACACGATACAACGATACTAAATGTACAATATTTAGCGTCGTCTAGAACAATGCAACGCTGAATCATGTAACTTTTATCATTGCTATTTATTTATGACGCAAAAGGCAGTTTTTAGTGTCGCTTGACTTGGCGAGCTAAAGGTTCATTATAATAACACCAGAACAGACACACGTATATCACACTCTGCACCTTCTCCCTCTCTCCATGCACATGCAAAGCACCCTCTCCCTCTTTATCAAGCACGTTTTCTTTTTGTTTTGGTTGTTTTTGTGGGTCGCTGTTGTATATTGTTTTTCCTAGTTTAAAATTAGGTTTGTATGGGGATTTTTGAAACGCCCAAACAAGCCTAAACACTTGGTGAGCCAATAGCACACCAAGTGTTTGGCTCATTATTTGGTGCCTCATTTTTTCAGATTTAAATAAATCGACAGTTTTTTTTCCGGATGAACCCAGACAACGCAAGAAACCCGCTCCATCCACCGACAGTGTGGCAGGTTCCACCTCTGAGCCACATGTTCAAGCCGCTGACTCAATCTCTACAATCAGACGATCTCGGGGTGAAATAGGAGGTTTGGAGTTGGCGCGTCACATGAAGGCCTATGAATATCAATTCGCATATCCGACGATGGAAAGAGACAGATGGGCTGCCACAATCCAAAGTTCACTAACACAATTTGGACTATTGCGTGGTGTGACACTCTCCATCAGTACACGTGCTTGACAAAGATACCATAGCGAACGCACCACGGCTTGTTCGTGGTTTTGTCAATAAATATCATTTTACGTATCAATTTTACTTTTTGTTTTTTAAATGAAACCTTTAACTATTGTGTTTTTATGTGTAAGAGTGGTTCGATGTTGACTTGACCGCTCCGAATACGGTCAAGTACGTTGACCATTGCATGGGCAAGGCATACTCGAACTAGCGCACGAAGAAACTCAAGCCCATCTTCGACGAGCATTGTGCGAATAATGTTGTTTCCCATTCGCCGCATAACATCAGTGAGGAGGATTGGGGTATCTGTGCGGCGTGTGGGCTTCAGATGAATACGCAATAAGTTTTAAATTTCCATAATATTTCATTTTATAGTATTTTGAAATAAAATAATGTATAACTTCTTTTTTGTAGGAAATTTGTGAGCGAAACAAGATAAATATGTAGAATATATGGTTCAACCATGTTGAAGGCTCCAAGCCTTTTTCCCTGCATCGCAACGAACACTCTGAGGTAAGTGGATATACGTTTACTTAACTGTATTTTAATATTATTTAATTATTAATTAATATTTTTTGTCTGCAGCAAAGCTGCATAGGAGATGTGTTGTAGGCCTCCCGATTCCATATTTTGTCCAACTCAGCCATTGTACTCCAAATAAAGGTCGGTGAATAATGCCGCTCGAGTGTGTTATGTAAGTGTTTAATTACATAAATTATGTAAAATTTGAGTATTTTCCACTAACATAGAATCTTAAAATATAGGAAAGCGTGGTGGACATCTAGACACAAAAGTTCAATCAGGGCAATCAGTCTTTTGCTGATAAGGAGCTTTCGCGTCAGGTGTTAAAGAACACCACTTCTTACAACATCGGGCTTGACACTCGTCGGAAGGCGGTAACAGCTACTTCTCGATCGTTCGGCCCCTCAGAGGAGGTCACTGTCTTGAGGGAGGAGTTAAAACCGACTCAAGACTAGCTAAGCCGGTTGGAGGATGAGAAGAAGGAGCGTGATCAGGAAATGGTGCGCTTGCGGGCACTTGTGGAGAGACCGCTCTCTCATGGCAATGCTGTAGGATCGACCTCCACAATTCATCCAGGCCCGACAGAAGCAACATTGATCCCGACTGATCGTCATGCATGATTTTTTTTTTAATGCAATAAAAATTTTATTGTAATAAAAATTTATTATATATAATAATAGTAATAATAATAATAATAATAATTTGATTTTTTTAAATAAAATTTTATTACTGTTTTATTTTTTAATAATATTTATAATTTTAATGTTATTATATGTATAACAATAATTTTAATTTATTTTAGTAATATTTTATTTTAAAAAATTGTAAAAATATTTACCGTCTCCATCTACACTTTTGCATTTGGCATCGACAAAACTAATGTCAATGCTAATAATTGTTCACCTTTAGCACGCCAATTTAGCGTCATTAAAAGTCATTGATCTTTAGCGTCGCTTGAGGTTTCCGACGCAAAATGTTCCAATTTCTGCATCATCTAATACCGGCTTCAGCGACGTTAAAACCTTTCATCAATCAACCTTTAACATCCACTTCCTATGTCGCCTTATTTCGACGTCAAAACATTTGGCGTCGACATTGATCTCTTTTAGTGTCGAACATTGGCGACGTTAAAAGACCGTTTTCATGTAGTGAAAATAATTTATGAATTATAAAAAATCTGATACAATAAATTAAAATATTTTTAAATACATCCTCTATTTCACTAAACAAAAGGAAAATTTTGATATTTTCCTGTGGATCACTTGTCATATTTTAATTTCCATTTTTTTAATTAACTAACATCACCAATTTATAATTATTTAGGAAAAACCTCATTAATTAGGAGGAACGAGTAAAATACTTGCATAAGGAGAAAAAGACATTTAAAAAATTATTAACTTGGCCAATTATTATTATTATTTAAAAAAATAAAGAATCGTCAAAACATAAATTAACTTTTTTAAAAAATATTATTATAGTGATTGATGGTTTCACTTTGACGTTAATAGAAACATTCGACAAATTAATAAACGTTATAAAATACCGTTGATTAGTTACAACAGTATTACATTTACGATAACAATACAGTTTTTAAGAGACCATTGATGGCAGCTCCAATACTACATTAAGTTTATCACGAATTAATCACTCGTCTCAAAATCGTTTTAGATGCAGGCTTCTTTCATGAATAAGATGATTTTAATTAATTGGTCACTAATTATTATTTTTCTTTAATAAAAAAATGTCTTTTAAACTTGCAATTTAAATATATTATTAATTATCGAGAAGATACTGAATTGAATGTCAAAATCAAAGTTGTTAATACGGATTAGGGAATGAGCAACAACCAACTAGAAATCAACCCGCATAAAGAAATTTATGAAACAAGATTCCATGATTCAAATAATATATATATATATATATATATATATATATATATATATATATATAATGAGCTTCGGATCTCGTAAGTGGCCGTCCCATGTATCCATGTTTACTTTTGCTACTAAACAGGATCTTAGAAATTAACTAATATACGAGATGCTATAATTAAAGTAAAAATAGTAATTAATAAAGAAAATTTATTAAGGACTATATTGACTTAAATCAATATTTAGATATTGATATCTAAATTTAAATAAAAAAATTTAAATGGGCGTTTAAAGATAATTGATAATATGGCCATAGTACAAAATATGTAGGGAAATTAGCCAAACTAGTCAAATCCATTATAGCCAACAATAACACAGAAAGATCAAAATGCCCTCAAAATAATTTTACCTCTTCACATTTTTCTTTTGACTTTTGACTTTTCACTCTTCACATTTCACTTCTCTCTCTGTGAAACCGAGAACAGCTAGTAAAGAAGACAACTTTTGACTTGTCTTTTTCAAATTCAAACAAAAATACAAGTTTTGTTAATGTTTTTTATTTTGAACATGAAATGCATGTTTTTTTTTAATGTTTTGGTTCGATTACATGTTTCCATCTTTTTTTTTTTGTTTTGCTATTATTTTGTCATATGCTTACTCCGTGTTTGATAAAATGCCAATATGTGAAGGCTTTGATAGTGCGACAACACTGTTGCACACCTGTCGTACAACACAAAATGGTTGTGCGATATTTGTTGTCGCACTATTCTTAGAACAATGCGGTAGTCTTTATCGCATAAATGACAATCAGTGTAATATCAGTTGTAGTAGTGTTTATCGCAATATATGACAACTGATGTCGCTCTAACATATAGTCCGACAGACTGCGACCACCAGTGCGACAATGTGTGCGACGGCTTATATCGCACTGATAGGCAGTTTCTTTGATTTTTATCTGACATGCCATTTTGCTGGTTTTTTAGACATGTCAATACACCCACGGGCTTTGGCTATACCAGTAAAGGATCGTTTCCGAGGCCGAGTAACAAACATGACGAAAATACGAAGAGTTTTTGATATCCTAAACAGCAAATGTTCAAGGAATCAGTTTTTGGACATTTTCTTGACATGAATTTGGAGTTTAGCGGAATGGTAATGCACAATATGCTAATCAACAGAGTTGTCCAATCCGAAGATGATGAAAAAAATATAGTTTCAGATTGGAGATGAGTTCACTCGATTTTCGATCCGTGAGTGGACTTTAGTAACTGGCTTCAGTGTGGTGCAGATTCTGGAAGTGTCTACAAGAGTTACAATATGCGTGATCAATATTTTCCTCTTTGGTCTCGAGACAAGTTGCGAGATGTGGATGTGATGATAGAGCAGTTGGACTTCTCGTCAATACCAGATGAAGATGTATTGATGATATCTTTATATTATTTTGTCGATAGGGTATTGATGGCTCGACCAGAGACTAGGCCAGCTGATTATGGATTGATGAAGTTGATGGATAATAAGGATCTTTTTTTGGGCTGTCAATAGGGAAGACAGTCTTGGAATTTTATATATGCTTAATGCTAGTGAATATTAAAGGGGAAAGAGGAAAAATTCAAAAGATATCATGCGGGGAATCCAAGACACGTAGAGGAGAAATGTAATATAAATGGATTTGTTTACGGTTTTAAGGCATGTGCATTAGAAGCAATTAGAGGGTTGTCTGATCAATATGTCGAAAAATAAAAGAAATTTGCACATATCTCGAATATTGAAGTGGAAACTTAAGGGAAATATAATATCCCCAATCCGAGAGATGCTACCGGCAGGGAATAGGCTGTATTATCCCCCTGAGCCTCTGAATTTCTAACTCTGAATGACACTGACACTCTTTTCAAATATAATCTCATATATGGGACCATAACCAAAATCCATGACATGGAAAGTAAAATAATAAACATACAACTGAACACTCAATATCACTTATCTTAACAACTGTATACATGACTTTATTATACAAATATCTGAAACTGGACTTTACTTGATATGGCTGAACTCAATCTCTGACTTAACTTGGTGGACCGAATACCCTAGTGACTGCCATCCGTATCCATTCTCCCGAGTTCGTCCTCTTGGTAAACCTGCAAAATAAAGAAACTGGGAGTGGGGGTTAGATCGTTTGAACGATCTAATTGAGTGGACAGGTTAAATCTGAAACTGAACTGCTTAATTGAAATCTCATAGTTCCGAAGTCAAAAATCACTTTAAGAAAACCTGATTCTTCTGAAAACTCTTTTCAGTTTGGAAAACTCTGAATCCTTTTCTGTAAAACTGAGCTTTCTTGAAAAGTCTTTTATAACTCTTGTCCATTTCGAAAATCATGTCTCTAGAAAACTTATCTCTGAAAATTCATTTCTGAAATATTTGTTTTCTAAAAATCTTTTTCTCCAAATCTGTCTCGGAAAACTATCACTGAAATATCTATTTCTGAAAAACCTGATGCATGGGGGCGTTACGTATTGTCGTCCCCTCATACGCCTAACTAGAGTCAGGAGTGCAAATCCATGACATTGGACCGTTTCGTATCGCCGTCCCCCAAAGCATGTCATTATCTGTCCCTAAAACTAGGGTCTATGGGTGTTACGTATCGTCATCCCCCTAGCCCTAAAATCTGGTGGTCTTGGGGCTTACGTATCACCGTCCCCCAAACCATAATCTAGAGCCGGTGGTGCATATTTATGCTACCCTTCAGACTCTGAATCTAGGATCTAGGGGCATCTGTCAACCCTAGTTCTGAACTGCATGTGCACACGATATCTGAATCCGTCAATTCCATACCTGTGCACACGAAATCATAAAACTCAAGCTTCTTGAAAACAATCTTTCTAAAATATCATCAATAGTAAAATACCTGAAATCAAACTCTGGCTAATGCCCTATATGCTTTTAAAAGTAGGTCTTATACTGAAAAAAACTTAATTGAAATCAGTTGAGAAAAAAGATCAACTCACAGATTTTTGGATCAGACTGACATTACTTTACTTCGTCGTAGAAGTTTGCAGCTCTTGCGAAGATCTATAATTGATAACTTAATTAGACTACAAGTCGTGGGATATGCTTTGAAACTATTACCGCTATATGACGTACTATGCTTGTGACATGATATAATGCATGTATATGAGTTGATATGAGACCTTAAGGGTGGCCTCTAACATCATAGGTTGCAATTGGAAGGGTTAAATCTGATTCTGGAAATTGGTTGCGCATCGCGACGCTAGATGTTGTGCGTCATGATGCCCATTGGTACAGACCTGAGGCAGAGCCTCTGCTTGCTCCGCGTCGCGACGCTAAGCTTTGAGCGTCGCGGCGTCCACTCGATTAGAACTAGGCAGTGAGCTTATGGTTGGTACGCATCGTGACTCTTTAAGTTTAGCGTCGCGACGCTGGTCCAATTTTAGGGCCAAACTTCAACTCTTCAATGCAATTCCCAAGCAATCCTCACACCCTTAAACTAACACAAACACAAACACATAAACACTTCTCCAACTTTAATATTGCTCAAAACTTATCTTATCCCAAATCACCACCCAAAAACACACTATCACCTAGTATCATTAAATCACAAAGTAATAATCCTCCAACACATTCCTACGCATCAAGACTTCATACCAAGCTAATCTTATCAAGATACTTCTTACAATACATGCTAACAACTCAACCAAAGCCAATTATGCAATTCTCATTATTAGGGTAACACAATGTGTGAATGGGGCTTCACTTTCTTTGCCCAAAACTGAAATTAGAAGGAAGAAAAGGGAATAGAGAACTTACTTGTCATGGGATATGCTTGGAAACATCATTAATTACTCCAAAATTGCATGAGAATAAGAGAAAAAAAGAGAAAGCTTCCTAAATACCCCTTCACGTTTTTGGCTTGGAAAGGGGATGAATGAATAGTGCTCTATTTATAGAGCAAGATCTGAATTTTTTTGATGAAAAGAGTGGCAAAGATTATGTCACATCACTCAAATCTTGGTTATTCCCGAAATTACAGTAGCATCCTCGGAATTCATGATTTTTGACCCATTCTTGATTTGAATTTAGAAAACTTTTCAACGTGGAAGTTGTAGGTCTCGGTCTTAGCTTTTCGACGATATAAAATTCATAAAAATTAAAGTTATCATGAAAATATTACGGCCCAAATATCATGTGCTATCCGGAGTGGAATATCGAACAATTTCGTATCAGAATTTTCGAAGAATTTATCAATTGTTCCCATAGTCATTTCATGGGTGTATATTTGTTCGAACATAATTTATATTATGTATCAAGCATCCTACAATGTAACGGTAATCGAGATCACCAGATGTTACAGGAAACCCCTAGGATGCTCAGTTGGTTATTTTGTTCCAACAGGCAGATTATGGATACATGGTTTTATGTAAATATCATGATAAAAACTTTTAGATTTTTGAAGTTGGCGATGATTCTTGTTGATGCCAATTTTGATTTAGATATTTTATATCAAGCTTGGAACGAATGTGGAGATGATGTTGACAAGATTACATTCAACGAAAACTTCATTTCATACTATCAAACAAGTCCATTGTCATCAAGATCTTGGACGACGAACGATTCTGTAAGTACAATGTTATTTTAAAAATGCTACAAGGTCAAAAATTTATAATAATTTTTTTATTTATACAAATATTAGATAGGTATCTATGTAACATTAAGGGTGAGTATTGGGTCATGGTTGAAGTCAATCTGGATACAAGTCAAATCTGAATTTTGGATTCATGTATAAATGGGTATTATGACAAAGAAATTTATGCGGAGGTCCAATTATTGAAGAAGATTCTCCCAGTTTGGTTAGTCCAAAATGACTTCTACACTGCCCGACTTGAAGATAGAACTGGAAGCTGGAACATGACGCGGATTGCTGAAGGCGTCCCATAACAAAAGATCGGAAGTAGTGATTATGGTGTATTAATGTTATTTTTTATTTTATATAGGGTGTATAATCAATTACCCCAATTTGATTCGGGATGAGAGGAATTGATCGGTGAAATCACTCACGTAACGCAAGTGCACGTATCACTCAAGTAGTAGAAAATGTATCAATCTCACGAGGTCTTAATACTTAGGCTATCAATTTATGAAGTTAAATATTTACGAGTACCTAATAGATTGGTTTGTTGATTGGATGGTGATTTTAAACTAAAACAAATAAAACAGTGCGAATGTAAATCAAAGGAAAATTCAATATTATAAAACTATATAGGGATGTGAATCCTTCCAATATCTTTTAAAGATGAAGTGGTTATCTCACGTCTGTGCAATATATCGGTTTATTAACCTAGAACACGAATTTATGCAAAAGCCTTTTCCGATGGTCAGATGAAAATACCAGTATAACCCAATTAATCATATTCCTATGATAACCAAGTTACCTGAATTCATTAAGATTAAGTTCCAATTATGGCTACCCCCGCCTGACAGGTATATTCCTATCCTATAAGGAAATCTACCTAAGAGTTTCTTGCCCCAAGGTGAGATCGTGAGCTATTGAATCTAAGGCTGAAACCTAAAATCTCTTTTCCAAGTTCATTTTAAGTTTACCAAATCAATATTATTAATGGCCAGTTAACAAGAAGCATTAAGCTTAAGGCTCAATAAATAAACACTTATATTACCAATAAAATAAAATAACCTCTTATAAATCGGTGATATTGGAATTCATCACAACCCCATATATGGTATTTAGTTACAACACATATCTAGGACTATGTAAAGACATAAATAAAGTAAATGACATAAAATAAAACTGGTAATTAAAAAAAATTAATTAACAATAAAGAAAATGATGGGGTTAGAAAATCCACTTTTATTACTTCTAATTTAGATATCTCCCTTATTATAATATATTAACTTTGCATGACATTACCAACCGACCATATAGGCGGTGTCCTGATTAAGTCAAATTTATGATTAATTACAACCGACCCTAAAGGCGGTATCCAATTTAGTGAGGTTAAAATCAATTTAATTAAGTTCAACCGACCATAAAGGCGGTATCCCATTAAGTCAGGTTTTAAAATAGTTTATATATTATAATTAAGGGAGATTAATCTAAATATTAGTAATAAAAGCTTTACCCTTCACCCTAGCAGAGGGGAGTTACCTCATCATATTGGAAAGTAAAATAATGAATGAATAGTAAAATAAAGAACAATTGCTTAAAATAAAAATTAAACACAAAAAACTGTAAATAAACAAACAAGATACAATCTTCTTAGTATTCTTAAAGAAATCCCCAAAAGAAGGTATGAATTGGAATTTTGATTTCGGCCTCAATTTATAGGGAAACTTTGGTCCACGAGTCGCTACGAGTGAAGTGTTGCGTGTCGCGACGCGCCGTTGATCTTCGACATGTGGCATATATTTTGCTGAGATGATGACACATGGAACGCGACTGTCGGCAGCTGAATTATTGGCTCGGCATCGCGACGCGTGAAGGCTTGCGCATCGCGATGCTAACGTAAGCAATGACGTGTAGTGTCGGTAGCATGGGATGATGACATGTGTCTGACGCATGATAACAAGATTGATGTGATGTTGACATGTGTTCATCGTATGTTAGCAAGTGTGTATGATAGCAAGCTTCTCTAATGTTGACACGTTTTCGGCGCACGTTAGCGGTCACGACGCCCAAATGACGATTTTGCCTTTTTGGTCCGTTTTTCGCTGTTTTGGCCCTGATTTGATTCCAATGAATCCTGAAACCTTATTTATCTACAATTTACACAAAAAACATCAAAATATTCACAAAACGCAAGAAACTATACAAAATATTAAGTCAAATGGACGGTAAATATTGATAAATTTACCACTTCTCACACCCCCAAATCTAACATTTTGCTAGTCCTCGAGCAAAACAAAAAAATAAAATACAATAAACAATTTTAAAATAAAATTAAACTAAACTAAACAACTTTCGTAAGGATCACAGTTGTATTTAGCGTATGCAACAAGCCTTTAAACCCCTAGGTGTCCCTAGTGGACGAGTTGTAGTCTCGTGAGGGCTTACAGCGACGATACCCATAAACGTCAATCTAATGCACACCAAAGAAAAATGATAAAAGAAAAGAGAATAAACAAGTTAGTGACTAAAAATGTGAAACTTCTTATCCAAGTTAGTTGTTGTTTTCTTTCTTTCTAAATTACCAAATAAGTAAATTCTCCTATTATTTTTACCATTCTCCATATACACACACCAACAAGGTATTAATCAGCTCATTGTGCCCACAATGTTCATAAGTGTATTTGAAAATAGAGTAATATTTTTGTCCTAAAGTTATATCAGAATTCACACATTTTTTAGCAATGGATTTTTTTTAAATTTATTTACAATATCTTCAATCCATGTAGCGAGCTTTGGGCCAGTGACTCCCAATCCAGTTGGTTTTAGGGCACTAGGTGTTAAGACACCCTTACAGACTTAATTACTCGGATTTCAGATATCTTTTTTTTTTATATGTAACATCTTCAATCTATGTAGCGAGATTTGGGCCAATGACTCCCAAACCAGTTGGTTTTGGGGCACTAAGTGTTAAAACACCCATACGGACTTAATTACTCGGATCTCAGATGTAAATTTATTATTATTATTATTCCATTGCTTTTTTAGATGCTTCCTTCAATTAAACTATAACACTGAATATTATAAACTTTTCATTTACAACTCATGGCCGTATGTTATAATGCATGTTGATAATTCCTGTCAACTGAGCATATGAAGATCCAATTTTAATCAGTATTATGGAGAATTCACAAATTAAATAATTCAAAAGGAAATAAATAAAAATTAACTTGTTACGAAATAGATTGAGATACGTCTCAGAAGTGTAAATTCCTTACACAACTATCTCACACAATTTCACCTGGTTAGTCAAATTAAAAAATATATTTTTTTTTAAAATTTTAAATTTTTTTTTTGAATTTTTTGACTAAAAACCAAGCAAAAACAACACAACGAAAAAAATAAAGTAAAGATACTAATCAACTATTTCCATCCCCCCAAACCTAATTGAGACATTGTCCCCAATGTCTAGAAAGTAGAAGAAGAGTATAAAAAACAATACCCAGTTAGCTGAAATTCTACATCTTAAAAGAAAATTAAATGTTAAGATCCAAGTTTATCCGACGCTTCTTTCCACGATCATTATCAGACCAGTTTATCTTGGAAATGATATGGTCAATTTGTGGTTCAAAGGCTAAAAGTTGGTCAATTAAATCATCGGCAGTCCTGGCAGTGAATAAGATATCTTTTATAGGTTTTGACACGAGCCCATTTCTCCGGGCATCATCAAGAAACACACAAATAAAATCATAAAATCCATCAGTATTATACAGTCCAATCAGTTTTTGGTGTATGTTCAAGTTCGCCCAAGATAGCACTGTAAAAATTTCCTCCATTGTACCCAAGCCACTTGGCAAAGCAATAAACGCATCAGCACAGTTAATCATTTCAACAAGTCATTCGGAAATACCTGGAATGATGCATTCATCTCCGTTTGTTGGTCCTATAAGATTCACCCCTGCCAAGGGTTTTGGGATGATTCCAAAAACTTGACTACCTCCTTCATGTACAGCCCTTGAAACGTACCCCATTAGTCCAAGATTGCCACCGCCATATACTAGATGCATATTCCTTTCAGTCGTGACTCTACCCAATTCATGTGCTGCCTCAACGAACTCTGGCTTAAAACCAACACTAGTACCGCAAAACACACAAATGTCTACAACTCGTCTTCTTGAAGTTGCTTCCATTTTTTTTCAAATCTGGATGTCATCAAGAGTGCAATAACGAGTTGAATTTATAGAACCTGAAAAAGGGTGAGTAATAATAGCATTAGTACCTGCCAAATGAAAATTATTAGCTAAACAATAAAATAAATCGTGAAAGTAAACAAGTTTGGGTCCTGTCGGAGAAAATAAAAGAAAATAACAAATCATAATTATTAGATAAATACAAAGAGAAAATAATATTTACAAGAAGTAACGGCTTGAATGACGTCTATGTGTCCTGGACAAGCTTCCCATCCAATTTTCTTATGAATTGGAAAACATGGTCTTTTAAAGTCAGATTCCGGAGACTTAATTGTTGCCTTTCTTTTCGAAATTGTGTATATAACATGTGAATTGTGTGATGCACATATCCACTGGGATGCGTCTCAAGAGTCAATGATATGTCATCCAAAGACTCCTTATTCAAGCCATCCCTAATGAATTTAATTTTATCTTCATGGTTATCAGACACCATTCCTAAAGAACGACAACGAGTATTACATGTCATGCATGCACATTTATAGCAAACACCCATTCTTTTAGCTCTTCTTTTCTTAGCATATGTGCTTCTTTCTAAACCAGACAAATATGAAATAAAAGAGTCAGAGGTCTCGCCTGCCAATCGTACTCGTGCTTCAATAATCCAATGTATGTCATTAGAAATACCTTTGATCATCAGTAGTCTCATTCATTCCATTCGAGCTTTGTAGACTTTCATAAGAGAGTTTTGAGGGAGAGAAGGAAATTGCTTGTGAAGATTTGCGAGAACTTCTTTCATCCTATCTGTGACTTTACCTACAAAATTAAACACAGAAAAATAAAACACACCAAATCTGAATTTATACACAAAATTGCATGGGTTTCCTCCCTGCTAGCGCTAAGTTTAACATCGTCAGCTAGACATAACTGCCCGAACGTTAGGCTGGATCTGAAAGTGTGACACTTTCTTTTTATCGCTCAAATGATTCTCCCCAGTAGTGCTTGACACGCTGGCTGTTAACTTTGAATGTGTTGTTGGACTTGGGGTTGTATATCTCAACAACTCCGTAGGGTAACACCTGAGTAATCACAAATGGTGAATTATATAACAATACCTACTGCCCTAGTTCCAGTTGTCTGCGTACTATTTTTTTATCATGCCATTTCTTGGTCTTTTCTTTGTACAGTCAGACATTCTCATAAACCTATAGGCGAAATTCCTCCAATTCGTTGAGTTGGTGGTGTTGGACAATTATGACCCATAGCATCACTATTTGTACAGAAAATTGTGTTGTTGTACAAAATAACTATATGACAAAGGAAATTGCTCTTTCATCATTTGTAATTGGATTACCGAAATACAAAAATGATAAAAGTCCATATGATTAGTACTGGATTAATAAGATATGAGACAGTATTAATCCACTAAGGTTTAATCATTAAATATCCCTAGTCGTAGTATTATCGAGACTGGACATCGATAGTGCGGAATAGACTAGTATTACACTTGTGCGTGTTATGGAAGCGTAACGGCATAGTTCTCATATACTTGGGTATTGGATACTCATGCAAGTGTAATAGGAGGTTCTATTTACCGATGGTACGGAAACAACTTCGCTCTGGATAGACCCCTTGGAATCCCATTGGTAGTATGACTATGTGTCTATGGGAATCCGAATTAGGGTAGGTGTATTTGGTCTTAACCTGAGACTTGCATCGCTAATACTTGCGACAATCAATATACTTTGGTTTTGGTCATCCGGGGCTTTAATAGGTTCTGTGTACGTCTCTTCTGGGTATACTGAGAATCATAGTGTATTGGGTGTGATGTCAAGATGGAAGTATCACTCCAGTCATATAGAGATGATGATCACGCAGGATACGGACCTAGTACTCTTAAGTAATGCAGTCATCGGGATAATATGACTAGGTCATGATTATCCAATTATAGAGACTAGTTACCAGAGATCCGATATATGCTTCGTACGGGGCAGACACAATTCCAGCCCTAGGCCTAACATGTGATATCAATACTGGATCGTAATACGCAATACTATATATACTACGCCTGACACGAATTACATATTCTTTAAAAGAATATTTATGGAGAATTGGGTAGGCATGGTGCTTTGCTAGAAGCCAACTATATCTCGTAAATCGGTAAGAACGTAGTACCGGGTACGCACGTGTTCGGATAATCCGACGACCGGATTTACTGCCAACATATCCAGAGATCTTATGGGTCGCTTCCCGAAGATTCACCGATGACGTATGACTCGAACATAATTAATCTGGGATTAATTAGATGAGAGAGAAAATTAATCTAGGATTAATTGCGGAAAGATTTTATCTGGGATAAAATTCTATTAGAAGTGAGAGAACGATTAATTCGGAATTGATCGATAAAATAATTTATTCGATATATTAAATGAAATTAGATTCATAACGAAATTAAAATTAGATTTTAATTCGGGCGAACGAATTAATTTGGAATTAATTCGCGAGCGACTTTAATAGTAATTTTGCTAGACATAATTATTTAATTAAATTTGATTTAATTAAGTCACAACGGAAAAATTTGTTAATTCGGAATTAACGAACCCGAGCCCGGAGTGTGTTTGCGGGCCCACTCGGATTTTGAATTCAAGTGGGGCCCACACAAGTCACATCACTTGTCACTTTAATTGCCTTTTTGGTGATGGAATTTTGTGAGTTGGTGATGACTTTCTAAACACTCCACTTGGTTGACTTGAGTGACTTTTTACCAAATATGTTTTGGTATATCATTTTGAGTTTTTGAAAAATCAATAACAAGTTACACAATTCTTTTCTCTCTCTCTATCAAAACCGATTCTCTCCTTTCTCTTTTACTCTCATTGCCGAGAGTTACAAATGAAGAACAAGGAAATTTTGTAGCAAAATTTCCAAAGCTAGCACTTGAAGATTCATTCAAATGTGATAGGGAAACCATTCCCATGAGTTTGGAATTCAAGATTCAAAGCTTGGAGCTCATCATTCATGCAAATGAGAGCTTGGAGCAACTTCAAAGGAGCAAAAGTTTTGTTATCTCCTACATCCTCTTAGCCAATCAAAGTGAGTACTTTCCGCTATCTTACTTTGTTTATTCACACATCTTATATGCTTAATTGATCCTAGGTTGTTCTTAGAGAACCCAACAAATGGTATCAGAGCTTAAATTAAGCATGAAATGAATTAGGGTTCATAGACTTTGATTTGGGGCTTTTATGATTTATGCATGATTTCTTCAAATTGAGGTTTTGGTTGAGCTTGGATGATGTTAAATTAGATTTTTGCATCTTAGGAATTGAGAAATTGAATTGGATAAAATTTCCCATAATTCCATATGCTTGGCCGAATGACTTGGAACCCTTAGCTCATGGTGATTTTGATTTTTAAACCATTGGATGTGTTTAAAATGAATGGATAAATTGATTTGTGATTTAATTGGATTGAAATCAAAATCGATGGAAAAAATTACCATATTGACGTGAGCTATTGGGAGCATGTTGGGATTGATTTTGCTTCAATTTGTGTTGGACATAAGTTGATTAATTAAAACATGATTAATTAGTGTAATTGGTATTTTGGAAATATTAATTTAACTAATTAATTATGGCTAATACACTTTAATTAAATAATTGTAATATTTGGAATATTGTGATTAAATAAATTAGCCTTTAATTTTGAATTAGGCTAATGTTGTTGTATTTTGGGCTTAATGGGTTTAATTGGGCCAAGTTTGGTTTAGGATAATTGGTTGGATCCAATTGGGCCTAAAACCATTTCCATAAAGTCCAAATATGATAATTGGGCCTTTAAAATTTAATTGGGCCTAATGAGCTGAAATTAATTTTATGGCAAATATGGTGATTCCTAATTGGGTCTTGGCATCTTGGGTTTGACCCATAATTGCCAAAGTCCATGCCTAAAGAATTAATTAAAAGCCCATTGGATTTTAATTGAATAATATCGGATACTAATTGGGCCTTTGAGACCTATAAAGATTGGATTTGGAATCCAAGTCTAAAAGGCACTAATTGAAAGTGTAATTATTTAATTTGGAATTAAATATGAATTAGTATTGAATATAATTTAAATTGGATTTAAAATTATAATTCGATATAATTCAAGAATACTTACTTTGAGTATTTATTCTTAAACGAGTTGGACTCGCGCAAATCAAATCGTTGTTTGAATATTGGATGGTCATTAATCAAAGATTAATTAATTGGATTAGATTGATTGATAACATGCTTTGTGTGAATACATGGATGTATTGTATGAATAATGTATATCAGATGGATATTAGATGTGTGAGGGCAATTTTGGAAATTGTTGTAATAAATTTAGAATTTATTAAATTGGACCTGCGTGTCTAGCCTTTATCTCTCGATTCTTTGTAATTCTTTTTTCACCTATTCCCCTCAATGTAAATGAGATTTCTTTAGAAGTATTATGTAATTGGGTAGAAGTTAGAATAGTGCTAGCCGGGGAGAGGAAATTGAGTGATTTGTTCTAGGAACAATTTGTGAGATATCCATCCACATATCATTATTATTTTATTTATCGCGCCTTATTATGCTTTTAGAATGCATGCTTAAGGGTGTATGATGAGACCTAATCAAAGATAATTAATTGGTTGCCAATTACGCGAAAAACCCTCAACAAATATTAAGCGTTTTCCTTCCAATAAGTGATTCTCTTTCAAGATCCAAGATTGGCATTGGTTTGTTGGCCAAAGTCAAGACCTTTGTCCATCGTGGATGTTTTTGGATCATGAAGGCTTTGTTCCATATCGTACGCCTTGGGCAAGTTGTGATTTTTTGGCCAAAGTCAAGGTCACTTCTTGTTCATCGGCCTCGATTACGAAGCTTTTCCACTGTCAATGGGTCACGTTTAACTAGAATCATTAAGCTTGTTAAGCCAATGTCAAGGCTTAGTTGATTTAGAGGAAAAATTTTAGGGAATATATTGGATATATTGGCATATATTGGATATATGTTTTGGACTTGGAGGTCCACATACTGGATCTAGGAATTGGATGAGATCCAATTGATCTTAGAGATCTACCTAGTTAAGTTTCATACAATTTGTTGGCCAAAGTCAAGGTTGTGTGTTATTTAACGGGATCCTAGCCCACTAGAAAACTAGGTTTCCCGAGTACTCCACACATGGTTAGAGGCTCGCCGAAAATTAGTTGGAGGCAAATATTAAATTTGCAATTTCGTTTAGATACTTGCCAATACACGCTCATTTCATTTTTCATCATTATTTAAATATAAATATATTAGTTGGACTAATATTCAATTGTTGTTTTAGTTGAACATTTGGACTGTATCCAAACTACTTCATTTGTGGTTGGTTATATAATTGGATTATAGTAATCGATACATTTGAATTTAACCAATCAATTGTAGTTGATTATATAGTTAGACTATAGTAATCATTATATTCGATTGTACCCGAAATCATTGATTGGATAGTTGGACTATTGGAATCAAGATAACTGAAAGATTAGCGTTTAAAACATAATCCTGGGTGAAAATTTCTTTAAGCGGCTTTAAATTTTCAAATTGGGAATAGAATCTCAGGATAGTCCTGGGAGCCGAGAAGTTACTTTATTTGATAGAGTGACATCTCAGGCCTGAGCCCAGAGTTGAGAAAATAGTGGAGCATGAGCTTTGGAAGACTCATTGTGATGATAACTTTAGTACTCAATCCATTATGCTTGTTGCAACGACTCCTTAATTTCTTCGTCAGAACTAAGGATTAGATCCTTAAACCATGATGTTGAAATTAAAGGATCTTCATAGATCTATTCTTAGATCTTAGAAGTACTAATTGTAAAAGAAAACTATTGGAGAGTTAATGGCTATGCTCAAGGAGACACAACCAGAGCTTGCAAAAGGGCAAGAAGCGCAAGGCGCATCTTACTTCAACATCCCAGAAGGTCTAGGCTTGGCCGAATACTTCTGGGATAAGAAAATGGGGTAAAGGAAAAATCGTCACTGTCTTCTAGGAAGACAAATGACATATCCCAAGATGTCTGCCTAAACTGTGGCAAACGAGGTCACTGGAAGCGTGACTGCCGTATGGACAAGGAAGACATGAAGGAAGTAAAGACGGACAAGGGTCCGGCTTCAGGTATGTTTGTTATAAACATGTCAATTGCTGGTTTTAAAATTGGATTTTAGATACTGAATGTGGTACATAAATGTATATACTGATGTGCGGGATTTGCTGATTAGCAGGAGACTGGCTTCAGATGAGATCGACATGCGAGTCGAAAATGGGACGAGAGTCGCTGTTTTAACCGTAGAAACCTAAGTTTTGGAACTGCCCTTTGGGCATTACTTAAATTAGGAAACTGTCATAATATGCCTAGTTTGACTATAAACATTATCTCTATATCTAGTATAACCCGTTGCAGGTATACATTTATATTCTAGAACACTAAGTGTTTTGTTTATAAATATGATATTGAGATAAACACATTAGATGTGAATAACATAATTTATATTTAGAATATAAATGAATCTCAAACATATAATATGACAAACATAAGCTCAAACTGAATTAATCAGATGAGACTTATTTGCGACATTGTTGTCTGGGACACATTAACAAGACTCGTATATCCACACTTTTGAAGAGTGGATTCTAATACATATTTTGAATAAGGTTCCATGAAAAATCTGTTAGACAGACTTCATATTAGATATGAACATGAAAGAAACCGAGTTTCACATTCCTGAAGATTTGGGAATGTTGGGCATATGTTTGGATAATACCAAACTAGAACCCAAATCGGATAAGTGCCTATTTGTAGGTTGTCCTAGGGAAACCAAAGTATAGTTCTTATACAACTCACAAGAGAACAATGTAATTATTGCTCTCCATGCGGTTTTCCTAAGAGGAATACCTATATGCAGTGGTAAGTGGGAGGAAATTAAAACTCGATGAAAATCGGAGTAATACTGTTCCAGGCACCGAGTCCTCACGGAACACAAACAGTTCATCAGGGATGAAATTATACCACAATCTTCGAATACACAAGAACCGCGTAGGTCGGAGAGAGTCAGAAAAAAACCTGGGAGGTATGGGTTTCTGATCTCACCTCATGTAGATATCAATCTTATTGAGGAAGACGAACCGACTATGTATGAGGAAGTGATACAGGGTATCGACTCCTTTTATGGAAAAGTGCCATGAAGTCCGAAATGGATTCCATGTATACAAACTGAGTTTGGACACTGGTTAATGTACCAGAAGGAATTGTGCCTATTGATACTATATGAGTCTTCAAGGAAGACAAACATGGATGGCAATATACAAACGTACAAAGCTAGGCTTGTAGCGAAAAGGTATTATTATTAATATTATGTCGATTACGACGAAACCTTTTATCCGTTGCCATGATTAAATCCATTCGGACAATGCTTGCTAATGCTGCATATTTCATTTATGAAATATGGCACATGGCCGTCAAAACCGCTTTCCTTAACGGAAACCTTTTGGAGGATGTTTACAACATCCTGACGGTTTTATCGTGCCGAAACAAGCAAACAAGGTTTGCAAGTTAAATCGATCCATTTATGGATTGAAGCAAGCATTGCGTTCTTGGAACCAACGTTTTGATAAGATCATAATGGTATATGATTTCATTCAAAACGAATATGATTCTTGTGTATATAAGAAGGTTAGTGGGAGCGTACTAACAATGATTGTCCTATATAATGATGACTTATTATTTCTTGGAAATGATATTCCCATATTAAATACTCGGTGAAAGTTTGGCTTTCATGAAAATTCTCCATAGACTACTTGGGAGAGGCAACCTTTATTCTAGGAATAAGGATCTACCAGAATAGATCTAAAAGTTGTTGGCACTCTCCGAGAACTCATACATTGAAATATATGTACGCGACCTAGTGTCTCATAAGCTTTGAGCATATGGAGTCACAATCAGGCCAATCCAGGTGATGGTCATTGGATTGATGTTAAGAACATCCTTAAGTATCTTAGACGAACTAAGGATGCTTTCTTAAGCTATGGAGAATGAGAACTTGAAGTGACTGGGTTCACCATTGCAAGTTTCCTAACCGATAAAAATGACTTTAAGTCGCAATAAAGGTACTATATAGTTTGAATAACGGAACAGTGAGCTGGAAATCTTCCAAGCAAGATATTCTTCCTGAATAAACAACAAAAGCGGAATATAGCTGCAGCTGAGGCAGTAAAAGAAGCAATTTTGGATCTATAAAATTCCTAATTAGATTAGGAATAGTTCTGTTAGCAGCTGAGCTAGGCTACAGTATAGGCTAAGGAACCGCGGTCTCATCAATGATCCAAGTATATACTTCAACTATTTCATCTGATTCGTCGGATCATACATCGTGGCAATGTGATGATCGAATAAATCGCATCAGATGATAACCTTGCAAATCCGCTGATGAAAGCAGTTTCTCAGTAGAAGTTTGAGCGACCCGTACATAGTTCAGGTGTAGGACACTTGAGTGATTGGCTATAGTCCAAGTGGTGGAGCCTTTTCTCTCATGCTGCTTGTAGATCAAGATTTAACTTCTTCAGTGCCCAGTACGCTTTATATTCAAGCTCCACTGGCAGATGGTATGCTTTCCCAAGCACCATTCGATATGGGACATACCAATAGGTGTTTTGTAAGCTATCTGGTAAGCCCATAATGCATCATCCAGTTTTGTAGACCAATCCCTCCTTGTTGATCCAACGGTTCTCTCCAAGATTTTTTTGATCTCCCTGTTTGAAACTTCAACCTGTCTATTTGACTACGGATGTTAGGCAGTGGCAACTTTATGAGTAACTCCATATTTGGATAGGAGGGCATCTAAGTATCTGTTGCAGAAGTGTGTGCCACCATCATTGATAATTGCCCGAGGTGTTCCGAAGCGAGTGAAAATATTCTTTTTAAGGAATTTTATCACCACTTTTGAATCATTTGAAGGTAATGTTGTTGCTTCAACCCATTTAAAGACGTAGTCTACTGCAACCAGAATGTACAAGTTCCCGAATGATGGAACAAATGGTCCCATAAAATCAATCCCCCATACATCAAATATTTCTACTTCGAGAATGCTTTGAAGCGGTCCTTCATTTATCCTCGAAATATTTCCCGTTCTCTAGCACCTATCACATTATAGAACAAATAAGTAAACATCTTTAAACAAGGTGGGCCAGAAAAAACTTGATTGTAGGATTTTGGCTGCAGTTTTATCTCCGCTGAAGTGTCCGCCATATAGTGATGAATGACAATGCTGCAAGACACTATTAACCTCCTCATATGGAACACAACGTTTTAGTAATTGATCAGAACAACATTTGAATAGGTACGGCTCATCTCAAACATGGTGCTTGACTTCCTTGAAGAATTTCTTCCGTTGCTGATGTGTCCATTCTAACAGCCATTTTCCAGATACTATGTAGTTTACATAGTCAGCATACCAAGGGACATCTTGCGGTTTCATGGCAAACAACTGTTCATCTGGAAAGGTTTCTTTGATTGTCAGTTCATTGCCAGTTGTTTCTCCATTCTCGAGCCTCGATAAGTGATATGACACTTGGTTTTCTGTCCCTTTCCTATCTTGGATCTCCACGTCAAATTCTTGCAATAGAAGCACCCAACGGATCAATCTAGGCTTAGCATCTTTCTTCACGATCAGATATTTAATTGCTGAATGATCTGTGTAGACCACCACTTTGGGACCTAGCAGATAAGAGCGGAATTTATTAAAAGCAAACACAACTGTGAGCAACTTCTTTTCAATGGTTGTGTAGTTGAGTTGAGCTTCATTCAGAGTTCTGTTGGAGTAGTAAATGGTATGGAAAATTTTCACTTTACGTTGTCCCAAAACTGCACCTACAGTAAAATCACTAGTATCACACATCACCTCAAATGGAAGGGTCCAGTCTGGTGCTACTATGATGGGGGCAAAGACCAGCTTTTGTCTCAAGATCTCAAAATCTTCGTGGAATTCTTTGGTGAATTTGAAAGATACATCTTTCTCTAGCAGATTGCATAGAGGTTTAGCAATCTTGGAGAAGTCTTTGATAAATCTCCTGTAAAAGCCTGCATGTCCGAGAAAACTCTGAATCCCTTTGACAGATGATGATAGAGGTAGTTTTTCAATTATCTCGATCTTTGCTTTGTCTACATCGATTCCCTTGTGTGAGATCCGATGTCCCAGGACAATCCCTTCTTGCACCATGAAGTGGCATTTTTCCTAGTTGAGTACCAGGTTAGTATCTTCGTATCTTTGTAACACTTTTTCCAAATTTTGCAAGAAGTGGTCGAATGATTCTCCAAACACAGAAAAATCATCTATGAAAACCTCCATACTTTTTTCCAGCATGTCTGAGAAGATGGCCATCGTGCAACGTTGAAATGTGGCAGGAGCATTACATAGTCCAAATGGCATCCTGCGGAAAGCAAAAGTACCATACGGATATGTAAAAGTGGTTTTCTCCTGATCTTCTGGGGTGATGGCAATCTGATTGTACCCCGAATATCCATCCAGAAAATAATAGAATTCTTGTCCCGCCAATCTGTCTAGCATCTGGTCAATGAATGGTAACGAGAAATGATATTTTCTTGTTACTTTGTTCAGCTTTCTGTAGTCCATACATACTCTCCATACAGTCACCGTTCTTGTTGGAATTAGCTCGTTCTTTTCATTTATGACTACAGTAATTCCTCATTTCTTTGGCACACATTGCATAGGACTCATCCACATGCTGTTAGAGATGGGTAAATGATGCCGACATCCAACCATTTGATAATTTCTTTCTTCACGGCCTCCTTCATGATTGGATTTAGTCTCCGTTGATGCTCCCCTGTGGCTTTGTACTCGTCGTTCATCAGAATTTTATGCATGTAAAATGATGGACTAATGCCTCGAATGTCTGCTATAGTCTAGCCAATGGCTTTCTTGTGTTCTCGTAACACTCTCAGCAACTTATATTCCTTCTCCAATGTTAGTGATGAATAAATAATCACAGGTAAATTAGAAGAGTTTCCTAAGAATGCATACCTAAGATGGCTCGGAAGTAGCTTTAGTTCCAGCTGCGGTGGTTCTTCAATCGAGGGCTTGATTCACTCATTTTTCGGTAATTCTAAACTTTCCACATGTGGTGTCAATTTGAAGCGAAAGGGTTTGTCAAGATAGTTTCTACATTCCAGAATTTCATCATATAGCTCGCTATCAGTCATGTTGGTGATGAAAGCTTCAAGTTTATCCGTGGAAAGTTACATTACATCGGTATCTTGGATGATACTATCTAAAACATCAATTCTGAAACATTCCTCCTCATTTTCATCATTCGGGAATTTCATGGCTTTGAAAACATTGAATGTAGCTTCTTGGTCCTACACTTTCATGGTTAGTTCTCATTTTTTTACATCAATAACAAATCGATTTGTAGCCAAGAATAGTCTCCCGAGGATGATAGGTACATCGTTGTCTTCTTCCATGTCAAGGATAATGAAATCTGCAGGGAAAATGAATTTGTCGACTTTAACCAATACATCTTCCACTACACCTCTCGGAAATGTGAGCGATCTGTCAGTAAGCTACAGAGTAACTGAGGTGGGCATTGCTTCTCCAATCTGTAGTTTCCTATAAATAGAAAAAGGCATCAAGTTAATGCTGGCACCTAAATCACACAAAGCCTTTCCGAAGTATTGTTCGCTTATGGTGCAAGGGATGGTGAAACTTCCAGAATCTTTCAACTTTGGAGGAAGCTTTCTCTGAATGATGGCGTTGCATTCTTCTGTTAATGCTATTGTCTCGTAATCTCTCAATCTTCACTTTCATGATAGAATGTCTTTTATGAATTTGACATAGCTGGGCATTTGTTCCAACGTTTTTGCAAATGGAATGTTGATATAGAGCTTTTTAAAGATCTCCAATAATCGAGTAAACTGCTTGTCTAGTTTATGTTTTTGGAGACGTTGTGGAAATGGTGGAGGAGGAGTGAATCTTTCTCTATCATTTTCTTTTGCCTCTCTTTCCTCCATCGGTGGCTCTGTTTCGCTGCTTTCTTTTGGAACTTCCTCAATGAATGCCTTGACTCCAACATCTTTATTGATTTCAGTACCGCTTTTCAAAGTAATGGCTTGACATTGCTCATTCCCTCTGTTCATTGGATTTGGTTCTGTGTTGCTAGGAAGGTTTCCTTGCGGTCTGTAGCTCTGAGCATTGGCCAGTTGTCCTATTTGATTCTTCAGTGCCTTTATAGATGTTGATTGGCTTTGATTGAATGTTGTTTGGGCTTGAAACATAGCATCGTATTTAGCTTCTTGCTTTTTGAACATCTCTACAAGCAATTCTTTTATTTCTGGTTCTTTTTCCTATTCATGGCCTTTGTTTTGCTGTTGGAATCCGGGTGGTGGATAGTTCTTTTACCCTGAATTGTTGCTCCATACAAAATTGGGATGATTCCTCCACCCTGGGTTGTAGGTATTGGAATATGGATTGTTTCTCTGTCTGTTGAAATTGTTGATATAATTCACCGTCTCATCATGTTGGTTTGCCTCTAGTGCTCCTCCATATGGTGAACTTATGGCACCAGCGATGTTTACAACTTGCGTGCTAAGTGTTGTAAGGCATTTGCACATCTGCTTCAACTTGGCATTCATTGTTGTGTTGGCTCCGACTTCGTGAATTATTGCTATTTGTTGAATCATGCTCCTTTCTGTTGGCCACAAAGAATTATTGTTGGCCATTTCTTCAATTAAGTCCCAGGCCTGATCTTCTCATTTTTCCATTAAAGTTCCTCCAGCAGCAGCATCAATTGTGGTTCTCATTAGTCCAGAAAGTCCATTATAAAAGGTTTGGACTTGTAGCCACTTTGCAATTCACGGTGAGGATATTTTCGGATTAATTCTTTGTATATTTCCCAAGCTTCGCATAGGGATTCTGAGTCATATTGTACAAAGGATATTATATCATTCCTCAGCTTTGCAGTTCTGGCTGGGGGAAAGTACTTTGTAAGGAATTTGGTGGCTAGAGTGTTCCAAGTTGTGATGGAACCTGCTGGTAGTGAATGTAGCCAAGCCTTAGCTCTTTCTTTCAAGGAATATGAGAATACACGCAGTCTCATTACTTCGTCTGCCGCTCGGTTGTAATTGAAAGTGTCGTAAACTTCCAAGAAGTTACTGATGTGGGTATTAGGATCTTCAATTGTATTCCCCCCAAACTGTACTGATTGTTGTATCATCTGAATGCATATTTTGATGTCACACGTATTTGCTGGTAAGTGAGGAAGTACAATACATGAAATGAATCTTTCAACCACCGGAATAGTTCTGTCTTAAATAGGAATTGGTGGTGCAACTTCCAAAGGTTCATGTTCCAAGTTGCTCAGTGCTTCTTGACCTTCACACTTTTCCCTTCTCAATTGTCTTATGGTTCTTCTAAAGCTTCTGGTTCTTCTCATGTAGTGTCTGAGAACCTGAAGCACAAGAAAACAAAAATAATAAGTAAAAACAAATTAGACACAAGTAAAAGTATCTAACCCCAATATTAATAGTGAAAGATAAATAAGTCCGCGACAACGGTGCCAAAAACTTGATCGGTGAAATCACTCATGTAACGCAAGCGCACGTATCGCTCGAGTAGTATAAATTATATCGATCCCATGAGGACTTAATACCTAGACTATCAACTTATGAAGTTAAATATGTACGAGTACCTAATAGATTGGTTTCTTGATTGGATGGTGATTTTAAACTAAAACAAGTAAATAGAACATTGCGAATGTAAATAAAAGAAAAATTCAATATTATAAAACTATCTAGGGATGTGAATCCTTCCAATATCTTTTAAAGATGAAGTGGTTATCTCACGTTTGTGCAATATATCGATTTATTAACCTGGAACACGAATTTATGTAAAAGCCTCTTCCGATGGTTAGATGCAAATACCCAGTATAACCCAATTAATCATATTCCTATGTTAACCAAGTTACCTGAATTCATTAAGATTAAGTTCCAATTATGGCTACCCCCGCCAGACAGGTATATTCCCATCATATAAGGAAATCTACCTAAGAGTCTCTTGCCCCAAGGTGAGATCGTGAGCTATTGAGTCTAAGGCTGAAACCTAAAATCTCTTTTCCAAGTTCATTTTAAGTTTACCAAATCAATATTATTAATGGCCAGTTAACAAGAAGCATTAAGCTTAAGGCTCAATAAATATACCTTTAAATTACCAAAAATGTAAAATAACCCCTAATAAACCGGTGATATTGGAATTCATCACAACCCCAGATATGGTATTTAGTTACAACACATATTTAGGACTATGTAAAGACATAAATAAAGTAAATGACATAAAGTAAATATGGTAATTAAAAAGATAAATTAACAATAAAGAAAATGATGGGGTTAGAGGATCCATTTTTATTACTTCTAATTTAGATATCTCCCTTATTATAATATATTAATTTTGCATGACATTACCAACCGACCATATAGGCGATGTCCTGATTAAGCCAAATTTATGATTAATTCAAACCAACCCTAAAGGCGGTATCCAATTTAGTGAGGTTAAAATCAATTTAATTAAGTCCAACCGACCATAAAGGCGGTATCCCATTAAGTCGGGTTTTAAAATAGTTTATATATTATAATTAAGGGAGATTAATCTAAATATTAGTAATAAAAGCTTTACCCTTCACCCAGCAGATGGGAGTTACCTCCTCATACTGGAAAGTAAAATAAAGAATGAATAGTAAAATAAATAAAGAATTATTGCTTAAAATAAAAATTAAATACAAAAAGCTGTAAATAAATAAACAAGATACAATCTTCTTAATATTCTTAAGAAAATCCCTAGAAGAAGGTATGAATTGGAATTCTGATTTCGGCCTCAATTTATAGGGAAACTTTGGTCCACGCGTCGCTACGCGTGAAGTGTTACGTGTCGCGACGTGCCGTTGATCTTCGACATGTGGCACACGTTTTGCTGAGATGATGACATGTGGCACGCGATTGTCGGCAGCTGAATTATTGGCTCGGCATCGCGACGTGTGAAGGCTTGCGCATCGCGACGCTGACGTAAGTAATGACGTGTAGTGTTGGCAACATGGGATGATGACATGTGTCCGACGCATGATAGCAAGATTGATTTGATGTTGACACATGTCCGGCGCATGTTAGCAAGTGTGTATGATAGCAAGTTTCTCTGATGTTGACACGTGTTCGGCACACGTTAGCGGTCGCGACGCAGAAATGTTGCACGTCGCGATGCCTAAATGATGAAACTATATAAAATATTAAGTCAAAGGGACGGTTAATATTGATATATTTACCGCTTATAAGGAATATTTAAGGAATAAAATGTGTTTAAAATTGTTTAGTGACCAGGAATTATAATATCTAAATTTTTTTCACATATGTAAAATTTATTTCATGTAGTGATTGTTGTTTATGGTTATGTGCTCCGAATTCATTTTGTGATTATGTAAAAACCATAGTATTACAAAGAACCAGATATTCCAAAACTCATCGCTTAGTCCAAAAACCATCACATTGCAAAGCTTATGTCGCATAGTGCGACAGATTCTATTGATAGCTTATGTCGCATAGTGCGACAGAGCATCACACAGTATGACATAGTTTATCCACTATACGACATAATATGTCGCACTGTTTCATAAAATACATGTTTATCATAAAATATATTCTTGAAAGCACATTCAAATATTTCTTACAAATAAATAATAGGGTTGGTACAACTCATTCGGTTATGACCGTATATATTGCAACGTGAATAATATTGGATTCATATTTCCTCACATGTAGAAGATATACATTATGTTTTACGACGACCGGGCACAAGAGTGTGTTTCGGTGGTATTACTCTTCTTCTGCACATATCCTCTGAAATTTCTCAATTATCTGATTCTCGAACTTGATAAACAGAATGTAAAGATGTTGTAACTAATGCCTTTTTTTTGTAAAAATCAGAACAAAGGGAAACATAATCGACACACTGGACTTGGCATGTGACAATGGCGTGTCAACAAACTAGCTGACTAGTCTGGAATATTTTACAACTACATTCATTTTTTCTTAAGTTGATAATTCTTTCTTTCATTTGTCCACCAGAAACTTGAAATTCATGGTCAGATATAGGAAACACACACATTCCATCAGCTTTCGTTCCCTTATCATCAATATTGTTTTGGGCCTATATAGTTAATTCAGATGTCATCGCTTTTGTTACAATCTTCCTCTCATAAAACCATTTCTTCATTATTTGTCTAAAGAATTTGACTATATTAGTAATCGATAATATGTGTGCTTCTTTTATCATAGCATTATAGCTCTCTGTAATATGGTGGTAAGTATACTATATATCCTACAATCGAAATGAGATCGACTCAAATTTGATACACCAACATCCCCTTCTAAGTATTTAGCCGCACCCAGGTTTATTATCCATAACCCACACTTATACTCATCAAACACAATCGAATCATATAATTTCGCATCTATTTTAAATACTGACCTAAATTTATCCCATTCTATAGTGGACATCTTGAACTTTTTCTACAAATTGCCTTGGACATGGTAAAATAAATGTTGTGTTATAGTAGGAAATACCTTGTAAACAGACTTCTGAATGGACTTGCATTGATTAGAAATGCATACCAACTCTGGTACTTCTCCAATAATTTCATGCAATTTTCTCATGAACCATTCCCAAGATGTATCATTTTCAGACTCCACAGTAATTACCGCCCTTATATACCGTAAGAACCCTTTGACATAAGATCCAATAGCTAAAAAACAATACATAAATCTATTTTCTCCATTTTCCATAATGCGACAAACAAAACCTGAGTTTTTGCTTCTCAAAACATAGGAGTAATATGGTAGTAATGAATACGAATCTTATGGCCTCCTCGTATCAAATTTAGGGCAAATTTATTGACCCGATATGCTTGTTATATACATTATGATCAATCTGTAAGTCATCGATTATATCTCTCAGAGGGTGTGACTGATTCCCATCAGTATAGTTTTTATTAATCATATAACCAATAACATTACTCTTTTTTGTTTGCCGATGATTATGAAGCATCACATCTATTTACCACCCAAATTACATTGTTATTGGTGTTGTCCGACCGTGTCACTCGAAATCACCATTTACAATAATTTACTGCATAATATGCTTAAACCATGTTGTTGATGACCTAATTACCATAAATTCAAACTTTTGCATAATAGCTATTATGTTTGATTCCCTCTGCATCACCTTCTTCTCATTAAAAAGTTTTCCATGAAAAATTTCAATTGTATTATCACATTCAAAGAAATCCGGAGCGGACGTGTCCGATGATAAAACCGGAGGTATGCACATAAATTGATCATGTGTAGTTGAGATATTACTGAAATGATGACTTTCAGTGACATCACAAAATCCTCCGGTTTCTACAAATTCATTTAATTGTCCTACATGATAACAAATCTCATTAACTGGAGATTCATAATATTGTGTTTCAAAACTTGAACTAAAATGGAGATGAACGTTCATTGAATAAAGACACATGTGTAGGCACTGCATTTTTGCATAAAAGTCCCGATGATGAGTCCCGTACGGAGGCACTACTCTTTAGGTTGCGGAAGTCGCGGGAAACGAATGTCGGAATGGGAAATTCAGAATAAGTATGTCATCAGATTCAATTCACATGTTCACTGCTTTCGTTCGAGCTGCGTTTGTGAACACGTTCGAACGTCAATCAGATTGCGGGCATTCATGTAGCGTTCGAATAGGCGTTCGAACGGTGTCGGTACTTCTGGTTTTGTTGCTAGCCTCACGCCCAAGCCCAATTAGCCCACCAAAACCCACCCAAAAATAATTAAAACATTTAAAACATGTCACAAATTAAAATAATATCCTTCCTAAATTAAATAAATCACAAATCCAATCTAAATAATCCACATACCTAAATAAAACAAATCAAATATATCATCTTCCTAATCAAGACAAATCACATTCCCTAATTAAAAGATACAAATCAAATTAAATCAAATCACTTCCTTAATTAAAAGATTTTTCCCTATCACACACTAATTAAAATTATCTCTCATAATTACACAAATCCTTCCCCTTTTTCACACAAGGTAAACCCCAACCCTTTGCCTATAAAAAGAAGCCTAAACCAACCTTGAAACCCCTAGCTCATTCTCACAAAAACACAAAAGAAATAAACCAACAACACGCCCAAAGAAAAAAAAACAAGAAGTAAGCAAATAATTTTCTTTTCTACTATACTTCACCATCACGGAAACACTCAGGAAATAACCCATCCATTGCCGCATCACGCAGCCCTCCATTCACCGAAAACACATACCCAAACCATAGCTTAAACCAATAAAAATCACATCCCAAAACAGTCCCTGCAGTGACCGTAAAATAACACCCTCAATACCCCCCTTAAAGAACGCCAAAACAGTCCCTTAATACAGTGAAAACAGTGACCAGAAAATATAGCAAAAACAGCAGCAAAACGGAGTAAAAACAGCAGCAAAACGGAGGAAATGACAGCTCAAAACAACGAAGCAGCGAAACGAGAGTAGTGGACCAGTGAACCGGAGGAGTTGCGGAGCATCAACCCTTCCGACGGCCGTGTAACGCACTTTCGAGAGACGACCTAAGAGGTTAGACCTGAGGGCACCCTTCTTATTTATTCTCATCTTTGTTGTTGTTTATTAGAATTCCTTCGCATGAGAGTCGTTTGTTGATATATGTTGTGGTCCTTGAATGAATGAAATATATGTTCTCTCTTATGGTATATCGGATGGAAACCCGGACGTAAATTCCGTAGCCGAATCCGAATGGACGGTATTGTGGTTTTCACTCGGGATACAATGCCACGTACCACTTAAGAGATTCACACATTTTGTTTCATCCAACCTTGTATTCGAGCATGATTGGGTTGCTAGTATGTTATTTATTTTTTAAGCATGATTTAGTCATTAGTATGCTATTACTTTCTGTATGTTACGTATTTATGCATGATGATATAGTGCGTATGGGAAAATCAAGTTGGATTAAAGGTCCTCCATTTTGAGGGATAAAAAGCCCAAGGGCTACCTTTGCCACGACGTTTTGCCGCGCCGGACGGAGTATGTTTGATTGAATGTGAGATATGTTTAATCGAGCATATGAGGTCCTATATTATTGTTGTCTTTATTTTATATGCATTGTAATATAATGCGCATGGGCTAACTAGGGTGGATTAAAGGTCCTCAATTCGAGGGAAATGCCTGAAGGCTACCTTTACCATGATGTTTTGCCGCGCCTTTTATTATGTCATTTACCCTTTGCATATTATTGCTTTATTTACGCATGCATTGTATTCTCGTGCGCATGGGCTAACTAGGGTGGATTAAAGGTCCTCTATTCGAGGGAAATGCCTAAAGGCTACCTTTTCCACGATGTTTTGCCGCGCCGGACGAGGTGCACCCGATTGAATGTGAAATGTGTTCCATCGGGCACACGAGGTCCTACATTGTGTATTTGTTTATCGGTATATGTGTTTGTGTCATTTCAGATGCCATTTTGGCAATCTCGTTCGAACGCGTTTCCAAACGCTACACGGACGTATGCATTCTGTCTCATCTCATTCGAACGTGTTTACGAACGCTACACGAACGTATGCATTCTGTCTCATTCCGTTCGAACGCGTTTACGAACGCTACACGAACGTATGCATTCTGTCATATTCCGTTCGAACGCGTTTACAAACGCTACACGAACGTATGTATTCTGTCTTATTTCAGTTCGAAAGTTCCTCAGAACGCTACTCGAATGCTTGCATTCTGTTTACCGTTCAAATACGTTTACGAACGCTACTCGAACGCGCATGCATTTTATTATACCATGCATCAGGTCTCATCCCGTTCGAACGTATTTACGAATGCTATACGAACACTGACATTCTGTTTATCGTTTGAACGCATTATCAACATTACTCGAACACTTGCATGATGTTTACCATTCGAACGCGTTTACGAACGCTACACGAGTGCGCACACACTAGATAGATTCCTTCATCATGTTTCATGCATGTTTGTTCCCTTAGTCATTCCATTCCTCATCGTATGCTTAGTTAGCTCTCTTCAATATTTATGCCTTTACCGTTATTGTTTGTTTATATTTTCCGCGTTTATTCGATATGCTCATAAGATTGTGTGCTCGCTTTTATCATCAATTCCTTTATAGTTGTTATTAGTTACATTATGCACCTAATTGCCTCTCTTTAATATGCATGCTTGTACAATTATTGTTTATTTGCGTCTCTGTGTTTATCAATATAATGTGTTCATGAAATTATATGATTGTCGTTATTCCAATTTATTTTTTTTATGCATGAACTTAGAAGTAGACTATCCTTGGAAATATATGTTGCTTAGGCTTGGTTAGATTATTGCACAAATCCGTTCATTACAAGTGGCATAAGTAAAGGACCATTCCGAACCCAACGGTTTGAGGTCTTCCCTTGCGAGGGGTGAGTGCAGCCTTAAATCATTTTCCCGGTTCACACCGGGTGGCGACTCCATTTTTAGTTCTCCGGTTTAGTTCCCCCGCAGGGGCTATTCCGTACTCCCAACTGGGCCGCGAGCCCGGGACAGCGTCGCCGATTTCTGTGTCTTACAACATGTTCTTGAGATATTGGTTCGTTGGCGAAAGGCTGGCTTACCGACGTCAAATGATGTTCAATCAATACTTTAAGAGTCGTCGTCATAAAAATACTCGTATGTCCATGAGCTATCCTCGGACCAAAGTTCAGATATATAAGAATCCTAATTGTTTCATCATCGGCTATTTCAATAGATTCATAAAGTCCATGGCTATTCAAATTCATCGGCAAATCTGTCTTCACTGATATGTCGGAATCATCTGGATATTTCTGAATAGACTAATAAACTCTTTCTATAAAATCTTTAAATGTAGCATCTTTTCGAAAAAAAAATATGATTCCATTTATATATTCCATTCTGAGATTATTAGTCATCTCTCCCATGAACCACCAAACACCATCTTAATCACAACCATCACATTGTCCATCATACTGAAAACATAATAGACTGTTTAAAGAATTACACTTCAATCATTGGGACTCAATGGGATTGATGTCGCACATTGTCGCATTGTGCGACAATGGTCGTCGTTGACATCGCACAGTATGACAAGGACCATCGCACAGTGCGACAAATTTCATCTCACAGTGTGATAAAGCCCATTACACACTGCGAAAACAACCATCACACTGTGTGACAACATCCATCCCACTTTCCATTGCATTGACAGAAAGTACATGTCGCGTAGTGCGACTGTGTCTGTAGCACATTGTAGGCACTGCATTTTTGCACATAAGTCCCTATGATGAGTCTCATTTGGAGACACTACCTTTTAAGTCACGGAGGTCACGGAAAACGGACATCGGAAGGGGAAATTCAGAATAAACAAGGTTCACTGTTTTCGTTCGTGTTGCGTTCGTGTATACGTTCGAACTCCAAACAGATTACGGGCGTTCGTGCCGCGTTCGAAGAGGCGTTCGAACGGTGTCGGTAATTCTGGTTTTGCTGCTAGCCTCACATTAAGCCCAATTCACCCAAGCCTTGGCCCACACGCCCAAGCCCACTTAAAACACATATTTAACACATGGTGAAATCAAAACAAATCTAAAAATCACATACCAAATTGAAATAAACATTAAAATCAATCAAATATTTTAATTCATTAATTAAGATATTCACCCACCAATTACACAAGATTTCTTCCTATCTAAACTAAATTAAAAAGATGTCATGCCTAATTAAAATCAATTATAACAAATTAAAGATTTTGACTTCCTAATTCAACCAAATTTGTCCCCCCCCCCCTCAATCTTTGACTTTCCTTGCTCAACACCAAATCAAATCCCTTCCTTGTGAGACAAGGTGAAGCCCTAGCCATTCTCTATATAAACAACCCCTAACCAAGACATGAGGGCTCTAGCTCATACACATAAGATACACAACTCACACGAAAATCACAACACACATAGAGACCTCCAAAACTCCCACATTGCCGTGAACCTCAAGCCTTCCTCCATCACCATCTATCACCTTCACGCCTAAAGCCATCACATAGCCCCCATTTCCGCATCTTTAACCCATTGCACTGCCCCTTTTCACAGCCTTAATTCACACCAGAATAGCCCATACAGCAGTCCTAAAACACACATAAAACAGCCCCCGAACCACACCGTAACACCACCGAAAATCACGCCCAAAACAGTAGCCAAAACATCCCAAAAACAGTAACTAAAATACAACAGCAAAACAGTAGCAACGGCAGCGAATTGGAGTCAAAAGCAGCAGCAAAAGACGGAGGACGACGACTCAAAACAGTAAGACAACGAACGAGAGCAGTGAACCAGTGAACCGGAAGAGTTGCGGAGCATCCACCCTTCCGATCTTCGTGAAACGCGAGTCCGAGAGACGGCTTAAAAGGTTAGACCTGAGGGTACTTTTCACACTCATCTTTTTGTAATTTTTGTTATTTATTTTGATTGTATTTTACTTATTTGTTGAATCTTGTTTGTGTATGATGTGTGTTGTGGGTATTGAATGAAGTGGAAAATGTGTCGCCTCTTGTGGTATATAGGATGGAAACCTGGACATAAATTTCATAGCCGATTCCGAATGGACGGTAATGTGATCTGTACTCGGGATACAACTCCACGTACCACTTGAGTAAACGGCACATTCTTTTGTTTTATGTTGCTTTGATTTATTTATTTATTCTGCATGTTGCTTATTTATGTATGATTCAATCGAGCGCATGGGCTTAGTAAGTGGAATGAAAGATCCCCTATGGGGAGGGGTTAAAGCCCTTTACCACGATGCTTCGCCGCGCCGGTTGATGTGTGTTCGGTTGAATGCAAAATACGTTCAATCGGGCATACTACGTTTGATATTATTGCTTTTAATTCTTTGTATGAATGATTCAATCGAGCGCATGGGCTTAGTAAGTGGAATGAAAGATCCCCTATGGGGAGGGGTTAAAGCCCTTTACCACGATGCTTCGCTGCGCCGGTTGATGTGTGTTCGGTTGACTGTAAGATACGTTTGGTCGGACATACTGAGCTTGACATTGTTGTCTTTATTCTTTGCGTTACATGCATCAGGTCTGGTTCCGTTCGAACGCGTTCTCGAACGCTACACGAACGCGAACCTTCTGTTTACCGTTCGAACGCGTTTTCAAACGCTACGCGAACGCACACGCACTTCCTTAGTCTCATCATGCATCAGGTCTGGTTCCGTTCGAACGCGTTCTCGAATTCTATACGAACGCGAACCTTCTGTTTACCGTTCGAACGCGTTTCAGAACGCTACACGAACGCGTGTCTTCTGTCTGGTCTCGTTCGAACACGTTATCAAACGCCATACGAACGCGAACCTTCTGTTTACCGTTCGAACGCGTTTACGGACGCTATACGAACGCGAACACACTGAACTGAGACATATTCATCACACGCCATGTATAATTGTTTCTTAGGTGATTTTTTATGAAACCCCATATAGTCATTCTTATCTTTGTGCACATCATAATGAAAAACATGTTTATTCCATTGGTTGCGTCATTTGCCTTAGTCTTGATTTAACGTATTACGATTCATATACCTATGTCATGATGACTTTGGAGTATTATTTCTTGTGGTATATCGGATGGAAACCCAGACATAAATTCCGTAGCCGATTC